>CM034315.1:48688055-49056684 GCA_019925795.1 Dendrobium chrysotoxum
TCCAGTCAAGGGGCTTTTATTTTGTATTGATTAAGGGTTTAATTCTGGTCAGTTAGAGGTATTATTTGTATTTTTTGGGTTTAAACTTGATTTATTAGAATTTTTGGAATTTTTAAAGGTTAATTAAGGGTTTAAACTTAAGGAAATTAATTAAGAGGCTTAATGGTTTCAAAGATCAGCGAGAATTTTTCTTAAGGCTCAAGATGTCACTATATTCAAGTGGTTCAAATTTCAAATCAAAATGATGTGTTTCCTAATTATTATAATTTTTCTAAGTTCTCTAACTAGGGTCCTTAATTATTGTTCTTAATGACACTAGGTTTGAGTAGGTTTAAATCAAGGTTTTGCTAACCCTTAGACATAACATGTATAAATCACACATAAGCATAATCAAATCCTAAATCTAGGAGAGCCTAACCTAACTGTAAGTGTGTGCAACCTACACATGTAATTAAAATATATTCAATTAATTAGAGGACTAATCAATGAGTAATTAGAAAAGTAATTACTCATTGATTAATCATCACTCCCCATTAAATCTGTTCAAGCAAGCTCAACCCATGTTTAAAATTCCATGGGATCTCTCAAAGCTCAAAGATTTAAATATATATATATATATATATAATTTGAAAGTAATTTTAATATATATATATATATATATATATATATATATAAAGAAAAATATAAGTTTTAAAATTAAAATTTGAAATGTCTTCAAAATAATTTAAATATAACCTTGAGAGATGCATCTGATTTTTAAAATAATTTGAAAATAAATATTTAATTTTGAAAATAATTAGTATAAATTTAATTAACTATTAATTAAATATTAAAATAATCAAATAAATTAAATTATTTAAAATAAATTCAGTTTTGAATTTCAAATCTAATTTTAAATTAAAATATTTAAAATTTTGGAAAATTTAAGGTTTTATGGGTATTTTTCTAATTTAAATTGAATTTAATTTAAATTTTTAAAATTTAAGTTAATTAAATAAATTTTAAGTTAATTTAAAAATAATTAACATTTTAAATATTTCTTATACTAGAATTAATGAAGTCTTAATTATTTCTTAAATTTTAAGTTATTAAAAACAATTTTCTTTAAAGTTTAAAAATCATTTGAATTCATATTTATTAAACATTAATTGAATATTTAAATATTTAATTAAACTTCAAATATATAAAATATATTTTAATTTAATTTAATCTAAAATTAATTATTTAAAATAGTTTCTAATTTTTAATGATTTGAAGGTTTAATATTAATGTTAAAATAAAATTTTAAATTTTTTAAAATATTTCAATCATATGTAAGTGAATATTAATTTTGAACTATTTAATATTTAATATTTAAAATAATTTAAAATAAAATTATAATTTTGAATTAATATTTATTTTAAAATAAAGTATTTAATTTTATAAAATTTTTAATATATAATATTTTTTTATTTAATTTTTAATAAAATTTTCAAGAAATCTGGATTTTAAAATAATTAAAAAACTAATTTTTAATTAATATAAAAGCTCTGGCGACGGGAGACATGTGGCACTCGTTGAATGGCCAAAGCAAAAAAGCATAGCGACGGGCAATCATTGGTAATGATTGCGTCGCCGGGCAATCATTACCCGTTGATTGATGGGGCGGTGGGACCCACACATAAATAACTTATCCACATCAGCATGGCACGGTAATGTTTGATCAATCGTGGTTTTAGATCAATGGCCTGGATCTTGCCAGACAAAGAGAGCGAGCGCAGGATCGGATCTGCGGCCGGATAGAACCGCAAAATAGCTTGATCTGGGATGTTGATTGCGTAATCAACGGCCCAAAAAACATGCAATTAAGCACAACCCAACTGAAACCCTAGAATTGGTTTTTTGGCTCGTTCTCGAAATTGGTTTGATGAATTCAATTGAAATTTTAAACTTAAGCTAAGAACATGAAAAGAATTCATGGAGGCATGATTTTAAAGTTAAGAAATACTTTATTAAAAGCTAATTTAATCTATGTGTTTTTACCTAGGGTTTAGGATTATACCTTAGTTTAAGGATGGATTAAACCATTTAAGAACTCTCTGAATTTGTAGTTTATCCATGATTAACTTTGCTAAAGGATCCATGGCTTGAAACGCACTAGAACGCAAGATTTTTTTAGTTGGATGGATCTTGTCTTGAGCTCATCGGAAAGCTCACCGACGGTGGATTTGACTGGCTGGATTTGAGTGGCAGTCCAAGAGGGAGAGGTCTGGAGCTCAAATGAATAGAGATTTGGATTTGGGAGGGCTCCTATGGAGTGAGAAGCTTAAGTGGAGAATCCCCCCTCTTTTGAGTATTTTTGGGTAATTCAAAACCCAGGGACCTAGGGGACAGTTGAGATCAACTTGGCAGCTTCACCTGGTGCTGCCAAGTGGCCTGGGGTTATTGGGATTGTAGGAGAGAGGACAACCTAAGGACAGATAGGTGGAAAGGGAATTCTATCTCCATTTGCACATGAGCTCATTTGAACTAGTTTAGGATTAAATTAGAGCTTAATTGAGGTTCAAATCAGGAATAGGTATATTCTAGAAGAGTCTAAAATAGTTGGAGATTATTTGGAATAGAAGGGAAGGTTGTTTAAGCTAGATTGACCCCACCTAATTCCATTTAGACTCCTTATTGACTGTTTGACAAGTCAAACAGTCAACCTAGGCTTAGGTGGACATAGGAGGGGGTCTTGAATGCTGGTGAGTTAAGTCTAAAAAGGGTTTGAAGGGGATAGGTTCAATGCATGAGCAAATTAATAAAATTTAACCAAGTTGTAATGGGTTGACTTGGTCAACCTAGCTTGGGTTTGATTGACCTATGGCTAGGACATGACTAAGCCATAAGTTGGAGTCAATTTGAGGCTTGATGTAGATTGGATAACTCAAATTGATTGTAGCTTGACCTTGGCTTGACGTTTGATTATGGTTGAAATTTGACTAAGTCAAAATCCATAGTGATTTGACTTCTCATGGGTTTAAATGAGTTTGAATAATGCATTGGAATAACTTGAGAGTTTGAAGGGCTTGATTGGCTTAAACTTGAATGTGAGTCCTTAAATGGCCCATATTAACTTGAGTTGACCTTAACTGGGTTTAGTTGACCAAGTCAACCAGTGACTAGGTCATGATGACCAGTCCAACCCAAATCATCAAGGGCATGTTAAAGGAGGTTTGAGTAAGATTTGGATGCATTTGGGATTTGATTCAATACATAGAAGCTTAATGTTTTGATTTGGTCAACCTAGGTTAACTTGGTCAATCAGGTTGACCCAGGGCTAGGGTTTGGGCTCAATAAGTTTGAAATGATGTTTGAAGTCTATTTGAAGTGTTTCCAAGATTAAAATAGGTCATTTGGGTCAAATGGTCCTATTGGGCCCTTAAAGGGCCATTTGGGTCAACCCTTATTGAGTTGGTCAACCAAGTTGACCCAGGGTCTAGAAATGGATTCAACAGATTTGGTTTGATATTTGAAAAATACTGGAAGTGGTTCCAAGTAATTTGGAGATCATTTGGTCCAAAGTGACTATTTACACCCCAAAGGGGTATTTTGATCATTTTGGGCCCTGGTCAACTGAGGGTCAAAGAGGATTCATCAAAATATAGATAACTACTTAATAGGTCAGGATTAAGTGTCTGGATGTGATCAGAGGGTTTAGACGAGGCTCCAAGGTCAGGATCCATTAGGTGGTAGGTCCAGTAGCATAGGCCGTAAATATTTAAAGGTTTTACAGCCTTTAGATTTTTATCCAATTTTTGGGGTTAGAGATCTCAGAATGGGCTCAAATCTAGAGGGTTGCCTAGATATATGGCTCATCAATATGAAATTGATAGACTCTAAATTAGAGGTCATTTAATTTGGGTTTGAAGTATTGAGGCAAGGTGACACTTGGAGATAACACCACCAGAGAGTGGTGGGCTCAACTATAATTGGCAACTCAAAAAAATTTTCATTAAAAATATTTTATTGGTAGATGGCTTAAAATATAATCTACTAAGCATAAGCCAGCTCTGTGATAAAGGCTTCAGCATCAAATATTTACCTACCAGCTACATAATAAGCTTAAATAGAAATATTGTACTACAAGGAAAAAGAAGCAATAATATTTACATGCTTGATTTAACCTATGTTAAACCTGCTACTTCTTTTTGCCTAAAAATTGTTGCTTGAATACGGGCTATGGCATAGGAGATTATGTCATACAAGCATGAAAAATCTTAAAAAAATCACCCAAAAAGATTTAATAAGAGGCATACCCAAACTAGAGTTCATTAAGGATCACCTGTGGTGCCTGTTAGTTAGAAAAGAAAGTCAAATTCTCATTCCACCCAATCAAGAAAATTAATACTAGCAAACCTTTAGAAGTCCTTCATATAGATCTCTTTAGACCCATTAGCACATCAATCCAAGGAGGGAAATTCTTTGGATATGTGATTATTGATGATTACTCATGGTTTACTTAGGTTAGATTCCTATCTCATAAAAGTGAATCATTTGAGGAATTTAGGACATTCTCTACTTGGATTCAGAAAAAGCTAGGTTGTGAAATTCTGAACAACATCTGCTATCCAGGTATCACATACTCTCATGAGGCCTTTTATGAGTGCATCCCTATAAAATCATCAATGGTCAGATTTGGGAACCAAATAAGTTTGGGTTCCAACTTATGGAATGTGGGATGAAATGCTTGTATGCTATACTGTGAATTATATAATTTTGATTTCTTCACCAAATGTGTTCTACGGTGGATAGTGCAAGTATGGGAGATGTGTCCTAACATGCCACAAGAAAAATATCTAATACCATGAAAAGGATTTACTAATCTATATGGGTTATGGTGCCTCTTCCCAAATTTAAATGATGCACGTAGTGGTGATGGATTATGTAACAATGCAAGTGTAGGTGATATTTTATTTTATTTTTGAAAGTATTTAATTTGACTTGAAAATTAGTTTGTACTTTCAAGAATTCAATTTTTAATTTTCAATGCATGCACCCTATCATCAGCTTCATATAAACATGCCTTTAATTTCTTAAATGAATCTTTTAAATCAATATGTGATGCTTTTAAGGAATCATACTTATTAGTTTGAACAAGATGCTTCTTGTTTAAAGTATCAAATTCATCTAATAAAGCCATGTGATTACTATCCAAAGTGGAATGATCTTTCCTAAGGCATTCATGTTATTTATGCAGATTTGAAAAGTCAGATTTAAGGCTTGCATGTAATTTCTTGGGCTTCCTATATGCAGTATAGATTTTTTTAGAAAAACTTTAATCAATTCATTATAAGAAAGCTCACATACCTCCTCTTGATCAGAATGATCAATATGGTTACCTGTCATTAAGGAAAAGTTGGTTACCTCATCTTCTGCTTATGTTTCAAATGAGTCTGAAGTAGAGTCTACCTAAAAAGCCTTCAAAGTCCTTTGCTTTCCCTTTTTGAACTTAGGTTTTTCTTCACCCTTCTCCTTGATTGTGTGAATTTTTAGATTTGGGCAATCTGACTTCAAATTCCCTGATTCCTTCATTCAAAATAGATAGCATCAACAAAAATCTTAGAATTTTTATTAGCTTTACCTTTATTCCATTACTAACAATGCTTTTACTTTTTCTTTAGAAAGTTTTTAAATTGCCTTATCATCAACACAATGTCATCATCATCATTAGGTGCAGAGTTATCACTGTCAAAAATGTTAGCCTTTAAGGCTACAGTTTTCTCCTTTCTCTTTTCACCTACATCAAGCTATCTTTAACTCACTCCTAACTCATAGGCAATGAGTGATCCAAGTAAGTTATCAATGGAGTAAACATTCAGATCCTTAGATTCAGTAATAATAGTAATTTTTGCATCATAGGAAGTAGGTAAGCAATGTAAGATCTTGTTAACATTTTCATAGTTAGTAAGTTCACTTCCTAAGGCATGCAGGGAAGTAACAATCTGAGTTAACCTAGTATACATTTTAGAAATTGATTCACTGGGTTTCATGCGAAAGAATTCATAATCATGGAGTAGAATATTCAATCTAGATTATTTTACTTCATTTGTTCCTTTATAAGTTATACAAAGTTTATCCCAAATCTCCTTACCAGTAGTGCAAGTAGAAATATGCATGTAATCTTCATATTTTAAAGCACAGAAAAAATATTTCAAATATTTTACATTCAGTTGGGCTAAATCTTTATCTTTCATGCTCCATTCAGAAAAAGAAGTTCAGTTTTAATACCATTAACCAAGCGTGAAGGTGCAGAATATCCTTCCGGAACTAACATCCACATGCAATAATCTATAGATTATATAAAGTAGACATGCAAATTTTCTAGAAATCAAAATGAATATTATCAAATAAAGGTGGTCGTGTGATTAAATGTCCTTCAATAGTATTATAATTTCCAAAGTTAGCTATAGATCTTTTTTCAAAAGTTTTTTAAAACTTAATTTATGAATCTCATTCTGATACCACTTGAAAGTTTGTGAAGGTTGTTAAACTCTTAAGAATAAGCCCGAGGCAAACCAAGAGTGGGATAAATTGGTTATTTTAAAAAATACTTAAAGCGAAAAGAAATTTTTTTGTCTTTTTTAATATTTTAAAATAAACAAGTTTTTCCTATAATGCAGAAGCAGATTAAGTTCACAATAATAAAAAAATTTAACCATACTAAAATCACAAACGAGTGCAAAATTAAAATATGAAAAAGTAAAAGAACTAACACACCAGATTTTATAATGGTTCGATCAGATCTTACCTACGTACACTCCCCGGAGGCCTTCTTTGAGTATTAAACTAAACCTTTTAGTGTCACTCCTTTAGCCCCCATAGCTAGGCGGAGAAGCCCTTACAAAAATCTCTTCCACCGAATCAATGTGGCAGAGTACCCTGAATCTTTTTCACCCTCCTGGTGAAGGCAGATAACTTGAATCCTTTTACTACCTCCTTAGGTAAGTAGAGAACCTGAATCCTTTTACTCCCTCTAAGTATAGGCAGAGAACTTGAATCCTTTTACCCCCTCCTGAAGTAGGTAGAGAACCTAAATCTTATGATAAAGAATATCTCCCCAGAGCCACCAAGGAACAAGAAAGCAGCTTGAAGAAGATGATGGAAACCTTACTTGGAGTAACCTTTGTGAATCTCTCATAACTCCCCCTCACAAGAATCTCTCCCTTTCTTCTCTCCCAAAGTTCTCTCCCTCTTTCTCCTCTAAGCTCTTTCTCAAATAAATCAACAGTAAAAGATCTCTCACAAGATAATGTAAGAGCTTAAATAGAGAGCCTCCAAAAGAATCCCTAATTTTAAATTTACTATCAACGATCGTCCAGTATGATCGTTAGATCATCCTGTATAATTAGTATAAAATATCCCTTTTAGGCAGTACGATTCACTTTTTCTTGTAAGATCAGTTCAAGTATTTCTTCTAATCATCCTACATAATTGAGCGATCATACCGTATGATCAGCTCAAGATACTTTACCGATCATATAGTACGGGAGGCGATGATGGGCAATAATTTAAATATTATCCCAAACATCTCTTGGGTCATCCTATATGATCTCCCTATACTATTAAAAGGAAAATCATGGTTTTTCATCTTGAACGATGCAGGACGATCAAGTATCATCCCATGTATCTCTCAGATCATCTAGTACAATCATCACTAATTATCCTCTATGATCTGATTGAGTAATTCTATCATAATTATTCACCTAATCATAGGATCAATTTAGGCATGATTGTCATAAATCATCCAATACAATTCACATCGACCTGTATGATTAGATTAAATTTTGAATATTAAAATATTACCTAAATTATGATTGGTGATTATTTTTTGTAATCTTAACCAATCATCCTGTAGAATATTGATCATACATTTTGATTAGTTTAATCACTCTTAATTAATAGTGGTGCCCTAATTAGGGTTTTTGTTTTAACTTATTGCTAGTATGCTATACATAGTATTGTATGATTAGTTTAAAAACCAAAAATTTCACTGACTCACCAACTGAATCCCTTGAGTGTGTATGTGCAAGGTTTCTCAGCTTAGTGTCTACCATATATATGATTTGACTCAAGAAAGGAGAAAAGTATATTGAAATTGAAATTACAAATAGATCAACCCTAGTCTACCCAAATTTGAGCTGATTGACATTGCCATTGGACTGAAATGTTAGTGAGTAGGGAAATAAAATAGATATGCAATAATAACAGTGATAAGGAAATAATAATATTTTTTATCATCATAATTATAGTACTTGGGCCCAAATTTACAACATCTTCTACAGTCATACTTCTATACAGTGAGAAGATAAGTTTCCCATCCATTTAATTTTATTTGATTTTATGAAATTAAGAAAAGGTGATTTAAATTAGTTGATTTTGAAATAAAATTAGAATTTTGAAGTTGATTAATTTTCTTTAAACTTAAGAACTCAACATATTCAGTTTTCACTCAATATGAGGGTTCATAAAATGGACATAAAAATATCAGGAATTGGGCTTGACTCTTTCATTCCACTAATTAACTTGTGGTGAAATGTCAAAGCCTAAGTTTGTTGGAGGTTTCCTCACTCACCTCTCTTGTTGATTTTTTTTTTTTTTGGATATTGGCCACACTCACCCTAGAAAGAAATGGGTAGAGGGTCTAACGGAAGGAAGGTAATCAGAACTATCAATGTAATAAAATTTCTATCATTATTAAAGATAGAGAGAGTAATCCCCAGTGGAGACATTTTTTTATGTTAAAAATAATTTTGCTTTTCTTTGAAAAAACATAAAATAATTGAAATTATATTTTTTTGGGAAATTTTGATTTTTGAAATTTCAGTTTTGGAGTTGAACATGTCATTATGAATGATATATCATCTCAGGAGGTGAAAATATCATTCCCTAATGGGTTCAGATAACAAAACTGTAAATTTCATCTTGATTAATATAATCAAATTCAAGGAAGAACTATATGTGACCCCGAAGGGTCAAAATGATGTTTGATTGAGTATTTAGCTATAATAATATAGATTAAGTATCATTAATTTCATATTCAAAGGCATGTTAATAAATGATATATTTCTCTAAGGAAAGGAAATATCACTTATTATCTATAGTTTAAATATAATGATAATGATTTTTATTGATTTTGATTTTCCCAATAAGAATTAATTAAATTTTCAAATTAATCTGGGTTCTTTAAATCTCCTTTAATCGTAAGCCCTCATAGTTAATTACATCATAAGAAATTTGAGTTTCCTATGAAAACTCTCGATTAAAATAAAAAAAATTTATTTTTGAGAATTTCAGAGAGTGATATCAAAGCAGTGAGGCCAGAGTTTCAACTGGGATTGGATGAAATTTGACCACTTATTTTTGGCAGCCAAAGGAGGAGAAGTAGGAGGCATTTTTGGATTCTAAAATGACTCAAAAATACAACAATTTACCCTATGTGTTAGGCTTTGATTTTTGGTTTGGGAGAATTTTAATTTGGGCTATCAAATTATTAGAAATTTTAGATTACATTCCCAAAGTTGGGGTCTTATGATTTTGAGTCCGCCCAGGCTCCTAAGTCTATTTTGGGCACTAAATAATAGTGGCCCAAACTTAGGTAATATAGTTCAAATCTAGACTTACCCCGACATGGATTGGGGAGCCAGCTAACCACCTAGGCGCTTTAAAAATATGTTTCTAATCTTTTTATGGATAGGTTATTATTATTTAAGTTTTGAGGAGTTGGGGCTGATGTCTTGAGAAGATCTTAATTTTCCCCTTGACTTGTGTAGGGTAATTATGTTTTATAATGCAATTAAATTTTTTTTACTCTTTAATTTGTTTCTAATGTAATGCATGGTATTTAACTATATATGTAAAATCAGTTTGAAACAATTTTAAAGAAGGCTTAAAAATAAATTTTTTTTCTAGAGATTGCACAACATCCCCTTGACAAATCTACACCTTAATAAGCCAAGTGGTCTGCCTGAACCCGTAGACTGGGAAGTGTCTAACGAGGAAGAAAATAATTTAATATGAATGAATGCGAACTCTTGACAATTTCGAGCTTCTTAATTCGTTAGAATTTCTATGTGAGCCTAAATTTTTTTTTTTAATTTGAGTAGAAAAAGTTTTTAAGCATACCATCATGAGCCTCTGAATGTTTCCATGATAAAACAAAAGTCGCATGCAAGAAAAAAACTTAGAAAAATAAGCAATTTTTATTGCCCAAATAATATAAATAATCATTAAATAAATTTAATATCCATATGGTAAGTGCCACTTAATTATAACCCAAGATCTGCAGAAATTAAAAGTGGCCAGGTACCACTAATAACAACCCAGATTCTAATCCTAGAAATGACGTAAGTGACTTTAAGAATGGGATCTTTCTAAATCTTCAATTCTTAGTCCTTCTGCGGGCCCCTTGGATTCATTGGGTCTAGGTATCCAAATGGAAAGAAGTCCTCCCCGAAGTGGTGTTTCTTTCCTCTTTGTAATCAAAATAGTCACAAGTTGAATCTCCAAATGGAAGGGAACTCTTCCCTAAGGGATCTTCCCTCATTAGATTCACAGGTGGATATATAACATCTCATCTCAAAAATCAACTTGAACATTACAACTCGATTAAATTACATTACATCTCAAAAATATAGAAAGATTCTAGACCTCGTATATGATTATCCTAAACTTTTATATAATTAAAACACATTCCAAGCAGTTATATATTTACATTACTCAAATTTAAAGTAAAATAACACACTTGGCCATGCTGTTTTAATTTCAAGGGGAGCTTTGCAATTTTTAGCACCTACAGAAAATTCATCAGTTTAAATCTTTAATTTTTCGCCCCCTTGATTTTATAGCCCTGTATTGGCATGGCTACCTACAGAAAAATTTATGAGCATTCAGATCATTCCTCACCTAGGGGTAATCTAATGCCCATCACATTAATTCACATATTGCATAAAATTTAACTCATAAATAAATAATCACATCAATTAATTGTAGCAACCAGCATGCAATAAAAACTATGAAAAACTCGATACACAAGTAGCAGAAAAGTAAACACCAATGTAGCTTAAAGCTAAAGTTAGTTGTCCTAGCAAACCATCTATAGTGTATGCAGTAGGCTGTGTGGCTTGGATATGTCCAATGTCAGGTTATTGTCAAAGTTGTCTAATATTTTGATTCATTGAAGGCTTAAAGGGTCTTTAATATGAGTTTAAGTATTAATATTTTGATGTTAATTTTGAAGTATATTTTAAATGTTAAGTTATTGCTAACTTTATTTACACCTGAACCGTGAAGTTTATTTTCTGGAATTAGTTATGAATTTTCAAAATTTGACTATTTAATTGAATTGTTTTAATTATTTAATTGAAAGGGTTTTAATGGTTTTGCTCCAAACTTATTCTAACTTCATGAAATCACTCTCGAAGGTCAAGGATGACCCATGAGAGTGTTCTCAAGTGTTTGAGACTTATTTGGAATTTTTAATAATTTTTAAATATTTTATTTAATTAAATAATATTATTTATTAAAAAATTAAATTAAGCTTAAAATTTAGGACCAATCATGGGGCTTTTAATTTTACTAGTTAGAGGGTTTAATTCTACTAGTTAGAGGGTTTAATTCTAAAGAGTTTGAAATATTATTTGTATTTTCAAATTTAATTTGAATTAATTATAATTTTTTGAAGTTTTAGGGTCCTTAAAATGGCTGAATTTTGACTTAGCTAAATTTCTAACCTAATGGGCTCCAAATTTAGTAAATTTGAACCTAAGGTGTGAAATGTCACTAAGTTTATTGTTTCAAAGTTTCACCCCTATTAGGTGTGTGTAGAATTTCTTAGGAATTTTTTAAGTATTCTAAACCTTGACCTTAATTATTTTCCTTAGGTGTCACTAGTGTTCAAGAGGGTTTGAATCTTTGCCTAGCTAATACTGACACCAATGCAAGTATACCACAGCAAACACATAGCCTTATTCTACTTATTTGGAGAGTTATGAATTTTTAATGTTTTTAAAAATAAATAAATAATTTTAAAAAAAATAAATAAATTTTTAAAGTTTTGGGTCCAAAATGGACCCATTGCTTTGTAAATTCACAACACAAAAATCCATTGAGCATCTTGACCTAAAAAAATGTAGGGGATGCCTAAGATGCTAAAAAATGTTTCAGCAAAAGTTGTGTCTAATTTGACCACTGGATTCTGAGAAACTTAACAAAAATTAATTTTTCAACAAACTTAAATATCTCACAATTCACTGGTCAAAATAACTTGAATTTAATTTTAATAAATACTTGACATTAATAGCTTTCAAATGACATAAAAATTACTTAATTTGGTGAAAAAATTTAAAAATTTTGATTTTTAAAAGTTTTAGAGCAATTTTTTTTTTTTAATTCAATTTAGTTAAATCAGGTTGACGACATCATTCTGCCAATCATTAGCAATGATTGGAGAGAGAAAATACATTGCAGCACCACATTAAGCTACATGGCGGGACATGTGTTGGTTAACAGCATGATCACTTAAACATATTAGCAGATGATCTGGATCATTCAAACCACAGGTTTATGGTCTGGTTAATGTGTCACAATCAGAGCCATCCGATCGTGTTGAACGCTCAATTGTACAGCTCATATTAACTGACCCAATTTCAATTCAAATTTGAACTAAAATTTCAAATCTCATAAATTTAAAAATACCCATTCAAATTTAATTAAATTTGAGACATGGACTCATGACAATCTCATCTTCTAATGCCTGGAGTTTGGAGGCTCCACACATTAAAGATTTTTTGCAGTTTCAAATGTAATATTTAACTAAAGTTGAGATAACTACAAAACAATGGATGGATTTTTGAGTTCTTGGGCTTGTTGGAAAAATGGAGAGGTCCTCTTCAACTTTCAAGAAGACTCTATGGCTTGATTCTAGCTGGATTGAAATATATCTTTGAATTTCATATTTATATTTTTAATCTCTTTCTCTTCAGCAATGGGGGTTTTAGAAGCTGGGATGAGGTGGGAAATGACTTGGGAAAGATGGGAGGATCTCTGGAGGAGTAAGAGGAAGGGACTTTGGGAGTGGGAAGAGCTAAGAAAGTGCGTTAGATTAGAATGGATCTTTTTGGACCTTTTGGCTAGTTTAAACCCTAAGGATCATTTGAAGGGATGATATTGTTTTGGAAGCTTTCTAGGATGTATGTCATCTTCCCCCTGGTGGTTAGAAACCTGGGGAAAAGGCTTAGCCAAGCCTTAATTCCATTGGTGGCTTGATGTGGGAGGGGAACCACTTCTTGCCCAAATTGGCTAAACCAGCCCTTGAAGCCTACTTGGGGAATGTTTAAGGGGGTAATGAGGCCCATGTAACTAGATTAAGATAGGTTGTTTTGAGAGAAGCGGGTTTAGAAGGGTGTTTGACCAATTTAACCCATTCAAAGGCTTATGTTGATTGTTTGACAAGTCAACCCGGGCAATGGTGCTGAGGTGGAACCTAGGGAGTGTGATGAGCTAATAAATTGTGTTGGGAAGTTCTAGGAGCAATATGATCTAAGTTTAAGTGAATGTAAAGTGAATGGCCATTATTTAACCCAAGCTCAAGGGATTGACCAAGTCAAACCAGTCAATGGTTGACTCATGATAGATTTGAAGGTGTACAAAGTATGTAATTGAGTGATCATAAAGATTTGGACAGCATGATTGGATTAGAGTTAACTGTATGTGGTGAATTGGCCCTCTATTGATTAGATTTGACCAATCATGTCCAAATCAGTAGGGTGGATGATCAAAGGAGTTCGAAGAGGTTTAAAGTGCATTTAAACCTTAATTGGCTGTGGATAGAGGTTTATGGTTGATCTAGTCAACCATGGCTAACTTGGTCAATCAAGTCAAACTAAGAGTTGGATTTGGATCCAACATGTTCATGAGAGTGATTTGAGACTAATGGAGGTGGACTCATGCACTGGAATGATCATTTGGGTTGAAATGACCATTTGAACCCTTAATAGGCATTTTGGTCAACCTGGTCAAACCAAAACCAAGATTTAGGTCTAATGTACTCCTAATTATATTTAGGATGCATTGGAAGAGGTTTCAAAGTTTGATTTAATTGGACCATATTGAAGTTTAGAGAAAATTCTAATTTTTCCATTAAAGGGCAATTTGGTCATTTGGGCCCCTGGTCAACTATGGGTCAACCTGGGTCCACAAAAATGCATTTTAATATTAAAAATGTCATAAAAAATTCTATGGACATGGTCAAGGGTTTTTGGAAGGGTCCTAAGATCAAATTCCACAGAGTGGAAGGTCTAGTGGCATAGGAATATTTGAATGTTTTGCAGCCTTTGGATTTCAATTAAATTTTAGGGCTAGAAGTGTCAGATTGAACTCAAATTTGGTGGGATGACCCTAAGGGCATGCCTAATCTATATGCAATTGATAGATCATGAATTGGGGGTCATTTAACTATGTTTTGAAGTGATTGAAAAATCACTCCAAAAGGGTTTTAGGGCAAGGGCCCTTAACCATGGATTTTGATCTAGAATTCTGAATTTAAACTGGACATTAGATTTGATTGACTGAGTTTGATTTATCCACCTCAATCATAATCAAATTAATAATTGTTGATGATTGGATATGATTGAAGTTGATTGAAGATTGATTGAAGGCTGGTGCAGGGCTGAATGGAAGTTTGGATTGGAATTTAAGGGCTCTAGATGATTGACGACTGGATGATTATCAACCATCAAATCAACAGGCAAGAGTCTAAAAGGATCCTTATGAACACACACAAAAATGAGGTCAATAAAAATTTTTATGAATTTTAACGAATTAATAATTCATTGTTAATGAATTTTTATTAAACTTTATACAAAAATTTTATTTAAATTGAAATATTAATATATGAATTTTTTTTGAATTTATTATATATATTTTATTTATATTTTTTAGATTTATTTAATTATATTTAAAATTAAGTTTTTAATGAATTATTTAAATGAATTAATTTTTTACATTACTTGGGTTATTAAATCTTTAATATTAAACTAATTCCAAACTTTATGAAATTGATAACATTGATTAAGGAAAACCAATGTATCAATCTATAAAAATTTTGAATTAATTTGATTTGTATTTTATTTTTATTGAATTTATTTAATTAATGTTTATTTAAATATAAATTAAAATTTAATTAAATTTAGATCTAAATTTTATTTTCAATGATTTTAGGATTCATGATTTAGAGTTGATTAAAGGTGATTTTGTATTTTTTGTGAATTTTCCTTGATTTATTGTAATTTTGGAAAATTATGCCATTAATGAAGGGATGATTTTGGTTAATTTTATTATATGGTCAATTGAAGTCAAATGAAGGTGAATTTAATTTCTATGGTGTGTAATGTGTAAGTTCACTAGTTTAAAGTTTCATCGCTATTGGATATGTGTATGAATTTCTATTATTTTTCTGAGTTCAGCAGACACAAACCATAATTATTTTTCCTAGATGTCACTATGGTTCAAATGGGTTTGAAACTTGATGTGGCTAGCCCTTACATCCATTCAAACATACCAAAACAAAATGGTGCCCTAATGCTCTATAGATTATTTATACTTAATTATCAAATTCATAGGTCACATAATTACCTATGAACTTAATAATTCAAGTATGGAATATATATGGCACCAAATTGAGTAAAGTAAGTTGGGTTATGTAGGGAACATCCCCAACTTACCTCTATCCTAATTTGGGAACGAAATGTCATTTATTTTAGGAATATTTAACTATAATCAATAATTAATTAAAAGCTAATTAACTTCAAAATATAAAATATTTTAACCTCATTTTTAAATTTACTAAAAGGGCACATAATTATGAGTCTTTAAAGCTCTAACATGTAGTAATTGGATTAATATTCAACTTATAGTGAATATCCAAAGATTTAGTTCAAATAATGAACAAAATCCTTGAAAATTCAACTTACCCAAAATAAGCCTTAAATTACCCAAATAAATTATAAGGTATGTAAAATACCTTGAAATTTATGCCATTTAAATTTGAGCATAATCAAACATATATCTTGGGAGTAATTCAATAATCACTCAAAGCTAATTTACTCTCTGTATACTAAAATATTTTGCTCAAACTTATTTTTAAATCAAAGGGAATTTAAATATAAAGAAAACAAGGGGCCTTTTGTCCAATTTGGTTGAGTGGTTAATTTATTGTGAATTTTTAAAGTTCTAACACTTTAAAATTATTTAAGAAAAGGTTTAAATCCAAATCCAGGTGGCGACGCCACCTTTACATGCGTAAGTGTGTAATTAGATTTATCAAATGACGGTGGCAATGCCTTTACATGTGATGTAATAGAGGATCAGCCACGCAACACCATCTGAATAATGGATGTAGTGCCTGGTTGAGAGCTGTCGGATATACATATTTAAGATAAAGGGCTTGGATATATATATATATATATATATATATATATATATATATATATATATATATATATATGGAAATCAATCCACCCCATGGTTTTAATCACTCATATTAAACATCTAATCCAATGAGATCATGGCTGTTTAATCCAAATAAGATAGATCGGACTGTTATAAGCTCATCTTCTTCCTTCAGCCAACTGATGCCCTAATCTCATATTTTATTTACCTTTGATACAATGATTTAAATCATTTAAACTTTAGATAGAGAGAGAATATGATTAAAGGAGATATGGGCAAGTGATTTCATGAGTTTTGATGCATTCTATAATAAGCTATTTAAAAACATAGCTTAGATCCTAGGTCTTGGGATTTACCTTCACACAAACAATCTCAAGGGATGTATGATAGTTCATTTTCTTTGTTTGGAGCTGCATTACAACTTTGTTGAAGATGATAAGGCTGAAGAGGGTCTATATAGGGTGTTTGAGTAGCCGGGATATACAAGCTTTCAATTGTCTCCGCCTCCACCAGTGGGAAGCTCCAAACAACTGAGAAATTACTGGAGAGTATAGAGGAGTCTCTACTACAACAACAACAACAACATCAAGCCTTTATCCCACTACGTGGGGTCGGCTACATGAATCCTTTTTCTCATTGTGTCCTGTTAAAAGTCAAATTCTCGTTTAAATCTAATAAAGAAAGATCATTTTTAATATTTTCTAACCAAGTCTTTTTAGGTCTACCTCTACCTTTCTTAACATAAGTCAAATCTAAGACCTCTACTTTCCTAACCGGGTCATCGGGAGGCCGCCGTTTTACGTGACCAAACCATCTAAGGCGACTCTCTCTAATCTTATCTTCCACTGGAGCTACTCCAACCTTTTCACGAATATGCTCATTTCGTATCCTATCTCTAAGGGTAAAGCCACTCATCCACCTGAGCATCCTCATCTCTGCAACACTTAACTTAGAATTATGCTTCTCTTTTAATGGCCAACATTCGGCACCATAAAGCATTGCAGGTCTCACCACCATCTTATAGAATTTTCCCTTAAGTTTGAGAGGTACTTTTCTATCACACAATAAGCCTGATGCATTCCTCCACTTCAACCATCCAACTTGGATTCTGCTGATAATATCCCCATCTATATCACCATCACTCTGAACAATAGATCCAAGATATCTAAAACGTGTACTCTTATTAATGACTTGATCGGCCAAAGTCACAATGCCCTCACTAGGTCTATTATTACTAAAATTACACTCCATATATTCCATTTTAGATCTACTCAAGCGAAAACCTTTAGACTCTAAAGTTGACCTCCACAATTCTAGTTTACCTTCAACTCCCTCTCTAGTCTTATCAACAAGAAGAATATCATCAGCAAAAAGCATACACCAAGGTACATCCTCTTGCAAATGTCTAGTGAGAACATCCATGACTAAAGCAAAAAGATATGGGCTTAAGGCTGATCCTTGATGTAATCCAACCGAAATAGGAAAATACTTGGTCAAACCACCTTGTGTTTGAACACAAGTAATAGCTCCTGCATACATATCTTTAATGATTTGAATATAAGCGTTATTAACTCTTTTCTTTTCAAGAACTCTCCATAGCACTTCTCTTGGAACTTTATCATATGCTTTTTCTAAATCAATAAATATCATATGTAAATCCTCCTTATTCTCTCTATATTTCTCCATCAAACCTCTTAATAAATGTATGGCTTCCATAGTAGACCTACCCGGCATGAATCCAAATTGATTTTGAGAAACATTAGTATCAGTATAGAGGAGTCTCTGGGAATAAAAAATAAAATAAGAGAGAGGCTAGAAGAGGTTTGTAGGAATAAAAAATAAAATAAGAGAGAGGCTAGAGGAGGTTAGTAGAATGAGTGTAGATCAAAATGAAGGTTTCAAGTAATTTACCCTATTCTAGCTGCTAGAGGTGTTATGAATGGTTGGGATCAATCAGGAAGCTTTAATGGATGATGGACAAGTGTCCTAGGCCATTAGGAAGTAGAGGAATGAGCCTGTTTATGGGGAATATGTTGCTAATTGGATGATGGTTAATCCTTGTTGATGTGGAGTTTAGGGTAGGTTAGCTTGCTCTTGAGATCAATATCAAATGGTCTAAGGGGTGGGCTTGATGTTTGAGAAAATGAATGAATTTATGGAAGAGTTTGACCACCCTTTGTGGTTTGAGCAAGTCAAATTATCCATGGTTTGATACATGGTGAGTTTAGAGGTGTTTAAACCATACAAGAAAGAAGTCTTACAGCTTAAGATACCTTGAATAAGTGGTATGCAGTGGTTTGGACAAATATGGGTCTGATTTGACCAAACCCAAGAATATTTGACCAAGTCAACTATTGACTAAGCTTGGGTGACTACGCATGTCCAATTCACTTGGAGTGGTGATCAAAGGACTTAGATAAAGAAAAGAGTTAATTTGGAGCTCAATAGATGTTGACTAGGGTTAATTAATTAAGCTATCTTAGGCTAGCTCAGTTGGGTCTATTGATGACTGAAGGATCCAATGATGGGTGGTGTACTATATGAAGCTTCTAGTGAAGTGGTTTGGGCCATGTTTGAGGTCAAGGAGTTAGTACAGTGTGCAAGGAAGTATACTGAGCTACGTGATTATTGTGCAGACTGCAACTATCCATGTGATCATAGTTTAGTGAATGCTGACTATAAAAGTGATGATTGATCAATGTGATTAGATATCCAAGGTGATAATGAGTCAAATGGATATAGGCTAAGGTTAATTGAAGGTTAAATATAGGGTTAATTTATAGCTCAGAGATTTTAGATGACATGATTATAAATTTGGTGTGATTGTATATCAAGGTGATTATGAGTTAATAATTATAGATCAGATGATCAAGTAGTTATGGATCAAGTGACCTCAGTGAAAAGTGAGGTCAACAAATGGACCCTCAATAGGTGTGATGAATTGACAGAGTCAATAACAAGTATTGGCATTAATTAAAGCAATCAACATAATCAAAAAGGTTGTGTAAATGATCAGGATCCACAAAGGAAATGATCCTAAGTAGGGAGATCAAAATTTAAATTGGAATGAGGTGATAGGGGTGGATTTATGAAAAGATATTTTCCATTTGCTTGACCATATCAAAATGGTGAAGAAAAGGATCATAGACAATTTAGTGTCATGCTTGACATATCGAAATAGCAAGACACAAATGTTTAGGGATTTGACAATCACTTGACCATATCAAAATGGTGAATATTGAAGATTTAAATGATAGATCCAAAATTCACTTGCCCATATTGGAATGCTAAATATAAAAGATTTAGATACTCACTTGACCATATCAAAATAGTGAGTAGGAGAGATTCTATAATCATTTGATAATATCAAAATAATGAATAAAGATATCTCAAAGGGTTTAGTGTGCTTGAACATATCAAAAAGCCATAACACAATGATTTAAGATCTGACATTTTCTTGACGATATAAAAATGGTGAATGTAGAAGATTTAAAGGATGAATCCAACAGCTCTAAAAGTTCATGTAGGTTGTTAAAACTAAAGGAACTAGCCCGAGGCTAACCAAGAGGGGGGGTGAACTGGTTATTTAAAATTTTAAACCAAAAGAAAACACCTTAATCCCCTTCATGCGGAAGTAAATTAAAATTACGATAATAGAAATTCACAAGTTTGTCAACCACATAGTAAACCAAAGAAAAATAAAAGTATGAAATAATAAAAATAAAACACACAAAAATTTATAGTAGTTTGGGCCAATCTGGCCTACGTCTACTCCCTAGAAATCTCCTTTCCAGGTATTGCACTAAAGTAGTGTTTCTCTTTTTTCCCCCATAGCAAGGCGGAGAAGCCCTTGCACAATCTTTTTCACCAATCTGGCAAAGACAAAGAACCTGAAATCCTTTTTTACCCTCCTGGTGAAGGTAGAGAACTTGCAATCCTTTTTCACCCTCCTGGTGATGGTAGAGAACCAGTAATCCTTTTTCACCCTCCTAATGATGGTAGTGAAATAGCAATCCTTTTTCTATCTCCTAGAGAAGGTAGAGAACTTGGGACTATTGCTACAAAATATCTTTCCAGAGCCTCCAAAGGATCTAGGCATAAGCTTGAAGAAGATGAGGAAGAACCTTGCTTGGAGTAACCTTATGAATCTCTCATAAATCTCCCTTACAAAAATCTCTCCCTCTCTTATCTCTCCGAAAGCTCTCTTATGCACCTCTTTGCTCTCTTACAAAAATACATAGCAGCCAAAAGTCTTATGAAATAAAATAATAGAAGACTTTAATTAGAGAGCCTCCAAGAAAGCATTAAATAATCTTGCCCTTTTTATCATCCAGTACAATCCAAGATCTTTCTATACAATTAGTATAAAATATCACTTTCAGCCAGTATGAACTACAGCCCACTATACGATCAGTTCAAGTGTTTATATTGATCATCCCATATGATTAAGTACATCATCCTATATGATAAGTACAAACACATAGTTAATCATCCAGTACAAGGGGCGATGTTTAATTATCATCCCATGCAGGAATTAGGTCGTCCAATACAATCAACTCTGATCATCATGTATGATCAATACAAACACATAGCAAATCATCCAGTATGAGGGGCAGCATTTAATTTTCGTCCCATATAGGAATTGGGTCATACTGTATGATCATCTTCGATCATATTATACGATTTGATTAAATAATTTTACCATAATTAAACACCTAATCATAAGATCAATTTTAGGAATGATTGTTATATATCATATAGTACAATATGTATCGTATGATATGATTAGACATAAATTTGAATATTAAAATAATGCCTAAATTGAGATTAGTGGTTGAATATTATGATTATAATTAATCATCATGTACGATATATATCATCATGTTTGATTAGTTTAATCATAATCAATTAACAAAGGGTGCCCTAATTAGGGTTTTTATGGCTTTGGGCGATGATGATGTCGTCTTCATCAAACCCCTCATCTTCTTTGCTCGCTGATGGCAAGTCTTGCACTTTTAAAGATGTTTTGGCTGGTGGCTCTTCTTATTTTTATTCCAAATTGCATTTCATTCAAACCTCCTTTAAAGGTTTCCCTTCTCTGATATTTGATAATTCTATGATTTCCTAGCTGGCTGCACCCTTGCTTAAACTTTGGTTGGCAAGTTTGTCTTACGCCGATTGAATCTAGATATTACACACAAAGTTTTCCTTAATTTGAAACTCTCTCGTTCTTTTTATATTGGTTTGCTGGATCAAAGACACATTATGATTCAACTTTCTAATGGCCTTGATTATAGTCGCATTTCCCCTAGGAGGGCATATTATATTCAAGCTTGCCAGATGCGTTTACTCAAATGGACTTTGGATTTTAATGTTTGAGAGCAGTCCCCTATAGCTCCTGTGTGGATCTCCTTTTCAAATCTAAGACTTCATTTCTTAAATTCCCAAAATTTTCTTTGGTCTTACTTTAATTTTTGCTAGGCCTCTACAAATGGACCAAGCTACTGCTTCGATCTCTCATTTGTCGGTGGCTTGTGTTTTAGTCGAGATGGATATCTCTAAGAAATATCCTAATGAGATCTGCTTGGGTCGAATTTAAATGGCTATTCCCAAAAAGTTGATTTTAAAAACTTGACTATTTTCTGTTCTCATTATAAAATGCAAGGTTATGGTTTAAAGGAATGCTACAAGTTACACCCCCATCTTCATAAGTAGAAGGATTCTTCCAACCAATCGAAAGAAAATATTGTTTTAGTTCCTTTGGCAACTCATGATAATGATATTCCTATTCAGGGATTGATTAAGGAAACTTTGGTAAACTCACCATCGTTGATAATGAACCGCTTTCTACCATTATCGAGGACCCTATTATTTTATAGAGAGTGACTAATAGCTCCAATATTTCTTTAGCTAGTGGTTTTAAAAATGTGGATGAGCAAATGTTGGCTATTACTACTAACCAAAATATTATTACATCATCTCCTCTCAGTCCATGGGTTACTAATAAAAATTAGCCTGATATAGATTTTATGATGATCAATAAAAATTGTGCTAATATTTTGTCCTCTCAACCTGTTGTGAATGAACAGGATGACAGGCAGCTCTTTTTGGAGGAAAGAGAATCGAATAATGCTGGTATAGATATGGGAAGTAAGGAAATTATGGAAAAAGGTTGCACCTTCGAGGATGGAGAGTTGCCTTAGGAGGTAAGGCAGGCGGGTCTTCACAACGATAGTAAGCATTCTAAAAACTCTCATCCACATAGCGATGCCTTTACTGATATTGAGGATATGGACATTGTGGCTAAATGCTTCACTAAAGATGATATTGACACTAGTTATACTAAGTTTCAAAATAGGAAGAGTAGGAAAAATAATAACATCATTTTATAATCACCTAGGATCACCCACTCACATACTAGTCATTAGCATCTTTCTTATGTTTAAATTTATTATTTAGAATGTTATGGGTATTGGTTGCCCCACCTCTAGGTTGAGGGTTAAGAATTTATGCCGTATTCATAATGTTTCTATTTTTGTTATACTTGAACCTCTTATTACTCCTGCCAAATTACTCTGTACTGCTACATTTTTAGGTTTTAAGCATTATATTGTGAATTCCTCCAATAAGCTTTGGGTGTTTTGGAAGGATCCTATTGTGATAGATATTATTGGGGATTTTACTCAAGTTCTGTATTGCAATATTAAAATTTTAAATTTTAACTGTTGTGTTTCTTTTGTGTATGCTGCTTCTTTTCGTAGTAGTCAAAAAGTTTTATGGGAGCAACTCACTAACTGCCACAGTATTTGTAATTTGCCCTAGTTAGTTAGTGGTGATTTTAACACTATTTCTAATCCTTCTGAGTATATTGGGTGCTCTACCCCCACTATCATTCTATGGAGGATTTTATTAATATAATTATGGATTGCAACTTATTGAACATTGGCTTCTTTTGTAATAACTTTACTTGGAACCATAGTAACTTATGGCAACGATTGGATCGTGTGTTGTTTAACGATAGCAGGAGTAACTCATTTAATTATATTTCTATTGATCATCTTACTAGAATGCTTTATGATCATTCACCTATTTTGATTACCCTCAAGACTAGGCATGTGGATTCTTCGCCTCATTTTAGATTTCAAAACATGTGGTTACTTTATGACTCTTTTCAGAACATGATTCAGGAAAATTGGCATGTCCCATTGCATCTGGATAGCTCTATTGTTGGTATGAATATATTATGGTTTAAACTTAAAAGACTTAAGCATAAAATTAATTAGTGGAATAGAAATGTTTTTAAAAATGATTTCACCAATATCTTGAATGTTGAAGACATTATTGAGCTTAATTGTCAATTCTATCCTTCTGATAATAATTTTAGTTTGCTTAGGGATGCTAAAGATTGCCTCTTTAAACTTTAAGCTTAGGAGGAAGCTTTTTGGAAATAAAAACTGGCGGCAAAGAACATTATTGAAGGTGATAATAACACTAAATATTTTCATGTGTTGGTCAAGAGGAACCGTGCAAAAAATTACATTATTAAAATCACTTGTGATGATGGTTCTATTACTGAGGATGTTGAGGAAATTGCTAATTTGGTAGTTGAGCATTTTCATAACCATCTCAACAAGGATTTTATTTTTGTCCCTATTGATAACCCTAGTGTTATCCCTAATCTTATTTCTCAAGATGATAATGATTTTCTCTCTAAACCTCCTACTTTAGAGGAAATCAAAGAGATTGTTCATGATATGAATCTTAATTCTGTGGCTGTTTGATTAAAAAAATATAATTTTTTGAAAAAGTTTTAATTTTCTTTTGGGAACCCAAATTTCTGGAATTTTGATTTTGAAATCGAACGCTTATTATGAATGATATATCACCTCAAAAGGTGAACAAATTGTTCCCTAATAGGTTCAGATTACAAAACTTTATATTTACCCCAATTATCGTAGTCAAACTCAAGAGGAGACAACATATGATCACGGAGGATTAACATGATGTTTAATCAAATGTTTGACTGCAATAATCAAGGTAAGAGATCATTAATTTCATAATCAAAATTATGATAATAGTATGATATATTTTCTTGAGGAAAGAGGATATCATCTGTTATCAATCATTTAAACATGACGCTAATGATCGTCGACTTTTAATCTTCCCAAATAAAGTTAATTAAGGTTTTGAAAACTTGATTTTAAAAATTTGATTTGGGTTTCTAAATCTCCTACGAGCATAAGCCCTCATAGTTAATTACATCGTAGGAAACTAGAAATTTTCTATGAATACTCATGATTAAAATAGCGATATGAATTTTATTTAAGAATTCAAAGATCGATATCAAAGGAGGTAAGGGTTGGAATTTTAAAATGGGATTGGATCAAAGCTGAGCACTTATTTCTAGCGTCAAAGGAGGAAGGGTAGGAGGCACCTGGGATTCTAAAATAATTCAGAAGTGCCCCAGCCTATCCTAAGTGTTGGGCTTGAATTTGATTGAAAGAGACTTAAGTTTGAATGATCATTTTTATTAGAAAGTTAGGATTCAATTCCCAGAGGTTGAGGAATTAAGATTGAAAATCTGCCTCAAAACCTAAGTCTAAAATGGGTACTGAAAATCAGTGATCCAGAAGCTAGCTAGTGCAATGCAGGATCTGGACTTACCCTAACCTGGATTGGAGAGCCAGCTAAACCACCTAAATGCTTTAAAACCATGTATCAGTCTTTAATGTAGAGTGGTTAGGGACATTTTTTAAGATATGTTTAAGGAGAGTGGGACCGACATTTAGAGCAGATTCTTAATTGGTCCCTTGACTTATGTTGGGTGAAATGCTTAAGTAAAATGCAATTAAATTTTAGACACTTTTTAAATTTGTATCTAATACAATGCATGATAGTTGACTCGATTAAATGATTGAATCAAAATGAAGAAATTTTAAATTCAAGCTTAAAAATAAATTTTATCCTAAAAGAATGCATAGATCCCCTTGACAGAACTGCACCCTCATAGGCCAAGTGGTCTGTCAGAACCCGCAGGTGGGGAAGTGCTTAATAAACAAAAAGAAAATGCAGCAATGATGCATATGAGAACTCCCGATGGTCTCGGGCTAACTTCTTAGAACATTAGAGTTACTATGTGAGCTTAAATCTTCTAATTTTATTTAAGTAGAAAAAGTTTTATTTGTACCCTCACAAGCCTCTGATCAGACTCATGGCTAAAATAAAGATCGACATGCAAAAAGTACCAAAAACTACTAAAAGTATGTAATCCTAATATCACAATCAATATCAAAAAATTAATTAAATAATTAAATCAATTAAATTTAAAACTCAAACTAAAAGTATATGTGGTAAGTGCCACTTAATTATACAACCCAGGGTCTGTAGGAAAAATAAAGTGGCTGGGTACCACTAATTATAACCCGGATTCTACTCCTAAGACTCAAGTGACTTTGAGAATGGGTCTTCTCATTCTTCACTTCTTTTTCCTTCTATAGGGCCCCTTGGATCGTCTGGTCCGGATATCCAAATGAAAAGAAACTCTCCCTCGAAAGAGATGTTATCTTTTCTCTTTGGATATTTATAAATCATCCTAATTTGGATCTCCAAATGGAGAGGGACTCTCCCCCTAAGGGATGTCCCTCCCTCTTTGGATTACTAGTTGGATGTTTTAATCCCTTCTCAAATCACCTAAATATTACAACTCAATTTTGAATCAAATTATACTTAAATGAAAATTAAATTCTAGACTCAACACCTACAAGGTTATCCTAATAACCAATAGTTAATTTGACATCCCAAGCAATTATATTACTTTAAAATTAAATGCTCAAATCACAACCACACTTGGCTATGCTCTTTAATTTAAAGGAGGTCTTAAGCAAATTTCTGAAATACCTGTAGAAAATATTATTAATTTAAATCTTAATTATTTACCACCTTTAATTTTTTTATGCTTTGTATGAGCATGGCCACCTGAATAAGATTGAGTTAGAAAATAAATCATCCTTAACCTAGGGGTAATCTAACGCCATCACATCAATAAACAGATTACAAAAATTAAATAAACAATCAATCAATTTACTTAAATATAATAACCAGCATGTAGTGAAAACCATAGAAAATCTGGCACACACAAGTAGCAGAAAAGTAAACACCAGTCTAACCTAAGACTAGAGTTGGTTGTCCTAACAAACCATCTAAATTATATGGGGTAGGCTGTGTGGTTTGGATATGTCCTATATAGGGCACTTAGTTAAAGTTATTTGACGTTCTGGTTGGTTGAAGGGCTTAAGGGTTATTTTAATTAGAGTTTAAGTCTTAATAATTTAAAATTGATTGAAATTATTTGTTGGATACCACCTTTATTACTCACAGAGGCTGTGAGGTTTATTTCACTTTCCTTGGGGCTAATTTAATAGCCTTGTTGGTCTGGGTTACCTAGTGGTGCCCGATATAATTAAGTTGATTTGATTTGATTAAATTTTAAAAGTTAATTAATTTTTAATTAAGGTTGGTTGATCACTAATTTTTTAAGATTTAATTTGTTTAAGTTCTCCATTAACCAATTCGGGGCGTTATGCCACTAGGCTCGAGGAATAAAGCCTCCTTAGGACACGTAGTCCCATAGCCCGGAGTAGTCCAGCCTAAAAACTAAGTTAATATATTTAAATTATGGATTTTAAATTTAATTAAATAATCATTAATCAATTAGAATTAAATTTTTGCACTCCATTGAATTCATTCGTGGCGTTGTGCAACCAGGCTCGAGGAATAAAGCCTCCATAGGACACGTAGCCCCACAGCCTGAAGTAGTCTAGCCTAAAAACTTCATCTTCAGAGTGGTTATTGTGAATTAAGGGGTTGGTTGAGTGATTTGAATATTAATTTAATATTTTCTAGAATTTGAAATTAATTATCAAATTTTGCCATTTTCTAGATTATTTTAATCAATTAATTAAGGGTCAAAAGTTAACTTTTTGATTGAAAGTGATTTTTGGAATGTTAGTATTTTATTAAAATATTTGACCTTAATACGATCAATAAGGCTATAAGTATGCTGGATTTTAATTTTTTTATATTTTATTGTGAAGATTTGAAGATTTGGCTTGAATTTGAATTGAAGTTTGACTAAAAGTTGACTTTTTCAAATTTGAATGATTTCTAGAAATTTTATATTTTTGATAAATATAGACCTTAATTCGAGTTGAATTCCCTTGAGTTTGCTCAATTTGGAGTTTTCTAGAATTAGATATGATTTTTTAAAGTTTGTTGATTTGTTTGAATTATTTAATTGCTTAATTAAAGGCCTTTTATTGATTTTATTCCAAATAAACTCCCAACTCCTTGAAATCAACTCTAAAGGTCAGGAATGACTTAAGAAAAGATTCTCAAGTGTTTGGTAAAGTTTTGGAATTTTTAATTATTTTTAATTAATTAAATTAATTAATTAATTAAATTAAGCTCAAATTTGATGTCGAATCAAGAGCCTTTATTTTTCATATGTAGAGCCTTAAATTCTGGTCAGTTAGAGGAATTATTTATAATTTTTGGATTTAAATTTTATTTATTGAATTTTCTAAAAGTTTTAATGCTTAATTAAGGTTTAATTTTGATTAAATAAATTAGAGGGCTTAATGACTTTAAAAATCAGTGAGAATTTTTTTTAAGGCTTAAAATGTCACTAAGTTTGAATGTTTAAAGTTTCAAATCAATAGGAAGTCTATCCTAATTATTATAATTTTTCTAAGTTCTCTAAATATGTCCTTAATTTTTGTCCTTAATGACACTAGGTTTGAGTAGGTTTGAATCAAGGTTTGTCTAACCCTTAGACATACATGAGCAAGATGCAATCACAATCACAATCAATCCCTAGATCTAGGAGAGCCCTAAACTAAGTGATGTGTGCTTTCTAAACATGCATGGATGAAACACTAATTAATATAACTAATGATTTGATTAGTGAATAATTGGAACACAATTACTCACTAATCTTTCCCCATCAATTCCACTCACATACTCAAGCTATGCTTAAAATTTTAATCTCACTCAAACCTCTCAAATTTAATATACATATAATTTTAAAATCAACTTTTAAATTAGAAAATAACTTAATTTTAGAATCTTCTAGAAAATTAAGGTATTTTTAAAATAAAGTTAAAAAATTTTCAAAATAATTTCAAAATAGTTTTAAAATAGTTTTGACTCACACTCCAACAATTTGAATATATATATATATATATATATATATATATATATATATATATATATATAGTTAAAGGATTTTGAAAAGTATTTGAATTAGATCTTAATTAGAAAATTAATTAAACATTTGAATGTTTAAGTAATTTAAACTATTTAAGGTGTTTAAAATATCTAAAATAAATTTTAATTTCAAAATAATTAAAAAAAACTTTACGGATTTAATTAATATAGTTAAAATAATATTTATATTTTAAAAAATATTTAAGTTAATATTAATTTAATATTACTTAAGCCCTAAAGTTATTCAAATTATTTACAATATTTAAGGGAAATATTTTAAATTTAATTTAACTTTTTATATTAAAATGATTTGAATATTTTAAATGTCTCATCTCTGAATTTTTTTTTAAAGTACATTTAAGTTAAAATTTAAATCTTTGAAAATATTCAAGTCAACATTAATTAAATATTAATTGAAATCTAAATAATTAACTATGTAAATGATTTAAAATATATTAAATAGTTTTAAATGAATTTGAATTTAAAAATATTTTAAATTCTTCCTCTAAATTGAAATAATCTCGAAATGAATTTATTTTAAAATTTTGATATTAATCTGATTTATATTAATTAAATACTAATATAAAATACTAGATATCTTATATTTCAAATAATTTAAATATACATAATATTTTAAATCAAATTTAATTTTTAAAATAAAGGAAATTAAATTCTTGAAATTTTGTTGTATTATACTTGAGTTTGGGATTTAAAATTAACTTTTAATCATTTTTAATGCTTCAGGTAATAAAAGATAATTATAATAATTAATTTAATACTAATTAAATGACTTGCCAACGCCACATGGCTTACCAAAGCCAGCTTCTGGAGGGACATGTGGCAGCATCCTGCCCATCCACTCGAAAATGCGGTGTCGGCAAGCCATGTGGTGGCTTCTGGACGGTTGGATCAAACTGCGGAGGCGGCTGGCAATCATTTGAAAATTATTATTTAATTATCATTTAATTAATTATTTTAATTATTTTTAATTGCCAAAAGCTTTAAAAAATTATTAAAAATTAAGTTTAAATCCAAAAATCAAGTATAATACGTCAAAATTTCAAGAATTTAATTTTTTTTTTTAAATTAATTTTGATTTAAAATTATTTAAAATATAAGATATCTAGTATTTTAAATTAATATTTAATTAATATAAATTAGATTAATATCATAATTTTAAAATAAATTCATTTTGAGATTATTTCAATTTAGAGGGAGAATTTAGAATATTTTGTAATTCAAATTCATTTAAAACTATTTAATATATTTTAATCATTTTACATAGTTAATTATTTAGATTTCAATTAATATTTAATTAAATGTTGACTTGAATATTTTCAAAGATTTAAATTTTAACATAAATGTACTTTAAAAAAAATTCAGAGATGAGACATTTAAAATATTCAAATCATTTTAATGTAAAAAGTTAAATTAAATTTAAAATATTTCCCTTAAATATTGTAAACTATTTGAATAACTTTAGGGCTTAAGTAATATTAAATTAATATTAACTTAAATATTTTCCAAAATTGAAATATTATTTTAACTATATTAATTAAATCAGAAAAAAATTTAATAATTTTTAAATTAAAATTTATTTTAAATATTGTAAACACCTTAAATAGTTTAAATTACTTAAGCATTCAAATGTTTAATTAATTTTCTAAATTAAGATATAATTCAAATACTTTTCAAAATCCTTTTAAAAATATATATTTTTTTTTTCAAATTTTTGGAGTGTTTGTCAAAACTATTTTAAAACTATTTTGAAATTATTTTGAATTTCTTTAACTTTATTTTAAAAATACCTTAATTTTCTAGAAGATTCTAAAATTAAGCTATTTTTTAATTTAAAAGTTATTTTTAAAACTATATGTATATTAAATTTGAGAACTTTGAGTGAGATTGAAATTTTAAGCAGAGCTTGAGTATGTGAATGGAATTGATGGGGAAAGATTAGTGAGTAATTGTGTTCCAATTATTCACTAATCAAATCATTAGTTATATTAATTAGTGTTTAATCCATGCATATTTAGGAAGCACACATCACTTAGTTTAGGGCTCTCCTAACTCTAGGGATTGGTTGTGATTGTGATTGCATCTTGCTCATGTATGTCTAAGGGTTAAACAAACCTACTCAAACCTAGTGTCATTAAGGACAAAAATTAAGGACATGTTTAGAGAACTTAGAAAAATTATAATAATTAGGATAGACTTCCTATTGATTTGAAACTTTGAACATTCAAACTTAGTGACATTTTAAGCCTTTAAAAAAAATCTCACTGATTTTTAAATTCATTAAGCCCTCTAATTTATTTAATCAAAATTAAACCTTAATTAAGCATTAAAACTTCCAAAAAATTCAATAAATCAAATTTAAATTCAAAAATTACAAATAATACCTTTAACTAACTAGAATTCAAGGCTCTACATATGAAAAATAAAAGCCTTTTAATTGGACATCAAATTTGAGCTTAATTTAATTTTAATTTTAATTTAATATTTAATTAATTAATTAATTAAAAATTCCAAAACTTTACCAAATACTTGAGAATCTTTTCTTAGGTCATTCCTAACATTTAGAGTTGATTTCAAGGAGTTGAGAGTTCATTTGGAACAAAATCAATCAAAGGCCTTTAATTAAGCTAATTAAATAATTCAAATAAATCAACAAACTTAAAAAAATCATAACTAATTCAAGAAAACTCTAAATTGAGCAAACTCAAAGGCATTCAACTTGTATTAAGGTCTAATATTTATCAAAAATATCAAAATTCTTGAAATCATTTTAATTTGAAAAAGTCAACTTTTGGTCAAACTTCAACTAAAATTCAAGCCAAATCTTCAAATATTCACAATAAAATATAGAAAAATTTAAATCCAGCATACTTATAGTCTAACTGATTGTATTAAGGTCTAATATTTTAATAAAATACTAACTTTACATAAATCACTTTTAATCAAAAAGTTAACTTTTGACCCTTAATAATTGATTAAAATAATCCAAAAAATGCCAAAATTTGATAATTAATTTCAAATTCCAGAAAATATTAAATTAATATTCAAATCACTCAACCAACCCCTTAATTCACAACAACCACTCTTGAGATGAAGTTCTTAGGCTGGTTTACTCCGGGCTACGTGGCTACATATCCTAGGAGACTTTATTCCTTGAGCTTGGTGGTACAATGCCACGAATGAATTCAATGGAGTGAAAAACTTTAATTCTAATTGATTAATGATTATTTAATTAAATTTAAAATCTTTAATTTAAATACATTAACTTAGTTTTTAGGCTGGACTACTCTGGGCTGTAGGGCTACGTATCCTGAGAAGGTTTTGTTCCTCGAGCCTGGTGGCACAACGACACGAACCAGTTAATGACAAACTTAAACAAATTAAATCTTAAAAAATTAGTGATCAATCAACCTTAATTAAAAATTAACTAACTTTTAAACTTTAATCAAATCAAATCAACTTATATATACTGAGTATTCGTAAGAAATTTCCGGTTTCCTATGATATAATTAACTGGGAGGGCTTGAGCTCGTAGAAAATTTAGAAACCCAAATCAAATTTTTAAAATCAAGTTTTTAAAACCTTAATTAACTTTCTTTAGGAAGATTAAAAGTCGACGATCACTATCGTCATTTTTAAATGATCAATAACAGACGATATCCTCTTTCCTCAAGAAAATATATCATACTATTATCGTAATTTTGATTATGAGATTAATGATCTCTTACCTAGATTATTGTAATCAAACATTTGATTAAACATCATGTTGATCCTCCGGGATCATATGTTGTCTCCCCTTTTGTTTGAATGATAATTGGGGTAAATATAAAGTTTTGTAATCTGAACCTATTAGGGAACAAGATGTTAACCTTTCAAGGTGATATATCATTCATAATAAGCTTTCGATTTCAAAATTAAAATTCCAAAAATTTGAGTTCTCAAAGAAAATTAAATTTTTTTCAAAAAACTATATTTTTTTAATCAAACAAAAAAATGGCAACTCCACTAGGAAATCTCTCTCTATATCTTTAATAGCAGTATGAATTTTGTTAAATAAGTAGTTTTGACTACTTTTCTTTTGTTGTTCCCTCTACCCATTTCTCCCTTGGATGAGTGTTGCTAACTCAATTAAGACATGTGAAAAGAGAGGTGAGTGTAGGAAACCTTTGTTAAAGTTGGGCTTTGATATTTTGCCTCCAAGTTTATTGGTAGAGCAAAAGAGTCAAGTCAAATCCTTTTTAAACTTTCTATAAATGTTAGAAACTAGCATGCTCAGATCAGTCAATAGCATGCTAAGTTATATAACTTATAGAAGGTCCATCAACTTCAAAATCAAATTTTTAACATCTTTATCAAAGTCTAAATCTTTTTCAAACTCCAAGTGACCTATACACTATATCACTATATATCGGATTGTAATCTTTATGATTTAATATATTTGATTGAATGTAGAAGTCATTTTCAAATTCAATTCAAAAATTTGATCCTTCTAGTGAAGTTTGCCTTCGACATTTTACACCTAAATCACTAGTCGGGATGAAAGAGTCAGGCCAACTTCTCAGTATCTCCTTATTAAAATTTTGTAAACCTTTATGTTGAACATGTTGAGTTTCAAAATAAGGGGAGATCCTGTCAAATTTTTAAATTTTTCAAATATCCCTTTTAAAATTATTCAACTCTAATCTTCATTGCTATATATTTTTCTTTAATGATTGTCGTAGTTTAATATACGCAACGCACCTTCAATCTCTCCATTTGATTCAATCTTTGACATTTCATCTCGAATCCCTCTTTGGGATGAAAGAGTCAAATTGTTTTTTTAAATCTTCCCTAAAATTTATAAATCGTTGCGTTGAATGCAAATTCAACAACTCGAGTTTCAAAAATAAGGGGAGATGCTGCCAGATTTTCAAAAAAATTCTTCAACTTCAATCATCATTTGTCATATGTTCTCCTACAATACTTTTTATAAATTAACATTGACAATGCAAATCTAATCTTTTCTAAAAATTACTTCAAATTTTAGTGTCACTCAAATCTAAGCTCTGACATTTTACCTTGATCTCTTCAACAAGGTAAAAGAGTCAAGTCCACTTCTCTAAATTTCTCCCAAAATTTATAAACCTTTACGTTGAATGCAAATTCAACATCTTGAGTTTCAAAAATAAGGGGAAATGCTACTGAATTTTCAAATTTTTGAATCTCCTTCTTTCAAATCAAATACAATTTTCATTGTCATATGTATTAGTACAACACGCTCTTGTGGTATAACATATACAATACAAACTCAATCATTTTTAAACTCAAGTTTGAGATTTAACCTTTCTATCAAATTAAATCTCTGACTTCTTACCCCTAGATCAATAAGTGGGGTAAGAGAGTCGAGTTGAAACTTCTTGATTTTCTTTGAAATTTGTAAACCATCAAGTTGAAGTCAAATTCAACTTATTAAGTTTCATTACTCGAGGAAAATCCTTTAATCCTCATAATTTCAAACCCTTTTCAAATCCATACAAATCAAATTCAGGTCATAGTTGTTATATGTTCTCTACAACATTCACTTGTAGGTTAAACATAAGCAATGAAAAATTAAATCAAAGTTAATCCTTATATTTCATCATCGTGCACCAGATTAGAATTCTTATAATTTGATATACATGATGAAATATAAGCTTCTTTTCAATTCAAATTCAACATTCTAATTGAAATCTCTTCTTTTCCAAATCTCAGATAATCAAATCAACTACAATGGCTGGAAAACTTTTGTTCTCATTTGACCGCAATATCTAAGTTGAAGAACTAATCCATAGCAGTACAATTCAATTTAGAATGGGCTTCAAGTCTATAAAATTATCTATGAATGGCGGGACTATCATTAACCTCCCTGCTGAAGGCGATAAGAATGGTCCAGTATTTAAATTAGATGTGGGGGCAACTGATAACCTTCCCCCCATTCTTGAGCTAGCAGTAGGTACTACCCTTACACCTCCTATACCCTTAATCCAGGATGAGGAAAAGAAATCTACAATTAAGACTACACTTGAGAAAGGATCTTCCAGTTCTAGAGCACTGTTTGGCACAAAGAGTGATAGGAAGAACTATCTGAGGAGGGTGAGGATGAAAATCACCAAATTGAGGAAGATAGATGAATAAAAAGCTTTAAGTTTAGTTGAGCCTGAGGCTATTGAGGAGCTGTCTATCCCTGCCTCTTCTCCACTCCTAAAAGGGAGTCGTTTTCATCCCCTCGCAGCTGCTACAGGGGAGAAGAGAGTTGCTAGGATTGCTAGCTCCCCACCAAGCCTGGTAGACTATTCTATTAAAAGAACCATGAAGGAGAAGTACACTTTAAGAATAAAGATGCTAAGGAATATCATCCACACTTGTGCTGCTGAGATAGGTCAAACTAAGGAACAGTACATGAGATACATGAAGGTGCTGATCTCATATAAACTTGAGAAGAAAGTGCTAAAGGAAGAAAGATCTGAAGCCAGGAACCTAACTCCTCAACCAGTGAGGAGAATAAGAAGTTCGTTAAACAGCCAGTGACTTTAGTACTAGTGGATGGATATCATTGGGTGCCTCGTCTCCCGTCTGTAAAAATAAAAGAAATAATTTTAACCAGATTTGGTAGGGGTCACACTCTCAATGGTAAACCTCCAGTTCCTCCTTCAAGGTTCTCAAAGTTGGCCCCTATGATAACCAAGTCAAAGGAGATTGTTAAAGACTTGAAACTAGTTGATGTTAAGGGTAAGAGGTTCATGCCTTCAATTAAACCGTATGTACCGATGAAGTTGAGAAAATCTATTGGGATTCAGATCAGAGACACTCCAGTCCCATTGCTTGTTAATATCCCCTGACTCCCCATCCAGGAATGTGAGGATTCTACTCTAGTTGATATTGGAGATCCCACTTGTCAAACTTCTTTGTCACCTATTAAGTTAGATATCTCTCACCCTATGAAGGATGTCACCCTCACGACTACCAACCCTGGAATAGTTAGAGGGCAGGGGATAGTGCCAGATGTTGATCAGCGTATGCTAGAATAGTTAGTGGTAGAGCCCACTACAAATGATTTAAAGATTTAGGCAGTTCTTACTAAGTTGGGAGAAGATGAGTTTGAGGAAATGTTGAACTATAAAGGATACCTACCCATCAACATCAAGTCAATCAATGGTAGACCAGTCGATGAGGTGGTCCAAGAGATTAGAGATATTACTTAAGAAGAAGGTAATTGAAGCCTTCGATCTAGAAGTTGATGATTTGATGATGGAGGATTCAGCCAGAAATGTCTGCATGGTTGAAACTCATGCATCAACTAAAGATGTTGAGCCCTCAAGGCACCAATCTAATAAGGAGGACGCATCTACAGTAGTGAATTTACACTCGAATGACTCAATTAAATTGAATGAAAAAGATGAGTACATCAAGAGTCTAGAAAGAAAAATTGAAGAAATGATGTTGAGGGTAGAACAGATGCAGAGTCAGTTGGTTCAGGCTAAACAAATTTAACCAGAGCAGTCTCGACCAGTAGTTCACATAATGGCTGAACCCAGTAAGAAATTAAATTCTAGACCCAAATTTCTAGAACCTACTCCAGTTACTTCCCCAGTCTCTCCAGCTGATAAAGATATTCGCCAGATGATTGAGACCCAGGTAAGGGTGGCCTTAGCCCACTCTCAAGGGACTGTATCTATTCCAAAGGTTAGACCTTACCCCAAAGAATATGATTTAATCCCTTATACTTAAGGCTTTGTGTCACCTTCATTCATAGTTTTTAGGGGTTTAGAAAACCCAAGATAACATTTAGCCCACTTTCGAGTGAGCTGTTGCAACACAGGAAGGTCGGATGCTCTACTCTTTCACCAGTTTATGAGTAGTCTATCTGATATTACTTTTGAGTGGTACATAAATTTTTTGAATGGTTCAGTGAAAATATTAACAGAGCTTGAGGGTTTATTCTTATATAGATTCTCAAAAGCTCAGCAACATGTAACCTTCTGCGATCTCTTCATCAAAAAACAAAAACTAGGTGAGTCTTTGGTTGAGTACATCTTGAGGTGATGAAACCTCTCGATGAAGTGTGAACCCCAGTTGCAAGAGTAACATGCAGTAGAGATTCTTTTAAAGAACATTCACGAGCCTATTATTTTTCTCTTAAAGGGTTTCACAATCAAAACCTTTGAAAACTTTTGAATAAAGCTAGTAATCTATAAGAAGAGGCTTCTAGAATGTCATTCCTAAAGGATTCTACTAAGATAAGAAAGCTAGTAAACCATTGAAATCTTTTAAAAAGAGAACAACAATAATTTTAGTTGTCGATAAAGGGAAGAAACCAATCAGTGTTCAGTCAAGTAGTCCTCCAGTTCAACAAACTCAGAAATCTCCACCTTTTCAAGCAACTTCCAAACCTACCAGAGTCTCACTCGATTACTTTTAAAGAGATATTCGATCATCCGTATCCATTTAAAAGGGAATCGGTGAGAAAGATCTTCAAGAGTCTTTTAAAGAAACCAGATTTTTGATTGCTGGAGGCCAGGAAGCTGGAAGAGGCAAATAAGAAGGATGATCCAACTTTTTACCCCTACCACTGTATATTAGGCAACATAATTGAAGACTACATCATCTTCAAGGATTGTCTTGAGAAGAATTTTCATCAAGGTAATATAATAATTCCAAAGGAGTACCTAGTAGATCCAGATCAGGGGTCTGTCAAATCTATTTCAGGTAAGAATTCTAATATTTCTCTAACTATTGAAGATGGTTGGGATATAGCATTATCTCGAGCATTTAAAAAGTAGATTAATAAATTTTTTCATCTTTCTCTGTAGTTACCGATGAGAGCCAGGGACCTAATCTGGGAGGTTGACCTCGAGGCTTCGTAGGAGGACGTTGGGATAGTTTTCTCTCTAGTAGTTATAGGAACTACTGTAATAAATAAAAATGAAAAGAGTGAACCTTCTGTAGAGATAAAATTTTTTGATGAGAGATGTGTAAAAGTGGTGGATGGTGGCTCAAAACTACGGCCTCAACTGATGTTATCTAATTTTTACTTTGCCCCATCAAAGGCAAAGGGTCAAAAATTGAATAAAAAGTCTGATCCTTCTGCAAATGTCTTGATGATTAATATTAAGAATGAAAATTTAAATGACTCTTCTGTTGAAAATAATTAAGAACTAGCTGAGATCAATCAAGACATTTAAGCACTTAGCTCCCCAGATTTAACTCTTCAAGGGAGAAACATATCAGATGTCTTATCAGATGATGAAACCCCTGAAATTAATTTTCAAGGGAGTCCCATCATAATAAACTTTTTAGATTCAGACTCCCACTGAGATAATGACAATCAATCACCTAAGGAGAGCATAGACCCCCCTGTAGTTTATCCTTTTGATGAGATTGTGTAAGTATAACTACATGGTGGCAAGGTTTTACCCCCTAGGCTACCTCCTTAGGATAAAGAAAAATAAGTTATTTCAGATGATTCGATTCAAATTTCTGCTCAAAAATTAACTCCACTTCCATCAAATCAACCAGGTCCTGATGTTAATATTCCAAGTGTTGATTATAATGTCTTAGCTCATCTTAGAAAGTTGCTTGCTAAGTTGAGCATCTACGATGCCCTTGTCCTTTCAAAAGAGATGAGGGAGACTCTAATTAAAGCACTTCTCGACCCAGAGATTTGCTTAGCTCAGTTAGCTTCAACTTTCAAAGAAGAAGTTTTGTACTTTAAGGAAATCCCAGGAGTTACCTTCTCTAATAAAGATTTACTCCTCAAAACTGCCAACCACAATCATCCACTTTACATCACCGTGAATGTGGGAAAGTTTAAGTTATCAATAGTTCTCGTTGATCCGAGTGTATCAGTCAATGTAATGAACATAAAGACTTTCGCATACCTTAGGGTTGATACTAGCAAGCTCTCAACTGACAAGGTGCTTCATAGGTTCAATGAAAAGGGCGAGAAGGCTTTAGGTTCAGTGACCCTTCTTCTAAAGATAGGAGAATTAAAAACTGAAGCGAAATTCCATAAAAATCAATTTGGCAATGTCCTTTAACACACTCTTAGGTAGGCCCTAGATTCATGAGTATAGGATGGTTTCTTTTACCCTATATTAGTACATCAAGTACCAATGAGATGGCATTGAATTTGAAATTAAAGGTCATCTGCAACAATTCTCTATTCATGAGATTGGGATCTATGAGGATACAACATACTATATACCTAAAGGGTTCACTGCTTGTTCTAAGATAAAGATCAACGTCAAGGAGAAAAAAGCAAAAAGTTAAAGTTCAAAAGTAATTCAAAAGTTGAGAAAAGAAAAAGTCAAAAATAAAAAAAGATAAAATTTTAGTAGCGAAAATGACATCGAGCGCATGGTCTTTAGGCCTCCAAATAGTTTATCTTAAAGAGGAGGGAGGATGGCCCAATGAGTACGGGGTCGAGGCTGCCCTTCAGTTTAAAAAAGAAATCCCCCAATATATATCAAACTTGAATCAAGTTCAGATGAAGAATCAAGAAAGAGGGGTGCTAAAATTGCTTTTGACTATACAAAAATCAATCATCCTTCGAAGTTTAATCTCACCTTAGAATCAGATAGCAACTAGAAGGTACTAAATCAAAAGTTTAAAGTGACGAGCCTGAATTGAGTTTATATGAAAGCTTAATAGGGTAGCTTAATCCTTTACCTTAACCCCACTGTTTGCTAATAGGGTCTCAGGATTAGTTATTAAAGATGCCCCTAACTTAGATGGAGAAGTAAGGAAAGTCCAGAAGTTTTTTTCTGGCTCCTCGTCTTTGAGGAATGAAGATGATGTAATCCTTGAGGAGTCAAATTTTAATGAATTAATGGAATTACCTTTTAGCTACTTTCCTGTTGGTGTTAAAGCTCTTATCTCTAAAGGTTTTGCTCCGATTTGATTGACTAAGGGTCAAGCTAGATTCCATGAAAGGCTATGGAATTCAAAATTTAATAAACACTGGACAAGTGGTATTGGTTTGGCACCATTAGTTCATTTGATGATGATGAATATTGTTTAATGATAACTAGTCATCCTGAATCTAAAATTGTCCCTACTAAAGTCATTGATTCATTCGATGGACTTTATTTAGAGACTTTAGATGATTCTGACGAACTTCAGGTTCAGGATGCACCCCCGGAATTCAAAGAAGAAATTAAGTCAACAGTTGATGAACTTAAAGAAATCAACCTTGGAACAGAGGATGACCCTCGCCCCACCTTCATAAGCTCTTTATTTAGTGAGGATAATTCTAAGGATCTAATTCAAATTCTCTCTGAGTTTAAGGACTACTTCACTTGGACATACAACAAAATATTGGGTTTGCCTGCCGATGTAGCAGTCCATAAACTTGGAATCTGGCATGATGACATTCCTATTAAATAAGCTCCACGAAGCATGCATCTGAAAATCAAACAACAAGTCATTTCTGAAGTTAAGAAGTTGGTTGAAGCTAGATTTATTTGAGAGGAATAAGACCCCTCTTGGGTAGCCAGCGTCATGCTAGTTAGAAAGAAAAATGGCCAAATTCGAGTATATGTTGACTATAAAGACCTGAATAAGGCATGTCCCAAGGATGAATTTCCTTTGCCAATCCCAGAACTCATGGTGGACATTGCCTCCTCGCATGTTGTTTTCTCCTTTGTGGATGGCTCATCTGGTTATAACCAAATCAAGATGGCCCTAGAAGATGAGAGAAATACTGTATTCAGAAGTCTTATAGGAATCTTTTGTTATAAAGTGATGCCCTTTAGCCTTAAAAATACTGGTGTAACCTACCAGCAAGTCATGACTCATATCTTTGATGACTTAATCCATAATCAATTTGAGTTCTATATCGACGATTTAGTTGTCAAGAGTAGAGTGAAAGAGGCTAATCTTTATGACTTAAGAATCATCTTCGAGCGGTCACGTCACTATGACCTTAAGATGAATCCCTTGAAGTGCGCTTTTAGCATCACCTCAGGGAAATTCTTAGGTTTCTTAGTCAGGCACCGCGGAATTCAAATTGATCCTACCAAAATTAAAGCTATCTTAAATATGCCACCTCCCAAGTGCCTTACTCAACTGAGATCTCTTCAGGGCAGGCTGGCATATATAAGAAGGTTTATTTTCAATCTTTATGGAAGAATTTAACCATTCTCAGTCCTAACAAAAAGGATGTCAAATTCATTTGAGACGAGAAATATCAATCTACTTTTGAAAACATCAAACAATATATGATAAATCTATAAATTTTAGCAGCCCCCATTCCTGGGAGACCTTTAATCCTTTACACTGCGGCCCTTGAAGAATCTCTTGGGGCCCTCCTAGCTCCAGTCAATGAAGATGGAAAAGAAAATACTCTCTACTACCTGAGTCAGAGACTCCTCCCAATGGAAATCTGTTATCCTGCAATCGAGAAACATTGCCTTGCCTTGGTCTTTGCAGCATAAAAACTATGACATTACATGCTTTCTTATCAAGTCAGTTTGAGTTCCAATGTCAACCCCTTACAATATCTTATGACTCGAACTATATTATCGGGACATTTGGCTCACTGGTCTATGATATTTCTTTAATTTGAAATCACTTTTATTCTTCTACGTGCTGTGAAAGGGCAGGCCGTCACTGACTTTCTTGCAGCACATCTACAACCAGCAGAGTCTCCTTTAAATGATGATTTACCTGAAGAGCAAATCATGAGTTTCAAGTAATCTAATACTCAAAATTGGGATATGTATTTTGATGGTGCAGCATCCTCTCAGTGGGGCAAAACACCTCAATCTACTATTCCTGGAAAAACCAGAGTCGATCTGGTTTTCATAACACCATATAAGAAAATGATGCACTTTTCCTACCATTTATCAGAGCCTTACACAAATAATGAGGCTAGGTATGAAGCTCTGATAACTGGCTTGGAACTTACAATCTTAATGGAGATTAAAGAGATTAAGATCTATGGTGACTCTCAACTGGTAATCAACTAGATTGTAGAGACCTATAAGGTTTTGAATCCTAAACTCCTAAAGTACCACTAATACATAATACACTTGCTCGAGGAAATTCCTATTATAACTATGTATAGGGTTCCTCATGGAAGCAATTCTTCGGCGGATGCCCTAGCAAAGCTTGCAAAGGAATTTGCCTGTCTAGAAGAAGACTCCATCACTATAGAAGTGCAGGGTTGTCAAGTCCTTTCTCTTATAGATTTGGAGCACCTTAATAAACAGACTTTCCAGGTCCTTTATACCTCTTCATCAGTCGATGAAGAAGATGATTGGAGATAACCCTTGATCAAATACCTTCAAGAAGGCAAGCTTCCCCATAACAGGTCACTTGCCAATCAAATCAAGAAATGTGCCCTATCATATGCACTAATCAATGACATGTTATACCACCAATCATTCGATCAGATGTGGCTCCGTTGTTTAGATAAATGAGAGGCACTGAATATTATTAACCAAGTCCATGTTGGACTATACGGTGCTCATCAATCAGGTCCTGAGATGAAACTGAAAATCAAAAGACTTGGTTACTATTAGCTTACGATGATTGATGATAGCATGAAAATTACAAAATATTGTCATCAATGTCAGGTTCATGGTATGGTTTTACATTAGCCATCAAATGTGTTGCACCCCATGATAGCTTCATGGCCCTTCAAAAGTTGGGACATATATATCATCAGGCCGATTGACCCTCCTTCTTCTAAGGGCCATCGCTTCATTTTAGCAGTGACTGATCAAAGTGGGTAGAAGCAATCCCACTAAGAAATATAACAATACATCATATAATTAAATTCTTTCATGATCATATCGTATATCAATTCTACGTACCCCACAGAATCATATCTGATAATGGGTCCGCTTTCAAGTCTATGAAGATTAATAATTTTGTAAATTGCCATGGTATTGATTGGAGATACTCAACAATTTATTACCCATGTACTAATGGATTGGCTGAGGCCTTCAATAAAATCCTGGTTTAAATCATCAAAAAGACCCTAGATGACAATAAATGTTAGTGGGATAAGAGGTTGGTGGAAGCTTTGTTGGCATATTGGACCTCATATCAAACCTCGACCCAATCCACGCCATTTATACTAGTGTATGGGTCTGAGGCCATACTCCCTCTAGAAATTCAAATTCCTTCACTCATAACTATAATTCAAAACCAGATTATAATAGAACAGAATGCACAACTTTGACTAGAAGAGCTCGAGGGTCTTGAAGAATGTCATCTCCAAGCCCAACAAAATTTAGAACTCTACAAGGCCTGAATGGTTCAAGCTCATCATAAGTTAGTGCAACCTAGAACCTTCCGAGTAGGCTTCTTGGTCTTGTTTCTTTGGAGGCCTATCTTAGATCACCAAAAGATCGGTGGGAAGTTTGAACCAACCTGAGAAGGACCCTTCATAGTAGAAATAGCCTACGAAGGAGGCTCATATCAGCTAGTGGATTGTAAAGGAAATCACCCAATGCTTCCTATAAATTGGCGATTCCTGAAGAGATACTATACTTGATGTAGCTCAAATTTCAAATCAATAAAATTTTCAAATTTTGAATCAATTTGACTCAATTTTGCTCAAGTTTTCAAATGTCAAAATTTTATTTTTCTCTTCTTAAGGTTAGATGTGAGTCATCGTGCCTTCTTTCCTTAAGATTTGATCTTTTAATGGTGAAGTATGCCATTTGTGCCGCCATCCTAAAATTCAAACCTCAATCTTGATCTGATATGGAGCAAGCTTCCTCCCAATATCATCACCCACTATTAATGGACCATACCCGTTGAGGCACCATCCTAGTTTCAAGTTTCAAAATTTCAAATCTGATCCTCTATGTAGAGTAAGTTTCATCTATACATGACCATTCTAGACTCGATCCACTGAGTGGAGCAAGTTTCTTCCCCATGTGATCATCCTGACCCAATTCTGTGCGAAGCGATGCTTACTTCCCACTGGGTCTTCCAATTTTCTTTTCCTTAAGGATAGATGTGAGTCATTATGCTTTCTTTCCTTAGGATTAGATCTTCTAGTGATAGAGTACGCCCTCTATGGCACTATCCTAGGTTCAAAATTCAGATCTAATCTTCTGTGGGAAGCAATGCTTCCTTCCCACAGGGTCTTCAGTTTTCTTTTCCTTAAGGATAGATGTGATTCATCGTGCTTTTTTTCTTAGTATTAGATCTTTAGCGATGGAGCACGCCCTCTGTAGCACCATCCTAGGTTCAAAATCTAGATCTATCCTTCTGTGGGGAGCAACGCTTCCTTCCTATAGGGTCCTCTAGTTTTCTTTTCATTAAGAACAGATGTGAGTCATCATGCTTTCTCTCCTTAAGATTAGATTTTCTAGTGGTGGATAATGCCTTCTACGACACCATCCTAGTTTTTAAATTCAAAACTCTTAGCCTGATCTTCTATGGGAAGATAATTCTTTCCAACGAGATCATCTAGTTTTCTTTTCCTTAGGGTTAGGTGTTCTCCTTCCCTTAGGATTAGACTCCCTAGTGATGGAGCATACCCCCGTGGCACTATCCTATTTTCAATTTCAAATTCAATCTTCTAGGGATAGAATTTCCCTTCCCTTAGAGTCAATTCAAATTTAATCCTCTATAGTTAGGATTTTTTTTTCCTCCCTATACGATCTCCCAGACTTCTTTTCTTTTAGGGATAGAATTTTTCTTTCTCTTAGGATTAGATCCACTAGTGGTAAAGCACACCCTATGTGGCACTATCCTAGTATCAATTCAAACCCTGATTCCCTAGGAATAAAATTTTCTCTCCCTTAGGATCAAAATTCTAGAATTGACCATTTAATTCGATCAACGCCAATATGTGTAATAGAACTCCAGTCTATTACACATATTATTGGCCCATTTGTTAACCTCATTTTTGTATGAGATCATTATGACTAAATCTAGATCTCAGATTAATCCAGACCCTAGGATCAATTCTGATCTTAGATCAATCTAGCCTCTTGATCAATCTAAATTTTAGGATCCTCTAGACTCTAGACCTTAGGATCTATCCCGCTCCTATGATCCTTCTAGGCCCCAAATCCTGAGACTTCTAGACTCTTGAATTCTCCTAAATTTCAAATCTTAAGATCTACCTAGATCCTAGATTTTAGACCCTAGGACCTGCCCAAACTCTAGATCAATCCAGGCCTTAAAAGCCACCTAAACCTTAGATCTATCTAGGCCCTAAATCAATCTAGATTCAAATCAATCCTGACCCTAGATCTATTCAAATTACAGATCAACCCAAACCATAAATCAACTTATTCAAAACTTAAATCAATCCAGATCTCAAGATAATTCCAGCTTCTGATCAATCTAGACTTTAGTTTAATATGAATCCAAGTCAATCCAGATCTCAAATCCATTCAAACTTCAAATCAATCATGATCCTCAATCAATCTAGACCTTAATCAATTTAATCTTCAATCAATCCAGACCCCAAACCTATCTAAGTTTCAAGCCTTTCTAGACTTTAATCCCAGTTCAAACTTTGATCTAGCTTCCAATCTAAATTCAACCTTATTCAATCACTTATGATCATCCAAATGACCATCAATGATTTGGGTAATTCAATTACAAATAATCAAACCCAAAATCTAGTTTAAATATAGTAATTCAATCCAAATCCAAGGCTAAAGGTTTGAGTCCTAATAGCCTTTTCCAGTGAATTTTCAAACACCTCAAACTCCAATCAAATGACCTCTGATTCAAATTTTATCAATTACATATTGATGGGACATGTCTTTAGAGGCAACTCTCCAAATTTGAGCTCATTCTAAGATCTTTAACCCCAGAAATTGGATTGAAATTCAAAGGCTGTAAAACCTTTAAATATTTATGGCCTATGCCACTAGACCTGCCACCTAGTGGATCCTAACCTTAAAGCCCTCTCCAAAGCCTCCAATCACTTCCATACCCTTAATTATCACTCATTGAATATTAAACTATATTTTTTTGGACTCACTTTGACCCCCAGTTGACCAGGGGTCAAAATGACCAAAATGCTCCTTTAAGGTTTGAATACCTATTTCCAACTAAATGATTTTCGAATTGAATGCAACCACTTTTAGTAAGTTTCAAATGTTGAACCAAACCTGTTGAACCTAAACCCAGACTCTGGGTCAACCTAGTTGACCAAGTCAACCTAAGTTGACCTAAAGCCCCATTAAGGGCCCAAACAGGTATTTTGACCTAAATGACCTCCCCATACTCTAGAACCATCTCCAATAAACTCAAAATATCAAAACAATTTTTTTGAGGCCAAATTTGGACCCTGGGTCAACCTGGTTGACCTAATGAGCCTTTAAGGGTTTAAATGGGTCATTTCAATCCATTTAACCAAACCTAACTCTTCAACCTTTCAAATTTCTTTCATTTGATGTTTTAAACATTTCTAAACCCACCTTGAGTCAAATCATGACCAATTTGACGAAGCCAACTTGTAAGGACTTGGTCAAATCCCTTCTCATGCGTTCAAACCTTAACTTGCAAGTCATCCAACCTATTTCAAACCTCATTGTTATACAAATCATGGCCTAATTATGCTTTAAATTTTGTCCAATCAAATCCAAGTGGTGTTGACTAAGTCAACTCTATCTTATTTGGTCAAATCAAATTAAACTTTCATGTTTCTATTTAAACTCCCATTCATGACTATTAAATCCCTTTCAACTTACTATTCCAGCACTCAAGGCATTCTCCTATGCCACCTCACCAGTCCACATGGTAAGTGGACTGGTCAAATAGTCAAACCAAGGCTAAGGATGGGTCAAACATGGTCAATATCCCATTTAGAACTAATCCACATATTATCAAACCATTCCAGCCATTTTAAGTATTCTCTAGAACCTTCTTAGAGTCATCATTATCCATCAGATCAAAATCAAATGGCTTAGGTTATCTTCATGTGATCATATAGGACAAAAAGGACTTTCCATGTAGGATGTCCTTTAGTCCTTTAATTCATCTGCCCCCAATAACTCCTGGGACACTTGGCAGCCATCAGGGAGTCCACTCAATCAATCCCAACCCTCCATTTGATCTGGAGAAACTTGAATAGGGCAATACTCTATTTTGGAGCACTCATTCACATCCTATCACTCTCTCTCTCTCTCTCTCTCTCTCTCTCTCTCTCTCTCTCTCTCTCTCTCTCTAACCAAGCCCCTCTAAGTCCAACCTCCTATTTCCTAGAGCTCCCCAGACCCTATTCTACCTTCCCTCAACAAACCCCACCATTAAAATATCACCGGCGATGATCTTCTGGTGAGTCCAAGCTCCAATCCATCCAACGTTCATTTCAAGCAATCGGTAGCTCGCCTTATTGAAGTTTCAACTAGAAGATTATACGTGGACAATCTACAAATTCAGAGAATCCATTTTCCCCTCAAACCTTGCAGTAAAATTTCTTAAAACTTTAGCCCTAGGTCACTAGATTCAAGTTTAAATAACTTTTTAATTAGAGAATTTAAAGCTGTAAAACAAAGTCCACATCGATTCTGTTTACCCTTAGAGTTGAGGTTTAAAATTTTATTAAATTTGGTCTACCCGATTGAAAGAACGAGCTCAAAAACTTGTTCTAAGGCTCGGTTTGTGTAACCCTCTGTTTACGTAAGATCTAGACCATTGATCTTATGATCAACGGTTTGGATCCAACCTTTTTGTGGCTCTGTCCACCGTGGACCTGATCTGCTATTAATCTTCCTATCCAGTGCGATCAAGACCGCTCGTTTCAAATGGCGCTCGATCCAATGGCCCGTATTCTCATTGATGTGGATAAGTGGCCGTGGCATCAAGTCGCACTGTCATTGTAATCATTTGTAATGATTGCGCAGTGGTGTAATCATTGCAAATGATTGCCAGCCACCTCCGCAATTTGATCCAACCATCCAAAAGCCGCCACGTGGTCCGATGCCGCATTTTTGATTGGATGGGTAGGATGTTACCACGTGTCCCTCTAGAAGCCGGTGGTGCCTCCAGAGCCATTTAATTAGTATTAAATTAATTATTTTAAATTACAAGATGCTTTAAAAAATGATTAAAAATTAAGTTTAAATCCAAAAATCAAGTATAATACGTCAAAATTTTAAGAATTTAATTTCCTTTAATTTAAAATTTAAATTTGATTTAAAATATTATGTATATTTTAAATTATTTAAAATATAAGATATCTAGTATTTTAAATTAATATTTAATTAATATAAATCAGTTTAACATCAAAATTTTAAAATAAATTCATTTTGAGATTATTTCAATTTAGAGGGAGAATTTAGAATATTTTTAAATTCAAATTCATTTAAAACTATTTAATATATTTTAAATCATTTTACATTGTTAATTATTTAGATTTCAATTAATATTTAATTAAATGTTGACTTGAATATTTTCAAAGATTTAAATTTTAACTTAAATGTACTTTAAAAAAAATTCAGAGATGAGACATTTAAAATATTCAAATCTTTTTAATGTAAAAAGTTAAATTAAATTTAAAATATTTCCCTTAAATACTGTAAACAATTTGAATAACTTTAGGGCTTAAGTAATATTAAATTAATATTATCTTAAATATTTTCCAAAATTGAAATATTATTTTAACTGCATTAATTAAATTAGCAAAAAAAAAATTTAATTATTTTGAAATTAAAATTTATTTTAAATATTTTAAACACCTTAAATTGTTTAAATTACTTAAACATTCAAATGTTTAATTAATTTTCTAATTAAGATCTAATTCAAATACTTTTCAAAATCCTTTTAAAAAAATATATATTTTTTCAAATTATTGGAGTGTCTGTCAAAACTATTTTAAAACTATTTTGAAATGCTTTTGAAATTCTTTTTAACTTTATTTTAAAATTACATTAATTTTATAGAAGATTCTAAAATTAAGCTATTTTCTAATTTAAAAGTTAATTTTAAAATTATATGTATATTAAATTTGAGAGCTTCGAGTGAGAATAAAATTTTAAGCATAGCTTGAGTATGTGAATGGAATTGATGGGGAAAGATTAGTGAGTAATTGTGTTCCAATTATTCACTAATCAAATCATTAGTTATATTAATTAGTGTTTAATCCATGCATGTTTAGGAAGCACACATCACTTAGTGTAGGGCTTTCCTAGATCTAGGGATTGGTTGTGATTGTGATTGCATCTTGCTCATGTATGTCTAAGGGTTAAACAAATCTTGATTCAAACCTACTCAAACCTAGTGTCATTAAGGACAAAAATTAAGGACATGTTTAAAGAACTTAGAAAAAATATAATAATTAGGATAGACTTCCTATTGATTTGAATCTTTGAACATTCAAACTTAGTGACATTTTAAGCCCTAAAAAAAATTCTCACTAATTTTTAAAGTCATTAAGCACTCTAATTTATTTAATCAAAATTAAACCTTAATTAAGCATTAAAAATTCAAAAAAATTTAATAATTCAAATTTAAATCCAAGAATTACAAATAATATCTTTAACTGACCAGAATTCAAGGCTCTACATATTAAAAATAAAAGCCTCTTGATTGGACATCAAATTTAAGCTCAATTTAATTTTAATTTAAATTAAATATTTAATTAATTTAATTAATTAAAAATAACTAAAAATTCCAAAACATTACCAAACACTTGAGAATCTTTTCTTAGGTTAATCCTAACCTTTAGAGTTCATTTCAAGGAGTTGGGAGTTCATTTGGAACAAAATCAATAAAAGGCCATTAATTAAGCTAATTAAATAATTCAAATAAATCAACAAACTTTAAAAAATCATAATTAATTCTAAAAAACTTCAATGTGAGCAAACTTAAGGGCATTAAACTCGTATTAAAGTTTAATATTTATCAAAAATATTAAATTTTTAGAAATCATTCAAATTTGAAAAAGTCAACTTTTGGTCAAACTTCAATTCAAATTCAAGCCAAATCTTCAAATCTTCACAATAAAATGTTGAAAAATCTAAATCTAGCATACTTACAGTCTAACTGGTCGTATTTAGGTTTAACATTTTAATAAAATACTAACTTTTTAGAAATCGCTTTCAATCAAAAAGTCAACTTTTGACCCTTAATTAATTGATTAAAATAATCTAGAAAATGCCAAAATTTGATAATAAATTTCAAATTCCAGAAAGTATTAAATTAATTTTCTAATCACTCAACCAACCCCTTAATTCACAACAACCACTCCTGAGATGAAGTTTTTTGGCTGGACTACTCCGGGACACAGGGCTACGTGTCCTAAAGAGGCTTTATTCCTCGAGCCTGGTGGCACAACGTCACGAATGAATTCAATGGAGTGTAAAACTTTAATTTTAATTTATTAATGATTATTTAATTAAATTTAAAATCCTTAATTTAATTACATTAACTTAGTTCTTAGGCTGGACTACTCCAGCAATGCATGCTACATGTTCTAAGGAGGCTTTATTCCTCGAGCCTGGTGGCACAACGCCATGAACCGGTTAATGGTAAATTTAAAAAAATTAAATCTTTAAAAATTAGTGATCAACCAGCCTTAATTAAAAATTAACTAACTTTCAAACTTTAATCAAATCAAATCAACTTAATTATACCGGGTACCACTGGGTAACCCAGGCCTACGAGGCTATTAAATTAGCCCAAAAGAAGGTGAAATAAACTTCACGGCTTCGGTGAGCAATAAAGGTGGTATTCAATAAATAATTAAAATTAATTTTAAAATGAATTTTAAATCATTAAAACTTAAAATTCATTTTAAAATTGATTTTAATTATTTCTTGGATACCACCTTTGTTGCTCACTGAGGCCTTGAAGTTTATTTTACCTTTCTTGGGGCAAATTTAATAGCTCGTAGGTAGGGTTATCTAGTGGTACCTGGTATAATTAAGTTGATTTGATTTGATTAAAGTTTGAAAGTTAGTAAATTTTTAATTAAGGTTGGTTGATCATTTATTTTTTAAGATTTAATTTATTTAAGTTTGCCATTAATCGGTTCGTAGTGTTGTACCACCAGGCTTGAGGAACAAAGCCTCCTTACGATACATAGCCCTGTAGCCCGGAGTAGTCCATCCTAAAAACCAAGTTAATGTATTTTAATTAAGAATTTTAAATTTAATTAAATACTCATTAATTAATTAAAATTAATGTTTTGCACTCAATTGAATTCATTCGTGGCGTTGTGCCACCAGGCTCGAGGATCAAAGCCTCCTAAGGACACGTAGCCTAGCAACCCGAAGTAGTCCAGGATAAAAACTTCATCTCAAGAGTGGTTGTTGTGAATTAAGGGGTTGGTTGAGTGATTTGAATATTACTTTAATATTTTCTGAAATTTGAAATTAATTATCAAAATTTTTGCATTTTTTGGATTATTTTAATCAATAATTAAGGGTCAAAAGTTAACATTTTGATTAAAAGTGATTTCTAAAAGTTAGTATTTTATTAAAATATTAGACCTTAATACAATTAGTTAGACTATAAGTACGCTGGATTTGGATTTTTCTACATTTTATTGTGAAGATTTGAAGATTTGGCTTGAATTTGAATTGAAGTTTGACCAAAAGTTAACTTTTTCAAATTTGAATGATTTCTGAAATTTTGATATTTTTGATAAATATTAGACCTTAATAAGAGTTGAATGCCTTTAAGTTTACTAAATTTGAAGTTTTCTAAAATTAGTTATAATTTTTTAAAGTTTGTTGATTTATTTGAATTATTTAATTAGCTTAATTAAAGTCCTTTTATTGATCTTGTTCCAAATGAACTCCCAACTCCTTGAAATCAACTCTAAAGGTTAGGTTTACTCCTTAATATAAATCAGATTTGAAAGTTAGTTAATTTTTAATTAAGGTTGGTTGATCGCTAATTTTTTAAGATTTAATTTGTTTAAGTTTTCCATTAACTAGTTCGTGTTCATGGCGTTGTGACACCAGTCTCGAGGAACAAATCCTCCTTATGACACGTAGCCCCACAGCCCGGAGTAGTCCAGTCTAAAAACCAAGTTAATGTATTTTAATTAAGGATTTTAAATTTAATTAAATAATCATTATTCAATTAGAATTAATGTTTCGCACTCTGTTGAATTCATTCGTGGCGTTGTGTCATTAGGCTCGAGGATGAAAGCCTCCTTATGACACGTAGCCCTGCAACCCGGAGTAGTCCAGCCTAAAAACTTCATCTCGGGAGTAGTTGTTGTGAATTAAGGGGTTGGTTGAGTGATTTGAACATTACTTTAACATTTTCTGGAATTTGAAATTAATTATCAAGTTTTGGCATTTTTTGGATTATTTTAATCAATTAATTTAGTATCAAAAGTTAACTTTTTTATTGAAAGTGATTTCTAGAAAGTTAGTATTTTATTAAAATATTTGACCTTAATACGATCAGTTAGACTATAAGTATGCTGGATTTGGATTTTTCTACATTTTATTGTGAAGATTTGAAGATTTGGCTTGAATTTGAATTAAAGTTTGACCAAAATTTGACTTTTTCAAATTCAAATGATTTCTGGAAATTTGATATTTTTAATAAATATTAGACCTGAATACGAGTTAAATGCCTTTGAGTTTGCTCAATTTGGAGTTTTTTAGAATTAGTTATGATTTTTTAAAATTTGTTGATTTATTTGAATTATTTAATTAGCTTAATTAAAGGCCTTTTATTGATTTTGTTCTAGTGGTTGGGCCGGATAGTTTTACCACTAAGTATTTCCAGAAAGCTTGGTATATTATTAGTAATGATCTGTATGCTACTGTACTTGATTTTTTTTGCTGGTCATAATATTCCTAATTTTTTCACTTCCACTTCTATTGTTCTCATTCCTAAGAGCAATTCTGTTAGTAATTAGAATGACTTTAGACCTATAAGTCTCTGCACCTTTTTTATTAAGTTGATATTTATAATTCTTATGAATCGTTTAACTTCTCTTCTCCCTAAACTTATTTCTCCTTATCAAATGGGTTTTGTCAAGGGTCGGGCTATTTTTGATAATATTCTTTTGGCCCAAGAGTTTTGTCATGATCTTAATGTTAGGGTGAGAGGTGGCAACATCATTTTGAAATTACATATCTCCAAGGATTGTGACAACATTGATTTGAATTTTTTTTACAATATTTTGCATTTGTTGGGTTTTAATTCAGTTTTCATTAGTCTCATCAAGAATTGCATTGAAGGATCCTATGTCTCTATTATTATGAATGACAAAAGCATGGGTTTTTTTAAATCCTCTCATGGCTTAAGATAAGGTGATTCTATCTCTCATGCCTTTTTTATTACTGCTACTGAGTACTTATCCAAAGGTATTACCAACCACTTTAAGAATCGCCCTAGCTTTTATTTTAGAACTTTGGGTGGATTTCCTATTTCCCATTTATGTTTTGCTGATTATTTTATCATTTTTACTAATGCCTCTTTAAATAGGATAACTAGGCTTATGGTTTTCTTAAATAAGTTTGACAATGTCAATGGGCTTTCTCTTAACAAGCATAAGAGTTATTAAATCTGAAGGCGATTAAGGTGAACTATTTCATTACTGAGAACTGTAGGATTATGATAAACTTACTAATGTTATTACTGAGTCTATTATTCAACAAATTTGGAACCTTCCTCTTAACACGGATTCTGATGATTTATTATTATGCAATTTGTCTAAAGATGGGGTTTTAGATTAAAGGAAGCTTGGCATGCCTTCAAATTTAAGAATGATGTCACTAATATTTTTTCTATGATTTGGCATAAAAGGATTCCTTCCATTGTTGCTATTTTCAATTGGAGAATGTTGCATAAGTTCATTCCTACTGATGATAACTTAATTAAAAGAGGTTTTATTTTACCCTCCAAATTCCAATTTTGTTGTCATGTGGGGAACATGTATCATGTCTTTCTTTCAGGTCCTATAGCTGTTACAATTTGGACGTATTTTGATAATATTTTTAGATTAAATTATTTTAATGCTAATTTGTCTATTAATGCTATGCTTAACTCTAAAGGTCACATCAGAAATGTTATTCCTTCTCTTATTTTATGGTATTTATGGATGGATAGAAATAATTCTCTTTTCAATGGTATTGGTTTGAACCATCATAGGATTATTAAGAATATGAAAGACAAGGTTCTGGGACTTCTTTTTGTTAATATGTTATCTATCAAGAATTTTAAGAATTGTTTCTTCATGGCATCTGACTTGGGTATCACTTTGGAAGGTGATCATCCTTCTACCGAACCAAGGATTATTTATTGGGTCAAACCCCCTAATAATACCTATAAGCTGAATATGGATGGTGCTGTCAAATATTCCATCTCAAGTTATGGTGGGATTATTAGGGATGGTTATGGGAATGTGATTATGGATTTTGCAGGCCCTTTACCTAAATTTTTTGTTAATTTTACTAAGCTTTTAGCTATCCTTCATGGTCTTAGGTTATGCATATATCTTGGCATTTCTAAAATTTGGATTGAAGTTGATGATATTTATAATATTCATTGTTTAAATAAAATTGATGATACTATGTGTAATCCGAATCTTTTTTTATCTTAGTAGGTAAATTAAGTAGCTACTGATCTTTGTTAATTTCTCCATGTCTGATGTGTATAGGGAGGGGAATGCTTGTGCTGATTAGCATGCCAATTTTGGGTGTAATATGGATGGTCTTACTAATTTTTCTGCCTCCAACTTACCTGCTCCCTTAAAAGGGGCTTTTGGTCTTCCCTATGTTAGAATTTAGCTTTAGGTTTTGGCTGGAGCCTGTGACTTCTTTTTATTTTGGTGTGGAGGATGCCTTATGCTTGGCATGCTGGAGGTTATCCCCTTTTGGCCTGAACCCTTGCCTTGGTTGTTTCAGTTTTAATTCTAACTTTTCTCCCTTGTGCTACTCGTCTATTCCCAGGCTGTTTGGCCTCTGGTTAGTTCTCTATAGGGGTTTTTGGTTTGAGCTAGTTTCCTGTATCTAGTCGCTTGGTATTATGGGGTTTTGCTTATGGATGCTCCTTGGTTCCATTCTGCTATGGCTTTTTCTAGTCTTAGGGTGTTTGGTTTCTACATCTATGCTCTCCGCCTCTTGTAGGGTTTGGCTAGTTTCTTTTTCCTATGCTTGGATTATCTGGTTGGTTTCCTGTCTCTAGTCAAAATTTCTTTGTGCTTCGTTGGGTCTGGGTTTAGACTAGAGTGGCACTTAGGTTACTCTTCCGTTGGTAATTATGGTTCTAATTATTTTTGCTTGGATGACTAATTCTGTTGTTATGCTGTTTGGCTATGGACTAAGTTCTCTGTTATTAGTTGGTTTATTTATATGTTAGAGTTTAGGTGCTTTTTTGTTATGTCGTTCCCTATCTTGGATCTTGTTGATCTGTCGAGCGTGGCTTTGGTTTTTATTGGTTATGTCGTTCCCTATCTTGGTTCTTGTTGATCTGTCGAGTGGTATGGGTAAAGAGATTGAGTACCAGAAAGGTTAGAACCTCCTGGTTGATGATTTTGAAAGGGGTTATTTCAGTAGTTTTATATCGATTATAAGCCTCTTCATCAGCAGCCTCAATAAATCTAGGATCGATAGTATATCTAGAGGAACTACCCACAAGTGCTCGTAAACACTTTCCTCCGGCCATTGAGTTCTCAAAAGGGAAGGAAAAGGATTTAAAGAGTAGAATTGTGTGAAGAGTGAAGGAAGTTTTGCTGTTTAAATAGAACTTGGGCAGATCATACTATACGATCGTGAGATCGTATAGGATGATCAGGTTCCATCAATTCATCCAAGTGATTAGTCAAAAAAGGTGGTCTTATCTTACAGTATGATCAGACATCATACTAGACAATTAGAGAGAGAGAGAGTTCATCCCAAGGAGTCACCCTATACGATCATTGACTTATAAATTTGTATAGTATGAACAGGTGGATCATATAGTACAATATGTCATTAAAGATTATACAGGTTGAATTCAATTCATCTAACGGCTCCTAGCATGTGGATCATAAAGTACAATGAAGAAATCATACAGTACAATCACCAATAATTTATCGATATTAGCCTTTGGATGTGTTGTGATCAGAGATTTGATATTTTATTAATATCATACAGTATGTTATGAATCATATTGGATGATGTGAACAAAAATATGAGAAGTGAAAGGATGGAATGTGATGATCAGGAAAAGTTTAAAATAAAAACAAAACATGAATAACATAAAATAAATCAAAAAATAAGGAAAGTAATAACCACAAAATAAAATTAAAGATTTTTTGTTAAGAAAAGTATCAGATGCATTAAATGAAAATTTTACCTTATGATTAGAGAAAATACTCAGTAAGAAACACATTGATAATACTAAGATCCAGAAAGGTTAGAAATTTAAATTTTGTCAACCCTAGCTCTAGCCCTTTACAAGTTAAAGTCTTTTTTTAAATAAAAATCTAATTCAAAAAATAAATTAGACTCGAAGATTGATCTTTGCAAACTTCTTTTCAAAAATATATCTAAGAGAATATTATTGCAAAGTGATGAACCAAAAATTATGATTTTCAAATTCAGGTGTAGATGATATTAATTAGTATAAGGAGTTGTCTAATATTTAAAGATTTAAAAAGGAAGGAAAGCTAACTCATTGTGGGCTCATTTTGTGCCTCTTTTATCAATGTATGGCACACTTTGTGCATCTTTTATTTTTGATACACTTTGTGCATCTTTTAAATTTTAGCATTCATTGTGCATCTTTTTAGCTTTTGGGCTCATTTTGTGCCCCTTTTCCACTTTTGCAAACTTGCTTCATTTCTAAGTCCTTAAAGACTCTCAGTTGTGAGATTATCTTCCAAATACAAGAAAATAAGAACTCGCTCTCTTATATAAGGAAGCATAAACCACAAACCAAAACATGATCCATCTGATATAGACAAACAACTTGATTAACAAAATTTGAAATTGATTCATTAATTTACAAAAATATTCAAATAAGATAAAGAACTATAGGAAGATGAAATAGATCTCTATTTCTTGGTCTAATTTTTTATTTGAAATAGATTTTAATTCAAAAAGAAATTACATCCCTAAAGGAGTTTAGAGGAAGAGAGATAATCTTCAATTTTTCTTCACTTAACTGTTTTAGAGGAGTCAATCACTACTTACAAAAATAGGTAAGATTTTCATTTAAAAAGGAGTTTAACTACTAATGTATGTAGTAATCAGATTCTTAAGTTTTAAAAGAAATAAACAAATACATGCATAAAAAAATAACAAAAATAAAAAAAATCACTGAAAGGACAAAAACATAAAACAGAAAATAACAATTAGATTTCAAATTTTCAAGCATGAGTATTTATGAAACCTAATCTGGTTCTTAAGGTGTTGAACATTTCAAAAGCTAGTGGTTTTGTAAAGATATTTTCAAGCTGATTTTCAATGGCTACATGATATAGCTCTATGTCTCCCTTGGTGACATGGTCTCTATTGAAATGGTACCTTATTATTATGTGCTTATCTTGGAGTTTTGGATTGGATTCTTTGAAATATATATGGAATTAATGTTATCATATAAGATTGGAATGGTGCCTACAGGTAGTCCTAAATCTAAGATTTGTTGCTTTAACTAAGGGACTTGTGCCACACAACTTTCTATGGCTATGTATTCAGCTTCTATAGTGGGCATGGCTACAGAGGTTCTATTTTCTACTGGACTAGGAGACTAAGGACCGTCCTATGAATTAGCAGATTTCAAAAGTTCTATTCCTATCAACCCTACATCCAGTAAAGTCTGAATCATAATATCCTATGATTTCAGAGGAAGTAATGTGCCTAGGATACCTGATTCTTAAGTTTTGGGTTCCTAAGAGATATTTAAGGATTCTCTTAATAACAGTCAAGTGGGATTCTTTTAGATCAGCCTAAAATCTAGCATAGAGATAAACACTAAACATAATATCAGGTTTGCTAGCAATTAAGTAAAGAAGTGATCTAAATATTCCACTATATTTCATATGATCAATTGATTTTCCATATGATTCTTTATCCAACTGAACTGTAAAACTCATGAGAGTGTTAATTACCGTGGCTTTATCCATTTCATATTTCTTAAGCATATCCTTAATATATTTTGATTGACTAAGAAAAATTCCATCATCCTTCTGCCTTATACTAAATCCAAAAAAGTAGTTCAGTTCTCCCATCATACTCATCTCAAACTTCTTTATTTTAGAAAATTCATCACACAACTTTTTATCAGAATATCTAAACAAAATATCACCATCATAGATCGAGACAATGAGTATTTTATCTCTTACCTTTTTGAGAAAAAGAGTGGTGTATATGCTCACCTTAACAAAGGTTCAGTAGGAATGTTTTTAGCCTTTCACACCATACTCTAGGTGCTTTTTTTAGTCCATACAATCCCTTTTTAATTTGAACACATGATTGGGAAATTATGAATTTTCAAAGCCTAGGGGTTGTTCAATATACACATCTTCTTTTATTATCCCATTCAGAAAGGCACTCTTAACATCCATTTAGTATAATTTGAATCCCTTAAAGCAGGTAAAAGCTAGTAGCACTCTTATTGCTTCTAGTTTAGCTACAAGGGCAAAGGTCTCTTCAAAGTCAATCCCTTCTATCTATTTGTACCCCTTAGTCACTAGTCTTGCTTTGTTTCTAACCTACACCAAAATTATTCATTTTATTTTTAAAAACCCATTTTATTTCAATAATACTCTAGTCTTTAGGTCTTTCAACTAGCTCCCAAACATCATTTCTAGCAAATTGATTTAATTCTTCTTGTATGGCTAGGATCCAGAATTTATTCAATAATGCTTGATTGATGTTTGTGGGTTCAATCATTGAGATAAAGGCAGTGGTTCACTCCTTTTTTAAGTCCATGCCTTATTCTTACACCTTCAAATGGGTCTCCAAAAATTAGTTCTTTGGGATGACTTGAAGAATATCTCTATTCTCTAGGTAGTAAATTTTTAGATTCTACCCTTTCTTCTAAATTTATAGATTCTAATCCTTGGGTGACTTCAACCACTTCTTCTTCTACTACCTTGGATCCTTTAGAATTATCAAATTCATCAAAAACTACACGAGTTATCTCATTTACCACCAGTGTCCTTTTATTAAAAACTCTAAAGGATTTTCCAACATTTTTGTATCCTAGGAAGACTCCATTATATTTTGGGCCAAACTTTCCTAGTAGATATTTTTCATTATTTAGAATGAACATTTTACATCCAAAGATATGAAGGTGAGAGAGGTTGGTTATCCTACCCTTAAGGATTTCATAAGGTGTCTTATTGAGCTTGGATCTAATATTAACCCTATTCAGAACCTTACAGACTATATTTATCGCTTCTGCCTAGAAGTATTTTGGAAGTGAGTATTCAACTAACATGGCTCTAATGGCTTTTACCAAGGTCTTATTCTTTCTTTCGGCTATTGTATTCGGTTAAGGGGTTCTGGAGCTAAAATGTTATGATCTATCCCTTGCTCCTTACAGTAAGATTCAATTTTTTTATTCTCAAACTCCCTACCATGATCATTATGCATGGTCAGAATTTCACAACCTAGCTTTCTCTAAATCCAAGTGGAGAATGTCCTAAAATAATCAAATGATTCACTTTTATGAGACAAGAATCTAACCCAAGTAAACCTCCAGTAATCATCAACAATCACATACGTAAAGGTTTTCACTCCTAGGATTGCAGTGCTAGCGATTCCAAAGAGATCCATGTGAAGAACTTCTAAAGGTTTGCAACTGTTAATGTCCTTAATTGAGTGGAAGGATGATTTAACTTGCTTTCCTAACTGATAGGCATCATATTGAAAGTTTGATAGGGATGTTAAGCCCTGATGAACTAGTCCCGAGGCTAACCAAGAGGGGGGGTGAATTGTTTATTTAAAAATTCAAGAGCAACTGTAAAAATCTTTTCTATGATATGCAGCGGAAAGAAGTAAATACTCAAACGAAAAGATTAAACACAAATTTCATCCAAGAAGATAATCATAGAAAATTTAAGTGCAAAAAGTAATCAGAAAGAACACACAAGATTTTTATAGTGGTTCGGTCAACTTGACCTACGTCCACTCCCTGGAGCCTCCCCTCCGGGTATTGCACTAACTCAAAGTGTCTCTCCTTTTGCTCCCATAGCAAGGCAGAGATGCCTGTACAGAAACCTCCTTTCCACCGACATAGTGAGGTAGAGAACCTAACCTCCTTTTGCTTTCTCCTGAAGAAGGCAGAGAACCTCAGACTCCTTTCGCTTCCTCCTGAAGCGGGCAGAGAACCCCGGATCTTCTTACGAACGATCCTCTCACAAAGAACACCAACACGATGAAAGATGACGAGTGGAGAAGATGACTCTGATCCTTGCTCGGAGCAACCTTCGTGAACCTCTCACGAACTCCCCCTCACAAGATCCTCTCTCTCTCCCAAACTCTCTCTCTAGGGTTTCTTTGGAAAGGAAAGTGGCAAAAGATTTTTCTTGTTGAAAGAAAAAGATCTTTTATAGGAGGGCTCAAAATTTTCCCTAAATCTCAACTGGCCGGCCTAGATCGTCCAGGACGATCGATATATCGTCCTATACGATCAGGTCAAAATCAGCTGCTTCAAGCCGGATGATCTGGCTCTTTTGGACGATCAGTGGAAAAAGTTGTTCATATCATCCCGTACGATTTTGCGATCGTTCGGGATGATTAGTTTAAATTCAGGAATATCGTCCAGAAGACCGCTCAGGTCATCCAGAGAAAATTGTGTTGGACGACCTAAAAATAACTTGATCGTCCAGGAGGATATGGGTATCATCCTGTACGATTAGTTCAAAAAGTATCAAAATCATCCTGATAATCACTCAGGACGTACAACTGAAACACACTAGATGATCATGATCGGCCATGACGATCCTGCGATCATTCGGGATGATATGATCGTATCAATCAAATATTAATTGCTTTCCTTACTTACCAGACTAATTTAGGCATGATTGTATAATATTATCCAGGATGATACACGTATCGTCTGGGATGATCAGACCAAACAGCTTAAAATAAAAACTTGCCTAACTTGATCTGGTGGCTGAGAATTTCTGATTTGAGCATATCATCCCGTACGATGTCTGGATTGTCCAAGATGATTGGCTTAATGAGACAGACTTAACTTGGTCGCCCTAATTAGGGTTTCTATTTTTACTTGATTGTCCAAGATGATGTGAATATCGTCCAGGATGATCTGAACAAAAACTTGAATAGAAACTCTAATTCACTCAAGCTCTCCCCCTGAGTGTGTGTGTGCAAGGTTACGTAGCTAGGGGATCAGTTACATTACAATTGACTCAAGAAAAATAAAAACCAGTACATTGGACTTGAATTATAATATAGACTAACTCATTCTTTTATACCTGAAATGGATTAGCCAAGAAAAATAGAATACAAATATGTTTGTCATCATCAAAACTAGATTTACAATAATCTCCCCCTTTTTGATGATGGAAAACATTTGTGCAGTAGTTTAAAATAAAAGAACTAGGAGTCAACTAACACACATCGAAAAAATAAATTTCATTGAACACTTAGAGCAGTACAGGAAAGCAACTACAAATGACATAAACACTGCAAGGCAAGATCAATGCATAAACCAAAAACAAACTACTACTGACTCCCCCTTTTGACATCACAAAAAGGAAGAGGACAAACAGAAGAGAACACAAAAAACAATGATTTTTTTGATCAATCTACTCCAATAAATCAGAATTTTCCCTTGATTTTAAATCCAAAAACCAACAAGAAGATGATTGACAGCGCTGAAATCCAGAAAAAGTTGGAAAATTGACTTTCATAACTCCCACCTCAGACACCTTATAGATGCAAATCCCTTTAAAAATAAAAAATCCAATTCAGAAGAAAAGAAATTAGATTCAAAAAGAGATCCTTTCAAGCCTCATTCCAGAAAAAATATTTGATATAATAGTGTTCCAAAATAATAAATCAGAAATTAAGATTTTCAAACTCAAGCTTTTGAAAATATGAAGTGGCACACAAATTTTTCTAAGATATTTAGCGATCTGAAAGGGAAGAAAGCTTGATTTGGGCTCATTTTATACCTCTTTTTCAATTTATTTAGCGCTTTGCGCATCTTTTGATTTTTGATACAATTTGTGTATCTTTTAGTTTGGCGACATTTTACATCTTTTCAGCTTTGGACTCATTTTGTGCCTCTTTTTCAATTTATTTGGCGCACTGCGCATCTTTTGTAAGCTTTCTCCCTCTCAAAGTTGTTAAAGGACCTTAGCTGTAAAATTACCTTCCAGACATATGAGACGCTCTCCACAATAAGGAAGAGTAATTCACAAAATAAAAACCATACGTCGTATGAAAAGTACAATCACTTGGTTTAGAAAATCATAATAATTACTCAAGAGTTTGAAAATACTATTCATATGAGGTAGATTACTGTAGGAAGATAAAATAAATCTCTATTTCAAAAACTAATATTTTAATTTTGAAGAAAATTTTTATCCAAAAGAAATAATACACCAGTAAAGGAGTTAGAGAAAGAGAAACAATCATCAATGTTTCTTCCCTTTAACAGATCTAGTGGAATCAATCACTTCTTACCAGCTTCCAAATAAAAACAAGGTAAAACTCTCAGTCAGAAATTCAGTTTATCAGAAGTAGTGAGCAGTGATCAAATTTTGAAAAGCATAAAATAGTAAATAAAAGAGATGAACTAGTGAATAAAAATAGGTAGAAAATCACATCAAAATAAATACTCAAATCAAACTAATACCAAGGCTAATATAGAAATCAGCAGAACAAATAAACATAATAGAAAGCAAATAATCAAATCAAACTAGCTAACTAACAGAAACAGAATGAAAAATAGACAGATCAAAAATTAGCAGTCATCACACTCAAGCATTTATGTCAATCACACCTAATCTGGTCCTCAAGATGTTGAATGAGTCAAAGGCCAGTGGTTTAGTAAATATGTCACCCAGATGATTTTCAGTTGCTACATGATGTAGCTCAATGTCCCCTTTTATAACATGATCCCTAATGAAGTGATGCCTTATATCAATGTGTTTGGTCCTAGAATATTGGATTGGATTCTTAGAGATGCAGATAGCACTAGTATTATCACACATAACTGAAATTGTGCCCACAGGTAATCCTAAATCCAAGACTTGTTGCTTCAATCAAAGAATATGGGCCACACAACTCCCTAAGGCAATGTACTCAGCTTCAGCAGTTGAAAGTGCAACTGAGTTCTATTTTCTACTCGATCAGGAGACTAAAGAATGTCCTATGAATTGACAAGTTCCAGAAGTGCTCTTTCTATCCACCCTATACCCTACAAAGTCAGAATCAGAATATCCAATAATCTCAAAAGAGGTGCTGTGCCTAGGGTACCAGATTTCTAGGTTTGGGGTACCTAAAAGATATCTAAGAATTCTCTTAACAGTAGTCAGGTGGGACTCTTTAGGATTAGCCTGAAACCTAGCACAAAGACAAACACTAAATATGATATCAGGTCGGCTAGCAGTTAGGTAAAGTAGTGATCCAATTATTCCTCTATACTTCTTCTGATCAACAGATTTTCCACTTGAATCCTTATCTAACTGAACAGAGGAGCTCATGGCTTGGATTTATCGATCTCATATTTCTTCAAAATGTCCTTAGTGTATTTAGATTGATTTAGAAAGATTCCATCATCCATTTGCCTTATGCTAAACCCCAAAAAGTAGGACAATTCTCCCATCATACTCATCTCAAACTCCTTACTCATTATTTTAGAAAACTCATCACATAAATATTTATCAGAAGATCTAAAAATTATATCATCAATATAGATCTGGACAATGAGTAAGTCATCCCCTATTCTCCTCAGAAAAAGGGTGGTGTCTACACTCCCCTTAACAAACTCTCTCTAATAGGAATGTGCTAAGCCTCTCATACCAAGCTCTGGGTGCCTGTTTTAATCCATATAAGGCCTTTTTCAATTTGTAAACATGATTTGGATATTGGGAACTCTCAAAACCTGGGGGTTATTCTACAAAAATATACTCTTTTATTACCCCATTTAAAAAGGTACTCTTGACATCCATTTGAAACAGCTTAAATCCCTTATAACAGGCAAAGGCTAGTAGCACTCTAATGGCTTCCAATCTAGCTACAGGGGCAAAGGTCTCCTCAAAATCAATCCCTTCAGTCTGATTATACCCCTTAGCCACCAATCTTACCTTATTCCTAACCACCACACCAGAATCATTAATCTTTTTCTTAAAGACCCACTTGGTTCCTATAATACTTTGATTTCTAGGTCTTTTACTAACTCCCAAACATCATTCCTTACAAATTGATTCAATTCTTCTTGCATAGCCAAGATCCAAAACTCATCAGAAAGGGCTTGATTGATATTGGTGGGTTCAGTCTTTAAGATAAAGGCAGAGTGGTTTACTTCTTCCTAAGTCCATGCCTAGTCCTAACACCTTCAGAAGGGTGTCCTAGGATCAGTTCTTTAGGATGACTCAAAGAATATCTCCAATCTCTAGGCAGTGTGGTTTAAGGTTCTACCCTTTCCTCCAGATTTGCATTTTCAACCCCTTGGGTAATCTCCTCTACCTCTTCATCTTCCTTAACTCTAGTCACCTTAGGATCAGATTCATCAAACACCATATGAGTTGTCACTTCCACCACCAAAGTCCTCTTATTGAACACCCTAAAGGATTTCCCCACACTAGAATAGCCTAAGAACACTCCATCATCAGATTTGAGGTCAAATTTTCCTAAGGATGATTTCTCGTTGTTCAGAATGAAAACCTTACAGCCAAAGACATGGAGGTGGGATAGGTTTGGAGTTCTACCCTTAATGATCTCATAAGGTCTTTTATTCAGCTTTGATCTAACATTCACCCTATTCAGCACATAACAGGCAGTGCTCACCGCTTCAGCCCAAAAGTATTTTGGAAGTGAATACTCGACAAGCATGGCTCTAGCTTTTTCTACTAAGGTCCTGTTCTTCCTTTCAGCTACCCCATTCTGCTGAGGGGTCCTAGGAGCTGAAAAATTGTGACTAATCCCTTGCTCCTCACAGAAACTTCTAAACTTCACATTTTTAAACTCTCCACCATGATCACTATGAATAGTCAAGATCTCACAACCTAACTTCCTCTGAATCCAACTAGAGAAGGACTTAAATTCATCAAATGACTCAGATTTATGTGGCAGAAATTTAATCCAAGTGAACCTCGAGTAGTCATCAATAATCACAAAACTATAGACTTTCCCCCCTAAGTTGGCAGTGCTAATGGGTCTAAAGATATCCATGTGAAGGACTTCTAAAGGTGTAGAGGTGCTAATGTCCTTAATAGAGTGAAAGGAGGATTGGGCTTGCTTCCCTAACTAACAGGCATCACACAAGTGGTCCTTAGTGAACTTAAGCTTGGGCACACCTCTAACTAAGTCCTTTTGGGTGACTATCCTAAGTATTTTCATACTGGCATGCCACAATCTCCTATGCCACAACTAAGACTCATCAGTAGCAATTTTTAAGCAAATTGAATTTTTAGCTTTAATGCAACTTACATTCAGCTTGTAGACATTATTGATCATTTATCCCTGCAAAATAGTTTTGTCATTTAAGCTTAAAATACAGCCAGTGGGCAGGAATTTGATGCTGTATCCTTTGTCACAAAGTTGACTGATGCTCAGCAAGTTGTGTTTCAGTCCATCTACAAGTAAAACATTGTCAATAATAAAATTCTTTGAATCACCAATTATACATGAACCTACCACCCTCCTGGTGGTGTTATCTCCAAGTATAACCTTGCCTCCAGCCCTGGCCTCCAGCAAAATGAACTGATTTGCATCTCCAGTTATGTCTAGAACATCCACTGTCCAGGTACCACATGCTCTCACGAGGTCTTGTGTGAGAGCACACCTATAAAATCATCAAATGTCAGATTTAGGAACCTAAATAGGTTTGGGTTCCTTCTTATGAAAAGAAGAATGTAATATATATGTGCTGTGCTGTGAAATAGGTAGTTTGGGTCTCCACACCCAATGTGTACTATAGTGAACAGTGCAGGTGTGGGAAATGTGTCTTAACATGCCACAGGAAAAATATCTAACACCAGGAAAAGGGTTAACTAATCTACGTGGGTGATAGTGCCTCTTTCTAGGTTTGTATGAAACATGCTTTGATGATTCTGAACCAGATTCTATAAACGGTGGAGGTGCATAAAACTGTGCAAAAGTTGGAGATGTTTGATTTTTCTTAAAAGTACTGATTTTAACTTTCAAAAATTCATTTTCTTTGTTAAGACTTGTAATTTCAAATTTTATTGCACCATTGTTACTCTCCACTTCACATGCCAGATTGTCTAATTCTTTAAAAGCTTTCTCTAAATTAACAGGCGTGATTTTCAGTAAATCATGCTCAGTAGTCAGATCAGAATATTTTTTATTCAATTCATCAAATTCATCAAGTAAAGACATGTGATTGCAATCAATAGTAATCAAGATTTCATGCTCTTTTTATAAATTTAGAAGTTCTAGTTTCAGGCTAGCATGAGTTTTCTTAAGCTTCATATATGATACATGAATTTTTTTAGATATTTCAAATAATTGATCATAAGTAAGCTCACATATCTCTTCCTGGTCAGACTGACCAGGCTGATCATCAGCTATCAGACACAAGTTTGTTTCCTCCTCTTCAGCTTCAGTCTCAGAAGAGTCAGATGTAGAATCTGCCTAAAATGCCTTCTGAATCTGCTTCTTGTCCTTCCTAAACTTGTGTTTCTCCTCACCCTTCTCTTTGCTTGGGTGAGCTTTAAGTGTAGGACAATCAGCCTTAATGTGTCCAGGCTTCCTGCATTCAAAACAGACAGTTTTAGATGAACCTTTAAAATTTTTGCTGGACTTACCCTTGTTCCACTTCTAAAAGTTCTTATATTTCTTCCTTAGAAAGCTTTTGAATTGCCTAGTGATCAAGGCAACATCATCGCTATCAGAACCAGAAGAACTAGTATCACTCTCGTTGACCTTCAGTGCCACTATTTTCTCCTTCTTCTTCTCACCTGCATCAAGCTATCTTTGGTTCACCCCTTGCTCGTAAGCAATGAGTGATCCAAGTAAGCTATCAATAGAGTAAGTATTCAAATCTTTAGATTCAGTGATTGCAGTTATCTTAGCATCATAAGAAGAAGACAATCATCTAAGAATTTTGTTCACTCTTTCATAGTTTGTAAGTTCTCTACCTAAGGCATGCAAAGAGGTGACAATTTGAGTGAACCTTGTATACATTTCAAAAGTGGTTTCAGTAGGTTTCATGCAAAAAAGTTCATAGTCATGAAGCAAAATGTTTAACCTAGACTGTTTGACTTCAGTTGTACCTTCATATGTTATGCACAATCTATCCCAAATCTCTTTTCCAGTTGTATAAGTTGAAACACGCATATAATCCTCAGATTTTAAAGCACAGAAAAAATAGTTCAAGCATTTGGCATTCAATTGTGCTAAATCACGATCATCAAAAGTCCAGTCAGTAAAGGGCAGTTCAGTTTTCACATTATTAATTATTCTAAAAGGTGGTTCGTATCCATCCTTAACAAGCATCCACATATGATACTCAATTGATTGAAGAAAAGTGGACATGCGAGTTTTCCAGAAATCAAAAGGAATGTTATCAAACAATGGAGGTCGTGTAATTGAATAACCTTCAGCAGTATTACGATTACCAAAATTAGCCATGGATCAAATTCAAAAGTTTTTCAAAACTAGATTTTATGAATCCCGCTCTGATACCACTTGAAAGTTTGATAGGGATGTTAAGCCCTGATGAACTAGTCCCGAGGCTAACCAAGAGGGGGGGGGGGTGAATTGGTTATTTAAAAATTTGAGAGCAACAGTAAAAATCTTTTCTATGATATGCAACGAAAATAAGTAAATACTCAAACAAAAAGATTAAACACAAATTTCACCCAAGCAGATAATCACAGAAAACGAAAATGCAAAAAGTAATCAGAAAGAATACACCAGATTTTTATAGTGGTTCGATCAACTTGACCTACGTCCACTCCTGAAGCAGGCAGAGAATCTCGGACTCCTTTCGATTCCTCCTAAAGCAGGCAGAGAACCCCAGATCTTCTTGCGAATGATCCTCTTACAAAGAACACCAACACGATGAAAGAAGACGAGTGGAGAAGATGACTCTGATCCTTGCTTGGAGCAACCTTCGTGAACCCCTCACAAACTCCCCCTCACAAGATCCTCTCTCTCTCTCCCAAACTCTCTCTCTCTAGGGTTTCTCTGAAAAGGAAAGTGGCAAAAGATTTTTCTTGTTGAAAGAAAAAGATCTTTTATAGGAGGGCTCAAAATTTGCCCTAAATCTCAACTGGTTGGCCTAGATCATCCAAGACGATCGATATATCATCCTGTACGATCAGTTCAAAATCAGCTGTTTCAGGCCGGATGATCTAGCTCTTCTGGACGATCAGTGGAAAAAGTTATTCATATCACCCCGTACGATTCTGCGATCGTCTGGGACGATTAGTGTAAATTTAGGAATATCGTCCAGAAGACCGCTAAGGTCATCCAGAGAAAATTATGTTGGACAAGCTAAAAATAACTTGATCATCCAGGACAATACGAGTATCGTCCTATACGATTAGTTCAAAAAGTGCCAAAATTATCCTGATAACTGCTCGGGACGTACAGCTGAAACACACTAGACGATCATGATCGGCCAGGATGATCCTACAATCATCGCGATGATATGATCGTATCAATAAAATTTTAATTGCTTTCCTTAATTACTAGATTAATTTAGGCATGATTGTACAGTATCGTCCAGGATGATACACGTATTGTCCGGGACGATCAGACCAAATAGCTTAAAATAAAAATTTGCCTAACTTGATCTAGCAGCTGAGAATTTCTAATTTGAGCATATCATCCCGTACGATGTCGGGATCATCCAGAACGATCGACTTAATCAGACAGACTTAACTTGGTCACCCTAATTAGGATTTTTATTTTTACTTGATCGTCCAGGATGATGTGAATATTGTCCAGGACGATCTGAATAAAAACTTGAACAGAAACTCAAATTCACTCAAGCTCTCCCCCTGAGTGTGTATGTGCAAGGTTACTTAGCAAGGGGATCAGTTACATTACAATTAACTCAAGAAAAATAAAAACCAGTACATTGGACTTGAATTATAATACAGACTGACTCGTTCTTGAACTAGCTCGAATTGCTTTTGATCTTTTGTACCTGAAATGGATTAGCCAAGCAAAATAGAATACAAATATGTTTGTCATCATTAAAACCAGATTTGCAACACATATATGAGGTGCTTAGTGAATTCTAGTTTGGGTATGCCTTATACGAAGTCTTTTTTGGTGATTTTTCTAAGATTTTTTATGCTTACAGTTCACAGTCTCCTATGTCAAAACCAGTATTCATCAGTAATAGTTTTTAGGCAAAGAGAAGTAGTAGAATTAATATAATTCAAATTAAGCATGTAAACATTATTAATTCTTTTTAATTATTTATGTAAACATTATAAATTCTTTTTTCTTGCATAAAAAATATTTCCATTTAAGCTTATTATGCATGTGGTAGATAAAAATTTTATGCTGAACCCTTTATCATAGAGTTAGCTAAGGCTGAGCAAATTATGTTTTAAGCCATCTACCAATAAAATATTTTCAATCATGAAATTTTTTGAGTTGCCAATTATACCTGACCAAACCACCTTCATGGTGCTGTTATCTCTAAGTGTTATCTTGCCCACTATCCTGGCCTCTAGCATGATGAATTGCTTTAGATCTCGAGTCATGTGCCTTGAACATCCACTATCCATATACCACATGCTCTTACTGGGCCTTTGGTGAGAGCAGCCCTACAAAATCATCAAGGGTTAGATTTAGGAACCCAAACAAGTTTGGGTTCTACCTTATGGATTGAAAGATGATATGTTTGCATGCTATGTTGTGGTTTATGCAAATTTAGCTTCCAAACCAAATGTGTTCTATAGTGGATAGTGCAAGTGTGGGAGATATGTCCTAGCATGCCATAAGAAAAACTTCTAACTCCTGGGAATGGATTTATAAGTCTATATAGGTTATGGTGCCTCTTCCTAGGTTTAGATGATGCATACTGTGGTGATGTTTTATTTTCTTTAGGAGAAATTAGTTTTCTTGCAAAATGTTTTTGCACTTTCAAGAAATGTATTGTCAACTTTTAATTCATGCTTCCTATTATCAGCTTCATCTAAACATGCCTTCAATTCCTTAAATGAATTTTCTAGATTAATATGATATGGTTTCAAGGAATCATGTTCATCAGTTAAATCAAGAGGTTTTTTATTTAATGAATTAAATTCATCAAGTAAGATCAAATGATTATTATCTAATATAAACTGATCTTTTTTAAGGCATTCATGCTCTTTTGCAAGTTTGAATAGTCAAAGTTAAGGCTTGCATACATTTTCTTGAGCTTCCTATATACATTATAATTTTTTTTAGAAACTTCAAACAGTTCATCATAGGAAAGCTCATATACCTCCTCTTGATCGAAATGATCAAGATGGTTATCTGCCATTAAGCATAGGTTGGTTACCTTCTCTTTAGCTTCTATCTCAGATGAGTCTAAAGTGGAGTTCCCCTAAAAAGCCTTCTGAGTATGTTGCTTGCTCTTTTGAATTTGCATTTTTCTTCACCCTTTTCCTTGATTGGGTGAGCTTTAAGATTTGGGCAATCAGTCTTCATGTACCCTAGCTTCCTGCATTCAAAACAAATGACTTTTGAAGAAGTTTTAAAATTTTTAATAGATTTACCTTTCTTCCATTGCTAATAATGTCTTTGCTTTTTCCTTAAAAAGCTTTTGAATTGTCTTATCATCAATGCTACATCATCATCATCTTTAGGCATGGAATTGTCACTATTAGAATCATCAACCTTTAAGGCTATAGTTTTCTCCTTTCTTTTCTCACCTATATCAATCTATCTTTGACTCACTCCTTACTCGTAAGCAATGAGTGATCCAAGTAAGTTATCAACTGAATAAACATTTAGATCCTTGGATTAAATAATAGCAGTTATCTTTATATTAAAGGAACTAGGTAGACAATGTAGAATCTATTTGCTTTTTTAGAATTTGTGAGTTCTCTACCTAATGCATGTAGGGAAGTAACAATTTGGGAGAACCTAGTATACATTTCAGAAATAAACTCACTAGATTTCATGCAAAATAGTTCATAATCATGGAGCAGAATATTCAACCTAAATTATTTTATTTCATTTGTTCCTTCATAGGTTATATAGAGTTTATCACAAATTTTTTTTCAGTTGTGCAAGTAAACACATGTATGTAATCTTCAGATTTTAATGCATAGAAAAAATATTTTAAATATTTTGCATTTAATTGGGCTAAATCTCTATCCTCTATGCTTGATTTAGAAAATGGTATTTTAGTTTTAATGCCATTTATAAAATGTGAAGGTGTAGAATATTCTTCCTGAACTAGCATCCATATGTGATAATCAATAGATTACAAAAATGTAAACATGTGAATTTTCCAAAAATAAAAAATAATATTATCAAATAAAGGTGGTCGTGTGATTAAATACCCTTCCATAGTATTATGATTACTAAAAGCAACCATGGATCATTTTTTTTAAGTTTTCAAAAACTTGGTTTTTGAATCTCGCTCTGATACCATTTGAAAGCTCTTATAGGTTGTTAAACCTAAAGGAACCAGCCCGATGCTAACCAAGAGGGTGGGTGAATTCATTATTTAAAATTTTAAACAAAAGGAAAACACCTTAATCCCCTTAATGTTGAAGCAACTTAAAATTATGATAACAGAAATTTAAAGTTTTTCAACCACACAGTAAACCAAACAAAAATAAAAGTGTGAAATAATAAAAACAAAACACATAAAAATTTATAGTTGTTCAGTCCAACCTGACCTACATCCATTGCTTGGAAACCTCCTTTCCAAGTACTATACTAAAACTAATGTCTCTCCTTTTCCCCCACAGCAAGGTGAAGAAGCCCTTACAAAATCTTTTTCACCAACCGACAAAGGCAGAGAACCTGAAATCCTTTTTCACCCTCCTGATGAAGGCAAAGAACCTGCAATCCTTTTTAACCCTCCTGGAGATGGAAGAGAACCAGCAATCTTTTTTCACCCTCCTAGTGATGGCAGAGAACCAGTAATCCTTTTTCTCCCTCCTAAAGAAGGCAAAGAACCTGGGACAATTGCTGCAGAAAGTCTTCCTATAGCCTCCAAAGGATCAAGGCAGAATCTTGAAGAAGATAAGGAAAAACCTTGCTTGGAGTAACCTTATGAATCCATCACAAATCTCCCTTACAAAAATCTCTCCCTCTCTTCTCTCTCCCAAAGCTCTCTTATGCACTTCTTTACTCCCTCACAAAAACACTTAGCAGCCAAAAGTCTTATGAAATATGACAATTGAAGACTTAAATAGAGAGCCTCAAAGAAAGTCCTAAATTTTAATTTAGTGCTTCTAATCATCCAATATAATCCAAGATCATAGTTTAAAATAGCTCTTTCAGCCAGTACGAATTACAGCCCACTATACGATCAGTTTAAGTGTTTATATTGATCATCCCATATGATTAGGCATTTCATCATGTATGATTAGTATAAATACATAGCTAATCATCTAGTACAAGGGGCTGCATTTAATTATCATCCCATTCAAGAATTTAGTTATCTAGTACGATTGTCTCCAATCATCCTGTATGATCAGTATAAGTACATAGCAATCATCCAGTATGTGGGGCGTCATTTAATTATCATTCCATGTAGGAATTAGGTCATACAGTATGATCATTTATAATCATCCTATATGATCTGATTGAATAATTTTACCATAATTAAATACCTAATCACAGAATCAATTTTAGTCTTGATTGTCATATATCATGCAGTATGAAATGTATCATACGGTATGATTGGACATAAATTTGAATATTAAAATATTACCTAAATTGTGATTGGCGATTGAATATTATGATTATAACTAATCATCTTGTATGATATGGATCATCCAGTATGATTAGTTTAATCAATCTCAATTAATAAAGGGTGTCCTAATTAGGTTTTTCTGGTTAATTGACCGTCCAGTATGATATAAATGGTACTGTATGATTAGTTCAAAAAATAGAAATTTTTTAACTCACCAACTCACTCCCTTGAGTGTATGTGTGCAAGGTTACTCAGCTTAGTATCCACCATATACATGACTTGACTCAAGAAAGGTAAAAATATATTGAAGTTCAATTTACAAACAGACTCAACCATAGTCTACCTAATACTGAGCTGATTAAAGTTGTAAGTGAACTATGGACCTAAAATGTTAGTGAGCAGGATATAAAATAGATATTTAATAATAATAATTAATAGAAATAGCATTATGGAAATAATATTATTTATTGTCATCAAAATCATAGTGCTTGGGTTTTGATTTGTAACAAACTCAATACTCACTTGACCATATCTAAATGGTGAGTAGAGAGAGATGAAATAAATCCTACAATTTCTTAACCATATCAAAATAGCAAAAGAGGTGAATTTAAAGTTGAATCTAGTATTCACTTGACCATATCAAAATGGTAAATGTTGAGAATTTTGGTGGTAAGAATCACAACCAAAAGTTAATGATTTTGAAGACCATAAAATTTAGCAAAAGTTTTAAGACTTAATCCTATCACTTGCACCCAATTTGATTTATAACACTACAATCTCGACAATTTTAACTTAAAATTTTTAAAAAGTCTTCCTAATACACCAACTATCATGATACTTCTTAAGATATTTCCCATTGGTGGGTAATATAGGGTGATCCCCTTTATATTCTATCAACTAATAAGAACCTCCTTGGTAGATATTTTCCACTACAAAGAGTCCTTCCCATATTAGCTCAAATTTATCGCCTAGTTTTTTTATGCACTAAAATGTGTCTTTATAGAACTAGTACCAAGTCACTTACTTGGAAAGTTCTCGGATGAACTAATTTGTCATGAGCCTACATCATTTTAGCTTTATACAACTTAAGGTTATGTTGAGCTTGTAGATGCTTTTGTTCTAAATCATTGAGCTATTCTAATTAGAGTTTAACATTCTGATATGAAGATATATTATAACTTACTGCCACCCTGAGTGAAGGTAATTATACTTCCAAAGGAGTAACTACTTCTGCACCAAAGACTATAGTGCACGTCATATATTGAGTTAGAGTTCTAAATGTGTTTGATTTGCCCTAAAGATTCAACCAACTTCTTATGCCATTGATGCTTATTATCATCTAAGATTTTCTTTAATATCTGAATAAGAGTTTTATTGAAGTCAGCCAATCCATTTGCTCAAGGGTAATAAATTGTTGAGTATCTATAATCAATATTATGATGTCTAGCAAAACTATTTATCTTAGTACTTCGGAATGAAGGACCATTACATGAGATAATTCAGTGAGGAACATTGAATTTGTATAAAATATTTTATTTGAAGAATTTTGGAATTTGATGAGCTTGGACTTCTCTCAAAGAAACTACTTCTGCTCGGTTTGGGAAGTAATCTATAACTACTAATATAAACCTCTAATCTTTGGAGGATTGAGGATCTATCGGACTGATGATATATTTACCCCATCTTTCAAAAGGTCACCAATCAATGGTTGGATGTAGGATTTTGTTGGCTAATGTAAAACTAACCGTGAAACTAACATTAATGACAATAACGTGCAACATTTATGTAGTCATCTATCATCGATGGCCTATAATATCCCATTCATTTGATTTTCATCTTTATTTTTGGCCTAGATTATTATGCACCACACAATATAGCATACACTTCTTTTATGATCTTTTATGCTGTTGATTTATTTAGAATCCATAACCACATCTGATTAAACAATCTTCTGTATAAGTTGTCATTAATTAGAACATAGGATAATGATCTTCTTTGATTTGATTTGCCACTGATTTGTTATGGGGAGCTTATTTTCTTGCAAGTGTTCAATGAAAGGTTTTCTCCGATCCACCAATTCATCATATACTACTAAAATAATATTCACCTCAAATTTTTATTTATATATTCAAAGTCTATTGGAGATCAAACTTGTCACCCTTGCACTTCTATCAAAATTAAAACTTCTTCGGGGCATACTAGGGCTTTGACTTACTTAGTAAGAGCCTCTACTATAGAATTCTTTCCACATGGAATTCTATATATTGTCCCTTTTGTAATCTATTCTAGCAAATGCATTGTACACTGATGATATGTAATTAGAGTTTATTTCAATACTTTATAAATTCTAGCTACATGATTAATCACAAGCTATGAATATCTAAAGATTTTGGTCTCTTCAATTCCATTTAAGATTGTTAGTTATAAGCTAGATATTAGTTCTTTGTACTCAACTTCATTATTTGTATAAGGTTTTGACATATGGTAAGAATAATACATCAAACCTTTATCTAGTGTGATGAATACTATACCAATTCGGGATTGCCCTGGGGATAAATTATTGGATGCTCCTTGTTGACAAGAAGCAACACCATCAAAATAAAATTCCTAGGTAGGCTTTTAATTTGACTCTAACTCTATTATTTGTTCATCTGGTACTTAATAATTTATAGCATAATCTCCTACCTGAGGTGAGCAACTAAGAAGTCTGTTATAGCGTGCCCTTTTACTGCTCATAGAGAAGTGAATGCAATCTTAAATTCTAATAGAATTATTGACCATCGAGCTAGTCTGCCTAATAATATTGGATGAGTCATAAAATATTATAATGAATTTATTATACATATCAAATTAACTTTATGAGAAAGTAAGTAATGCCTCAACTTCTGAGCGATGAATATGAAGGCTAAATAATGCTTCTTGACTTACTTTAGTTTGAAGTAAACATTAACTCAGATAATAAAGTGCTTTATCTTTTCCTTCCTCATTAGCCTGAGCTAATAAGGCCCCAAGATATTCACTTAAATCTATTGTATATAGGATCAGTAGCTTTCCCAGAATGGGAGCAATAAGTACTAGAGGATTTGTTAAATGCTATTTTATACTATTAAATGTTTCTAGCAATTCTCATTCCACTAAAATGAAGCATCTTTCTTGCACAATGTTCTAAAGGGTTGACATTTACCTGAAAGATTTTATATGATTCTTTTAAAGTAAGCTACGGACCTTAGAAAGATTTCAACTAGGTAAGGCTTTTAGGTGGAGGCATTTCTATTATTTCTTTAATTTTATTTGGATCAATTTTGATTCTATAATGTTAAACCACGAAGCCTTAAAATTTTTCTGAAATGATGTTGAAAGTACACTTCAAAGGATTCATTTTTAAATTATACTAACGTAAACTTTAAAAAATAACTCTAAGGTCATACAAATGAACATCTTTTTTGAGACTTTTAATGACTAGATAATCAACATAACACTCCACCTAATGGTGTTTAAGTTCATAAAAAATCCCTATCATTACTCAATGATAAGTTGCTCCAACATTTTTTAATCCGAAAGATATAAATTTGTAGCAGTAAATCCCTATCGGTGTTCTGAATGTTGAATATTTTTTATCCTCAGGATCCATCTTAATCTAATTGTATCTGGATGAACCATCCATAAAATAAAATGTTACATGTGAAGATGCAATATCGACCATGAGTTCTAGTATTGGGAATGAAAACTCATCTTTATGACATGCCTTATTTAAATCTCTAAAATTGATATAGACATGTATCTGACCATTCTTTTCTTGACTAGGATGATACTAGCTGACCAGGTTGGATATTTCCCTTCCCTAATAAAGCTAGCAGCAATTAACTTCTTGACTTCAACCATAACTTACTACTCAACGTCAAGTTGCATCTATTGAGGTACTTATTTGATTGGAATTATCTCTAGTTAAATTACCAACATGTGAACTGCTATGTCTGGGGATAATCTAAGCATCTCTTCATAACTCCAGGCAAAATAGTCTTTGAATTCTAATAATAACTTGATCATGTTGTTTGATGCATCCTCATTCAACAAAGAACTTATGAAAATTAGATGAGGGCCTTCTTCGGTGCCCATATTTATTTCTTTTAAATCATCTATTATGGATTTGATCTCCTCTTCAAGTTATGGAGGTGCATCCCTAACATGAGAGTCATCTATATCATTTAAAGTTTCCAAACAGTGTTTATTAAAAGATTTAATGTTTACCAAAAAGAGACTATCAAAGTTTAGATTGTTTGATATAATTAAGTAATATTCATCATCATCAAATAAACATATAGTAATGAATCCAACTCTTTATCTTGATGTGTATTTATGATATTTTGTAGTCCATAGGTGTTCAAATTATTGTACTTCACCTCTAAACCAATTTAATAGTGTTAAACCTTACTTAGCAAGTTTATTTACACAATTTGAGTACCAGTCAAAAAGTGATTTTTTTATCTCATCCATAAATGGATTATTGAGGGCTACATCAGTTTCAAAGGGATTACTGGTGGAAGATGCAAAGATATTATCTTTAGTGTCTGTGTTTAAAGGAAGAGAAGCTTTCACCTCTAATCTTTTTGTATCATTTTGGGATAGTGGGGTTAAGGTAATATTTTTCATACACTTTTTAAATTTACTGAAGCTAGACATATTTAAATTAGCTTCCTTAGAAACTTGGACCCTATCATTATCATTATCATCTTCTATAAAAATTTAAAACATTGGCTATTTTGTATAGTTCTTATATTCCATAGCTTGCCGTTTTTCTCAATCATACATAATTCATCCTCTGAGTTGGATTCTAAATTAATATGTATTGTAGTCTCTCTTATTTGTAAATTATATTTTCATTTCCTTATATCATTTAGTTTTTCCATCCTCGATCTCTTCCTCTCGATCGTTGTGTTATTCTACCACCTCTATGTGAGGGAGGGGCGGGTGACCAATGAACATCGTGTTCGAGATCATAGTGTTCTTCTTTTTTTTCTTTTCTTCTTCTTTTTCATTTCCTTTTTCTTTCTTTTATTTTATTTCATTTGCTTCTACATGAGCCAGTTTGAGATTTTTATAGAAAACAGTCTGCTTCTTAGTATGAGGCATCTTTGTATATACTAACTTTGAACAAAAAAAATGGCTGCAATTCACCTTTGATGTAGTGTTCTACCCCCTCTCAAGAGTATTTCATACATTAATGCTAGGTGGAAGGAACCATTCTATATTCATGGAGCAAGGGTCTATCCAAGAGAGCATTAGAAGAAGCTTCAGAATCTTTTATGTAATATTTGGCTTTTATTTTTTTATTTATATTTCTAATAAAAGATTTGTCAAACCCAATTCTCTATTTCCTTTCTCATTGAATCTTCGCAACATCATTTTATTGGAGCTGAGTTTGCAAGTATCCACCATTAAGTATGTGAGAGTTCTAAGAGTCATAAAATTAATAAAGAATAAGAGACAATTTAAATTTATCAATATTCACAGAGATATACAATGAATGATTATGAACCAAAGTTCCCAATAGCAAATCTTTATCTAAGAACATGATTCCAATAACTTCTTTGAAGTATAATTCTTTTTTCAATTGTGTTGATGCTAATTGAGCCATATAGATCTCGGGGTTAAAAAAGGATTTGATTAAAGCCTCCCTCATTTCCTTGAAAAGAACCAAAGCATCATAAATGCTTAGTTTCATAGGAAATTTACTAATGATGTGCTAAGACGTTGTAATACATGTTTGGAACTTTTGAACTTGTTGTATCTGAATCTTAAATTTGTTGAAGTTAAATTGGAGCTTCTAAATTATTTGCAACTTATTTCTCTTTATCTGTGACTAGAGTTCGTGGAGGTAGAACTTTACCACTATGAAGGTTAAGTTTCACTAGCTTTTTGGGAGAAGAAGTATCATATTGCTCTACTTTTTACTCATCAATGATCTTACATTCTCTTCTAATGGATTATCCAAATCAAACATTTCTAATTTGATATTGATAGGATCACCCTGAACATTGAGAATAGGGTAGTCACTATCAAAAAAATATTGATTATGTTTTTCTAATTCATTTATAGGTATTTCCAGAGAATTAGTTTCTTTGTTATTTATATTTTTATCCAAATATTCATTAGAAGAAATAAATAGGATATACGTGAAATCTTATTTCATTACTTTCTTAGTCCAGGGTGGGATGAAATAAAAGTCATACAACGTTAAAGGCTTAAGAGTTTTAGATGTCCATCCATAGAAATAACTATTTTTTCAGACACAAACTAAACATTATTCTCTTCTTCCTTTTTCGAGACTACAAAAGCATGATTGAATCATACTATGTTAGGCTCTTTGATATGAACTTAATTTTGATCTTTATTAAGAGCTACCTGATCAACCATGATGGGACTCTGCACTCCTAGAGATTCTTGAAAAGATGAATGATATATCTTATTTAAAATTCTTTTTTATGAATGTGATAATGCTACATCCTAGCTATTATTAGACTTTATAGTGGGTGAAGTCACAGAAGGCTCACCAATTATACATTTAGCCTATCCTTGATTTGAATAAAATATTCCATGGGTGTCACAACTGTTCCATCTGTAATATTCCTAAGATGTGGGAGCTTGAATTTTGGTCTCTTTAAAAGATTTTTGAAAATTCGTTTAATAGCCTCTCTTTTAAAAAAAGTTTTATTTTTAAATGCTTCAAACTTCTCTCTCCTCTCTTTATAAGTGACATTAGAATGATGTCTGAATTATTGCTCATTTGACGGTCTACTGTGCTAATTATACTAAGGAGGTCATTTCTAATTTTTTGCTTGAATCAGCATCAACTGTTTTCCCTTATCAATTGTAGACACTGATCCTAATTTTTTTTCAGGACTTTTTTAGGCTTTAATTTCTTCATTTCTAAGAAAGACTGGTCTTTCAGGAATGGTAGCTGAGAGGCCCTCTTGGAGATTAGAGGCTTTAATTAATAGCTTCTTGAAGATTTTAAATATAAAACCTTTCAATAAAAAGGAGATTGGATTGTGAATATTTTTCAACAGAATCTCTGTAGCATGTTATTCTTATAATTGCATCTTACATCTCATACTGAGATTCCACCATCTTAGGATATAGTCTAATAAAGTTTCACTCGATTTCTGTTTCTCCACTACAAGATAATCGATAACGATGTGATGTTTCACACTGGCAACTCGCTAAAAACTCTAAATTTATCTTATATAATTTACCTAATTAAATTTTCTAACTACAAAAATTTCTTAGAAATTTTAGTAGCATAACAACCCTATACCAACAAGAAAAGCGTAGCATCCTTTGAGTGCAATGTGGACCCTACTACCTTGCCCACGATGGGCATAAAAGTCCTAGGCTTTAGCATACATAGCAAAAATAGAAAGATGTAGGTATGTATGCATGAATATTTAAAGGGTTTGGTGTCTATAGTACCCAGTATTACATCATCATATAACTATTATACATGTTCTTACAAAGTCCAGAACATGCACACCGAGAAAAATCTAGGAAAATTGCTAGCCATAAACCCTTATGAATAAAATTTATGTAACAATGTAAATAAAAGAACCTGCATATACAAAATAAATTTTATTCATTTTTTTATTTGAATATTTACAATAGACTTAGACACTATAGAAAGTAAGGTGGCTAGGCTCCACCACAACAAACCTAGGTTTTTAAGCCTACCATATGTATAGAGTCAAATACATTTCCTTAAGGTCTTCAAGCTCCAAGTCTTCTATGAAATTTTTAAATATAATATCATTTAAAGGAGAGGATATCATATTTTGTAGCCCCACTTGTATGTATAAACAGGTGTATTTGACTCTTTTATAACTCAGGATGTTGTACAACTTGATTGATATACAAACTACATTTACAATTACTCATATATGTATACAATATCTTCTAGGTATACTCTACTTTGACTCTTGAAGGGAATATAAAGGATTGTATAAAAAGTAATAATTATTTAAAAATATAAAATGTATAGAATAGTTGAGTAATATCCACATACTTCTAATGCAGTCCTTAATGAGCCTAGGTACACCAACAGAAATTAAAATGCATGACATTTAGATTGCTAAAAATATGTAAACAGATAAAGGGTGTTCTCCAAGCAAAGTATCCAACAAGTAATTCACACCATCAGCCTAAGTTAGGCTAGAATTAATTATCCTAGCAAACCATTAAAGTGTATAAAGAAGGTTGTGTGGCTTTAGTATGTCCTATAGGATTTTAATGTTTAAGTTGCAGGAATTTAGGATGTTTATTCATTAAGGCCAAAAAGGAATTTTAATTAAAGTTTATATTGTACGAAGTTTTATTTTATCGTTTAAATTTTAATTTGTTGAAATTGATTATTTAGCTTTAAGGAATTTGTAAATTAATAACCCCAAGTGAGAGGGCTTTTAACTTTTAATTCCTAAGTCTTATAAATATAATGTAATCATCCCTATATAGGATAAATGATCACATAAAGCTTTTAAGATTTATTATTAATTTATTAAGGGATAGAGAAGGGACCTTTCAAATCAATACACATGCCCTCTAAATGGAATCAAACATGATGTATAAGGTTAATGGTTTATTAAGGTTTGATTAAAAGTTATGAATTTTATACATCCATGCCTTCCACAAGTGGAGGCCAGTATGCATGGTACATAGAACCCTTAATTGGTCATTAAAATTTAATAAAATCCCTTAATGAAATATGTGTGTGCCCTCCTAAAAAGAATTATGCACCACATAAGAGATTATTGGGTGATTTAATATGTATTGAAGACCTTTAAAATTAATGCTAAAATGCCCTCCAAAAGGAAACACGCATTAATCATAAAAGGTCTTATTATTTAATTAATAATTATTATCAATTTTTTATTAAAAATAAATTTTATTCAAATAAATTATCAAATTAATTTTGTTTTTATGTTTTAATTTTTTTTATTTTTCTGATTTTTAATGAATTACTTAGAATTTTTAATCAAGGACTCAACTTTTATGAAGTTTAAATAATTAGTAATTAAATGTTAATGAATCATTATTAAATTTAATTCAAAAATTTAATTTAATTTGAATTATTAAAATCTAAATTTTATTTGATTTAATTTGAATTTGTTATGTATGTTCTATTTATATTTATTATATTTATTTAATTTTATTCAGAATTAAATTTTTAATGATTTATTTAAATAATAAATTGTTAACATATCTTGTGTTTTTTAATTTTTGATATCAAACTTATTCCAAATTTTATGAAATTAATAACATTGATTTAGGATGACCTAAAAGTTCGGGGAGGTTGTAAGACCTCGTTGAACTATTTCTAGGAGCACCAAGAGGGAGGGGTGAATTGGTAATTTAAAAATATTAAAATAAAAACTTCCTTTTTTATTTTATTCAATATGAATACTTTTAAAAGAAAATTCTAGTTGAGTAACTAATACAAGGGGAAGCAATTTAAAACTTGATTTTTTTTTTCAATGTTTTGAAGCTTAATAAATCAAGAGGAATATATATTTTTTTGCTAATACAAATTAAATGTAACTACAACTTGCAATGAAAAATTAAACTCATGGAGGAAATTTAAAGTGCAGAAAATAAAATAGCAGAAAAAAAATCAGAAATGTAACACCAAAAATTTTGTGGTGGTTCATCAACCTTGACATATGTCTATGTATCAGAGTCCTCCACTCCGGTTATTGCACTAACACTATAACGACTATCCTTTTGCCCCCACAGTAAGGTAGATAAGCCCTTGCAAATCACATCCCACAAACCTAGTGCAACGAAGAACATAATGCTATGTCATCCTCTTGGTAATGGTAGTGAGGCTTCAATCCTTTTTCACCCTCCTAGTGAAGGCAGAGTACCCACAAAATCTTTCTCACCCTCCTGGTGATGGCAGAGAACCTTCAATCCTTTTTCACCCACTTGGTTAAGGCAGAGAACCCAATACCCTAACTATGTACCTTCTCTCCCAATAGGAACTCTAAGAACTCAACCAAGGCCACTGTAGGAAGCAAGGTGCAAGCTTGCCTGGAGCAACCCTGTGAACAAGCCTCACACTCCATCTCCCTCAGGCATAACCTCACCTTCTCCCTCTCTAAGCACAAATCTCTCTCAAGAATTTTCCCATTGAGTTTCTTCAACAGCCAAAAGTCTTTCTAGAGACTTCATTAAGTTGCTTAAGTATAAGGCTTCAAAAAATCCTAAATTTTTTAATTGAATCGTGATTATTCATACAGTATATTTAGTTCAAAATAGGGGTTCTTTAGTATGATGGAATATTCATTCAAATGAACTGTTTAAATTTTGTGTACTTATCATATTGTACGATTGTAAGTTTATATGATATGATAAGTTCAATTTCCTTCTGTTCCTGTAGAATGATTACATGGATGATTGGAAATCATCACTATTAATTATCTTACAACAATCTCCCCCTTTGTGATGATGATAAATATTTTTGGTTGAAAAAGCAAGTTAATATGTTTCTTCTAATCTCCCTATCACTAGGTGATAGATTTGAAAATAAGGGTGTGATTATTTTAAATTTTATTTAGATTTTTTTAATTTTAAAGCAAATTGTAAAAGAAATAAAAATGCTCTACAAACAAAAGATGCATAAGATGAACTATTTAATAATAATAAATAGATACACAAATACCAACTACTACTCCCACTTTTAACATTACCAAAAAGGAGGAACAAGTAGAGACATAGAAGGCTATAGAACAAAACATACAATATACATACAACATAAAGCCTTTATCCCACTACGTGGGGTCGGCTACATGAATCCTTTTTCTCCATTGTGTCCTGTTAAAAGTCAAATTCTCATTTAAATCTAAAAAAGAAAGATCATTTCTAATATTTTCTAACCAAGTCTTTTTAGGTCTACCTCACCTTCCTTAACATAAGTCAAATCTAATACCTCTACTTTCCTAACCGGGTCATCGGGAGTCCACCATTTTATATGACCAAACCATCTAAGGTGACTCTTTCTAATCTTATTTTCCACTAGAGCTACTCCAACCTTTTCACATATATGCTCATTTTGTATCCTATCTCTAAGGATAAAGCCACTCATCCACCTGAGCATCCTCATCTCTGCAACTCTTAACTTAGTATTATGCTTCTCTTTTAATGGCCAACATTCGGCACAATAAAGCATTGCAGGTCTCACCACCATCTTATAGTATTTTCACTTAAGTTTGAGGGGTATTTTTCTATCACATAACAAGCCTGATGCATTCCTCCACTTCAACCATCCAACTTAAATTATGCTGATAATATCCCCATCTATTTCACCATCACTCTAAATAATAGATCCAAGATATCTAAAACGTGTACTCTTATTAATGACATGATCACCCAAAATCACAATCCCCTCACTAGGTCTGTTATTACTAAGATTACACTCCAAAATAGAGAAAAAATAAAAAATACAAAGCACAACACATAGATCCTAAAAGTAGAAAGGCCCCTGATCAGGTTGTGGTGGCGGTGGATGGAAATATTTATGAATGGATAAAAATTGTTCCTCAAACTACATTATATCTTCCTCGTGTTATTTTTGCTGCTGACGAATATGAGTATGCAAGAGGGACTCTAATTGATCAAATTGATGTATCAGCTCCTCATAATGCTAAGGCTAGCATACTAGGACATGTGGTGGCACTAGTGCTACTGTAGGCTCTAGTGCAGGTGTATCTACAGGATGAGCTCCCCCTTCTTCATCAAAATTAGGTTTGTCATCTTGCTTGTACCTCCGGTGATGACAAAAAAGAATATGGAAGGGACCTTCATTATAAAAGATAGGAAATGATTGACAATAGCAAGGTAGGTAAGCTCAAACTTTTTGTCTAGAATATAAGTAATTACATGACCAAGAGCAATGTTTTTCTTCCTTTTGGTGGAAGGAAGGTGAGTGGGAGTAAGGTTTTGAATATAGTCAATGATTATCTAGGCTTCATCAAATTGGGTTTCGGACATAATGAAGTAGATGACCAAGGAAAAAAGTGGAATAATATTTATGTTATCTCCAGCTTTAGGAATGATTGAGGTTCAAAGGACATGCTGGATAATACGTGCATTTTGATTCAAGGAGTGTACTAGTGGTTGATGTCGATTTAGCCAACATTTTTTATGATTAAATTGATTGCACTCTAGAAGCCATTGATTAGGTTCAAGGCCCTTCTATGGATAGGTGGTGATATGTGCCTAAGTCTTCCTTAATAATTTCAATGGGTCTCCTATAAATATATGATTGCATGATAAGAGTAGTAGCACTAACCCTTAAGTTGGCAAAGAATTCATAGAGAAGTTTAGAATTGAAGGGAAAGTCAAGGTTAAGAAAATTTTGATAGAGGTGGATGCGAAGAGGTTCATCCCCTCATAGTATAGGGCTTATTGATTCACCATTCTGAATGGTGATGTGGGCTTCCTTGTACTTATAATATATATCTTCATCTTCTACATATTGGAAGTTGTTGTCAATAGCGTGACGAACAGAAAAACCTCCTTAGGTCGGTCGACCACGCTTGTTGCCTCTGGGCATTTAAGCAAGTGAAAATATGAGTCAAGAAGGAAGAAAAGATTTGAAGGATTGGATGAGTTAAACTTTAGAAATCCTTCCAATTTATAGAATTTTTAGTCGATCATACAACATGATTTGAGATCGTATAGTACGATCAGACAAATTAAATTATCTGGCAATTTTTTAGAAAAACAGGTGAAATCATACAGTACAAAAAGAATCGTACTAGATGATCTTAAGGAAATGCGTTAATCCCGAGGAGTCATCTGTATGAATTTTGACTAACTTGATTGTACATAATGAATAGGTTCTCCTACAGTATGATTGGTTAATTTTTATCATATCGAATGATTTAAATTCATCCAATAGCTTTAGACATGTGCATTGTATAGTATGAAGAGGTGTTCATCCAATACGATCACTAATAATTGAATAGATCAAGACTGTTTGTTTAATTGAGGGCAAAGATTTATACAAGGATTTGTAGATCGTACAGTACAAAGGGAATTGTACAATATGATGTTAAAAAATTTTAATTTTTAAAATTTTTTTAATTTAAAATAAAGAGTGTGTGATGATTAGGGAACATCTGCCAAATGCAAAAATAATAAAATTCATGAAAAATAAAAAACAAAAAAACAACAAAAAATAGTCACAAAAATTTAAAAAGTGTCACACATTTAAAACATACAAAAATGGTTGATTTTAAACGATAGCAGAGTTTAGATTCATCCTGAATCAAGCATGAATATATATAACACCTAGTCTAGTCTTTAAGGTGCTAAAGGTGTATAGGTAAGGGGTTTGGAAAAGATGTCTGCCAAATGATCTCTAGTAGCTGTATGATACAGTTCTATATCTTCCTTGGTTACATGATCTCTAATGAAATAATGTCTAATGTCTATATGCTTATTGTAACAATATTGGATTAGATTTTTAGAAATGCAGATGACACTAGTATTGTCACACATATTAGAATAGTGCCTATAGGTAGTTCAAGATTTAAGATTTATTGCTTTATCCATAAGACTTGAGCAACACAGCTTCCTATATTAATATATTTCACCTCAACGGTGGATAGGGCTACTAAATTATGCTTTCTACTAGACCAAAAAACTAATGATTGGCCTATGAATTGATAGGTTCCTGAGCTGCTTTTTCTATCTACCCTACATCCAGCAAAGTTAGAGTTTGAATATCCTATAATTTTAAAGGATGAGCTAAAATCTCATCCTTATGAAATTAAATTATATAATTGGTTACATTATGTGTCCCTTGGTTCATTACATCAATCCCAATAAGCCCAGCCCATAAGCTGACCAGGGTCAACTATTTGAGATAACCCCAACACCCAAAAACTCAAATTCTTCAGCCCATTGCCAACCCAGCCCAAATTAAATGATGTAAACCCTTGAATTGCACTCTATAATGTTCTTAGCACATATCATGTCAAGCTCTAACCATGTGGATTATTGATGTGGAAAAATTCCTTAAAATAACCTCAATGAAATAATTGGTTCGGTTATAACTTCTTAACTAACTATGCACATTGGCTTTACTTTCTTGTGTGAGATGTCTAGATTTTATTGGTTAGAATATAACTAATTTGGCTACTGAGGTGGCATGTATTTGGCTAGAAAGAGGGTTAGGTGTAGTATTCTCTCTACTACAAATACCCCTATTTTTCTTTGAAGAGGGGTTTATTCCTTGTATTCCCTAGCTTCATAAGAACTCCACATGCCTCCCTTAAGCATTCCCAGCCTTCTCCAACTTCAAAATACTTGAATTAAAGTGTTCAAAGAGAGAAGAGAGAGCAAATCAACCAAGTTAAGTAAACCTCCATCTATTATTTTTTAGTCCTTAAGGTCTTCAAGGAAGATCAAGAGGACATCTCTAGGAGCTCGTAAGATCCAAAAACAAGAAGGTCCACCCATTAGATATATGTATTTTTCTAACTATAGGTTTAAAATTCAAATCTAATTTACTTTAAATTCTTAATGCATTAAGCCTCCAAGATCTATGGATTAGAGCATTAGGGTATCAAGACGCTCCCCCTAAAATTTAATTGTATTTAGAGAAGTGTACAGAATGTTATGAGCATTTTGATTTTTAGTTTATTTTAAACTAGAGTTTTTGGATCAATCTAGGCTGTCCGATCACACGTGTATTTCGATCGAATGGCCTGGATCAACATCGAAACCATGAATTGTTTGTAACATGATTCAAATGTGTACCATTTGGAGATCAAACTATGTGATCTCAGCTATGCATCTGATTTGGACTGGATCAAATGAATCAAATCCATGTTCGATGTGGTTAAGTGAAATGGCGGGGCGAATCATGACACGATGCATGGAAGAAAGCCACTTACACCGATTCCATCACCACATAATCTTTTAGTTCATTTTAAATGCATTAAATAAATCTAGAAAATGCTATAAATTATTACAACTTAGATTTCAAGATTAAGTTTTATATCTTGTGATTTTTTTATGATACCAAAATATTATTATTATGATTACTATTTCTCCTAACATATATTGGATATATTTTCTTTGTTTGGTTGTGTGTACTAATATTTCAGGAAAATCATACTCTGGAATGCTAAAGACTTCAAGATAGATTAGATTAAGGTTTCTTGTAATGAAGACTTTAATTTTTTTATTTTTCTTGAGTCTGAGAGAGTGTGATTGCAATTGGGTAACTGTGTACACAGACATAGGGGGAGTGAGTTAAAACTTAGATTTTAAAACTAATTGTACTGTATGATTTTAAAATCATATTGGACAGTTTGTCATGGTACTTCCTCCCAAAACAAAGGTAATCAAATCATGTTTGAAAATTTTTTTGTATTTTTCATATTGCACGATCCTTGGTTCAAACAGACGACATATAGAGTATGAAATATATGTGTACCATATCATTCCAAAAAAATTTGTCATTTTTCGATCTAATCATACTGTATAATTCATATTAGTACGGTATGATGTATGTTCGTACAGACGGTTCACAGAGTACAAAATGGGGTCGTTTGGCTTTATACCAAGAAAAATATGATTTGTTTTAACTATTCGTACTATACGATGTATGTTCATATAGACGATTCATAGAATATGAAATGGGTTCATACACAATCATACCGGATGAACTTGTTTAATTTTGAACTGTTCGTACAGTAAGATGTCAGTTCGTACAAATGACTGATAGAGTATGAAATCAAGTTTGTACAGGATTGTATATGGATTTTTGACTAATTCGTACAGACAATCATTGATCGTACTGTACAATTGAACTTGTTTAAATTAGAAAATTTCTATTTTATGGATGTTTTTTTGCCTTTTATATATAAGTGTCCTAAAAATTGACACTTTGAAATCTTACTTTAAAATTCTCTTGAGAGGGGAAAAGGAGAGTGTTTGGGAGAGTGGTTTAGGAGTTGATGGTGAGAGATCTTATAAGAAGAAATTATGAGGGGATTCACAAGGTTACTCAAAGGTGAGGATCTCTTATTTACGCCTTCAAAACTCTGCCCTACTTTCTTAAAGTTCTAGAGAAAAGTTTTTCAAAGGAGATCGGGTTCTCTGCCTTCACTAGGAGGGTAAAAAAGGAAGTTGGGTTCTCTGTATTTACCGAGAGGGTGAAAAGGATGAGTTGGTACACTGCCACACTTGAAGGGTGTAAAAGGCATCGGTTCTCTGACGCACCAGGTTAGTGGAAGAGAGATTGTAAAGGCTTCTCTGCCTTGCTAAGGAGGCAAAAGGAGAGACACTATTTTTTAGTGCAATACTTGGAGAAGGAGTCTCCAAGGAGTCGATGTAGGTCTAGTTGGACCGAACCACTATAAAATTTGGTGTTTTTCTGTTCTTTTAATTTTACTGCATTTTTGTTTTCTGCACTTTAAATTATTGTTGTTGAAAAATATTTTTGTAAAAAATTATCATTGTGTCAAATATCTTAAATCAATTTTCTATAATTTAAGAGAATTTTTAAATAACCAATTCACCCCCCCCCCCCCTCTTAGTTAGCCTTGGGATAGTTGTATTAGGTCTAATAACATACTCAAACTTTTAAGTGGTATCAGAGCCAATTTCAAAAATTAAAGTTTAGCTTACTTTTTGAAAAATGATTATGGCTAATTTTGGAAATCGTATAACTCCTGAAGGATATTCGATCACTAGACTGCCTTTATTTGATAACATTTTGTTTGACTTTTAAAAAAACTCGCATGTCTACTTGTCTGCAATCACTTGACTATCGCATGTGGATATTAGTACAGGATGGTTATACTACTCCTAATAGACTTATTGATGGCATTAGGATTGAAACACCATTTGCTGATTGGACATTTGAGGAAAAAGACTTAGCTCAGTTAAATGCAAAATATTTAAATAGCTTTTTCTGTGCTCCTAAATCTGAAGACTACTTGCATGTTTCAACCTGTAAAATTGGAAAAAAAATTAGGATAGACTTTGCATTACATATAAAGGAACTAATGAGGTGAAACAATATAGATTAAACATTCTATTACACAACTATGAACTATTTTGCATAAAACCAAATGAGTCAATCTCCGATAAGTACACACGTTTTACATAGATAGTTACCTCATTGCATGCTTTAGATAGGGAACTAATGAATTCAGAAAAAGTTAATAAAATCCTATATTGTTTACCTACTGCTTATAATGCAAAGATAACTTCTATTGACAATCTGAGTCAAAAGATTGATGATTATAACTGAGTCAAAAGACTTAAATTTATATTATATTGACAATCTGCTTGGATCAGTGATTGCTTACGAGCAAGGAGTGACTCAAAGACAGATTGATGCATATGACAAGCAAAAAGAAAAGAATATTATATTCAAAGTGGATGATTTAAAAAGTGATCAATCATAGCCTAAGGATGAAGAAGATATTGTACTCATGATGAAGCAATTCAAAAGTTTCCTAAGAAGAAAGCAACAGAGACGTTAGTAATGAAAGAAAGGCAGGTTACACAAGAATACTAAAATTTCAAATGATGTTATTTGTTATGAATGTAGGAAGCCTGGAAAAATTAATACTGATTTCTTAAATTTTAAAGCTACTCCTAGCAAGGAGAAAGTAGAGGAGAAAACCAATGTTAGGAAGGGCAAGAAAAGAGTATAAAGAGATTTCTGGGCTGACTCAGCTTCAAACACCTTAGAAACAGAAGCATAAGAGAAAGTCACAAACTTGTGTTTAATGGCAGACAAATTTGATCATTCAGATCAAGAAGAGGTATGTGATTTAACCTATGATAAATTGTTTGAAGTTTCTGAGAAGATACATTCTGCATATAGGAAACTTAAAAAACTGCATGTAAATTGAACTTAGAATATTTAAATTTTCAAAAAGAGCATGAAATCCTTAGGAACGATCATGCAAATTTAGATAGCAACCACATGAGCTTATTGGATAAATTCAATGATTTGAATAAAAAACATGAACTATTGAAATCATCACATACTGAATTTGAAAATGATTGTAAAGCTTTCATGGAAGAAGCTAAACATAGGGAAATTAATTTGAAAATGGAAATTTCAATGTTAGAAAATGCAAACTCATATCTCGAAATAGAGTTGAAAGCTATTATGGAAAATAAATCAATGCCCACACTTCAATAATTTTACAAATCTTAACAAAGGCATACAAGTTTAAAATCTAGGAAAAGATATTACAACTCACATAGATTGGTAACTCCTTCTCCTGGTGTTAAATATTTTTCATGTGGAATGATAGGACATTTCTCCCACACATATACTATTCATCATAGAACACATCTAGTGTAGAGAGCCAAGCAGCATAAATTACAGCATATCACACATGCATCAGGTTTATTATTGCCAAGAGGTGAACCCAAATTTGTTTGGGTTCCCAAGTCTAATGTTTGATCTTTTTGTAGAAATGCTCTCATACAAGACCTTGTGAGAGTATTTTGTACCTGGACAGCGAATGTTCAAAGTATATAACTGGAGATGCAAATTAATTTATAACATTCGAAGCTAGGAATGGAGGTAAGGTAACACTTGGAGATAATACCAGTAGGAGAGTGGTAGGTATAGGTATGATTGGCATTAAGAAAATTTTATTTATTGATAATGTTTTATTGGTTGATGGCTTAAAACACAACTTGTTAAGTATTAGTCAGCTTTATGATAAGGGTTTTTACATTCAATTTATTACCTACTAGATGCATTATAAGCCAAAATGGAATTGATGTGTTGCATATAATAGGGTAAATAATGTATACATGCTTGACTTAAATTATGTTAAGACTTCCAATGCTTTTTGTCTCAAAATTGTCAATGATGAGTCTTGGTTATGGCAGAGAAGACTCTGTCATGCAAGCATGAAATATCTTAGGAAAATTATCCAGAAAGAATTGGTTAGAGGCATACCCAAATTAGACTTCACTAAGGATCACCTGTGTGATGTATGTCAATTAGGAAAATAGGTAAAATCCTCCTTTCAGTCAATTAAAGATTTTAGAACTAGTAAACCAATAAAAGTCATTCATATTGATCTTTTTGGACCAGTTAGCACTGTGAGTCTTGGATGATTTTCCAAGATTCACTTGGGTCAAATTCTTATCTCATAAGAGTGAATCATTTGATGAATTTAAAAATTTTTATACTTGGATTCAGAGAAAGCTGGGGTGTGAAATTTTATCAATTCAGAGTGATCATAGAAGAGAGTTTGAAAATGAAATATTTTAAGATTTTTATAAAGAACAAGGAATTGATCACAACTTTTCAACACCTAGGACCCCTCAGCAGAATGGGGTTGTTGAAAGAAAGAATAAAACTTCAATAGAAACCTCTAGAGCCATGTTGGCAGAAGATTCACTTCTAAAATATTTTTGGGCTGAAGGGATTAGTACAGCATGTTATGTTCTAAATAGGGTGAACATCAGATCTTAATTGAATAAGACACCCTATGAACTTCTTAACGGGAGAACACCTAATCTTTCATATTTATATGTCTTTGGTTGTAAGGTGTTCATTCATAATAATGGTAAAACGCCTTTAGGAAAATTTGATCCCAAATCTGATGAAAGAATTTTTTTAGGATATTCTAGTGTTGGCAAATCCTATAGAGTTTTTAGTAGAAGAACTTTGGCAGTTGAGGAGACCACACACGTATTGTTTTATGAATCTAGTATTTCTGAAGTGTCAAGGTTGGAGGAAGAACCTATTGAAGAGATCTCCAAGGAATTAAAAATGTTAATCTTGAAGAAAGGGTTGAAATAGAAAGAGAATTGCCTAAAGAATGGAAGTATTCTAAAAGTTATCCTAAATAATTGATTTTAGGTGAACCAAGTGAAGGTGTTAGAACTAGGCATGGACTTAGCAAAGAAATAAACCACTCAAATTTTATCTCAATGATTGAACCCATTAATAAAAATCAAGCACTATAAGGGCAAGCCTCTATAGTTAATTACAGCCTAAGAAGGGTACTCCTATGAAAACTCTCGATTAAAGAAGTCATTTCATACCATTTGATTACAAAGTAAAAAAGACAAAGAAAGAAGTAGGAATTTTTCAAGGATAAAGCTCAATGTTGAAAAGTTCTTAGCGAATTAAGGGAGGAAAAGTAGGAGGCACCAGATTCTGAGAAGCTAAGAGGCAACCTCATTCTACCCTATGTTAGGCTTTACATTTTAGGAGGGAATTTTTTTTTATATTTGAGTTGGCATTTTATTAGAAAGTTAGGATTATATTCCAGGAGAGTGAGGACTTAAGATTTAAAAATTTTCCACAGAACCTAAATCTAATTTGGGTACTACAAAGTAGTGACCCGAACCTATCTAATGAAGTGAAAATCTGGACTTACCCTAGCCTGGATTGGGGAGCCAACTAACCACCTAGGCACTTTAAAACCATATGTCCAGTCTCTTTATGAAAGAAGGGTAAGGATGTTGTTTTAGTTTTGAGGAATCGAGGGCGACATCTAAAACAAACCCTAATTGGCCCCTTTACTTATGTAGGGTGAATGAAGCTTGCAAGTAAAATGGAATTAAAATTTAAGAATCTTTTAATTTGTATCTAATGTAATGTATTCTAATTGACTTGAATGCATAAAATAAATATGAAGCAGTTTTAAAATCAGGCTTAGAAAATAGATTTTTTCCTAGAGATTACACAACATCCCCTTGACAGAACTACACCCTAATAGGCCTGGTGGTCTACCAGAACCCGTAGGCAGGAAGGTGTGTAACAAGGAAGAGAATGTATTAATATACATATGCTGACTCTCGGCGATCCTGAGCTTACTTCTTAGATCATTAGAGTTTCTATGTGAGCCTAAAAATTTTATTAGTATTTCAAGTATAAAAATTTTATTTGTACCCTCGCAAAACTCCGATCGTATCCAGGCTAAAATAAAACATGGCATGCAAGAAAACTTAGAAAAACAAGCAATTCTACTACACAAGCAATATAAACAATCAAATTTAAATTATCCAAAATATAATGTCCAAAGTTCATTTATAATCCAGAATTTATTAAAAAGTAGAGTGGTTGGGCACCACTAACAACAAATCCGGATTTCTAATCCTAAGACTAATGCAAGTGATTTTGAAATGGGATATTTTTTCTTATCTTCATTTCTTCGTCTTCTTCATTTCATCTCCTCATTTCGTCTTATCTTCCTCTACGAGCTCCTTGGATCCGTCGGGCCAGGATATCCAAATGAAAAGAAACTCATCCCTGAAGGGATATTTTCTTTTCGCTTTGGAGATTAAAAACATCCTAACTCGGCTTTCCAAATAGAAGAAAATATTCCTCTAAGGGATATTCTTTCTCTTTGGATTCCAAATTGGATGTGATATCCCAATTTCGAATCACTTTACATTACAACTCTTTTTAAACACATTTACATTACATTATATTTTACATAAAAAGAAAATCTAGACCACCTGTAAAGTTATCCTAAGTAGTTTATAATAAAATCAGCCCAGGCATTTATATATTTGCATTTAAATTAAATTTCATCAGTCACACTTGGCCATTCTCTTTTAATTTTAAGGGGGCTTAGCATTTTGCACCTGTAGGAAATTTATGTGAATTTAAATCTTTAATTAGCCCCCTTTAATTTAGCCCTACACAAGCATGGCCAACTGTAGGAAATTTTGTGAGCATCCAGATTATTCCTAGCCTAGGGGTAATCTATCGCCCACCACATCAATTCTAAGATTGCATGAATAAACAAATAAACAATCACATCAACCATTACAACTAGCATGTAGTGAAACTCACAAGAAAACCCATCATATGATCAGAAAGAAAGTAAACACTGGCCTAACCTAAAGCTAGAGTCAGTTGTCCTAACAAACACATCTAAGTGTGTGCAGTAGGATGTGTTGTTTGGAAATATCCTAGGTCAGTTATTGGTTGAAGTTTTCTAATTGATTAGATTTAGTTTGTTGAAAGGTCAACTAGGTTTTATGCTTAAATTTAAATTTTAATGTTTTTCATATTTTAGAAGTTCATTTTAAGTTGAATTTTAACTGTTAAAATTGATTAATAAGATTGGTTATTTATGATATTTTAATTAAACACTCTTTTTAATCCTTAGATTATTTAATTTGATGATTCATTGATTTTTTTTAGTGCTTTATTAGATTTTTTATGATTTATTAATTTTAAATGACTTATTAAAATTTTAATTGATTTATTAAATTATTAATGATTTATGGAATTTTTAAAGATCTTATTTATTTATTTTTATGATTTATTTGATTTTTAGATTTAATTTTATTATTATTATTTGTATTATTTAAATGATTATCATTTATTATTTAACCTCTTTCTAAATTTTATTTAGGATTGTTTTGACTATGAATTATGATTTTTATGATTCTAATCATTTATGATTTAATTTAATTAATTTACCCCTATTATTTTCATAATTTTAATTCATACATTCATTTTATAGTTGGTTTGAATTATTATTTATGGTTGTAATTTCTAATTTTTAAAGTGCATTTTAAACTTTTGTTTGATTATTATTTAAAATTGATTGCATTTAGGTTAAAGATATTCACTAATCCTAATGAATGGTGTCACTAAGTTTCCTATGTTTAGTATTTTCTTTCCTAAAATGTACATGCATCCTAAGTCTAAGTTTTCTAAGACTCAATCCTTAATTTTCCCTTAAATGTCACTCATGTTATATGGGATGGAAAAAAATTTTGTTATCATTAACCCTTAGGACATTGCACACGTGTAAAGGGGTTTAAGGATCTAAAATAAAATAAAAATAAACCTAATAAGATTGAAGTTACTATAGGGACCTAAAGGGGAGAGGTTCGCACAAACCACACCAAGGGCCTCCAAGGGGCTTTCTAAGTTTTAAGAAAACTTACAACACCGGGGGCTATGACCCAGTGGTTCCGAGCGTAGCACCACTACCCAGTTGGATAGAGGTGACTAACGCCTTTGTCCCTTGTCCTTCTATATACTCAACCTGTACCATTCCTCATAATTCATGCAAATAAAGAAGAGAAAATAGGTATTAGAAGCACATTTAATAATTAGAATTGAAATAAATGAAAAATTACTATTTAAACCAAAACGTACCTTTTGTCGGGCTTGCACACCGGTGCAGCTGTCTACCTTATAAAATGTTTTCTTTTGAAAGCATACTATTTATTTTTCCAACATTCACCTCAAGGAACAAGAAGGGAGAAGTATAAGAAAGAGAAAGAGAGGGTAAAGAGAGAGAACGAGGGGCATTACTTTCTTTAAAACTTTCATTTCTAATAAACACCCAACAAACTCATTCCTCCACACCCATGCCTTTCATCTCTCATCACCTCTAACTTTCACTTTTTTCCTTTTACACATTCCACTTTCACAACTCATACATTTTCCAACACCTATATTTTTTTACCAAGACTTCCATTTCCAATAATCATACACTTTCAAGTATCAATCAACCTACACATCTCACCATTCGAAGATCACATACTACACTTTACTTTTCACACTTAAACATGATACCTTTCAAAGACATACACACATTCTTCAAACACTTTATATTTCAAAACCACACAAATCTCCTTCCAAAGCAAATTACCTTTACACCCATACACTTTCCAAAATACTTCATTTTCATCACAAACTTTCCAAACTTTTCATTTCCCAAAACACACACACCTCCAAATCATTTTTCACCTTTCAAAACAAAACATTTTAGTTTTCCCCTTTCAACATACACTCTTATTTTTCACAAATACACATGTTACTTTACAAAGACACATACACTTTCACTTTTCCATAATATACACTTTTCACCCTTCCAAAATTTACAAATTCATTTTTCCCAAAAATTTTCACAATTTTCCTTTCAAAATAACACACACCTCAACTTTCCAAAATCACACTTTTCATTATTCAAAGTTCATACATTTCACTATTTAACAAATTAAAACACACTTAACCATTCAAAGATCATACACTTCACCTTTTCAAAATTATACTTTTCACTATTCAAGTTTCATACATTTCACCCTTCAACATACACTCTTTTCAAAACATTTCATTTTTCCCACACAAACACTTTTCGAAGCAAACACTTTTCACTTTTCAAATCATCTACCTTTTTTCACTTTTCAAAAACTCCCATGGCTCACATTTAATATACACACTTTCCAAAAATGTTTCACATTTCATAACATACACTTTTCACCAACAATTTTGATATACATTTCATTTTTGAAAATATTTCATTTCCCAAAAGAAATGCACTTTACTTTCCCACTTTTTCAAATCATACGACTCACTTTTTCAAAAATCCAAACGCTTTACGTTTCACCTTCCCCACACAATACTTTTCCAACCTAAACTTCTATCTCTAAAACATATAACTTCCACTTTGCACTTTTCAAAAAGCACACAAGTTCACTTTTCATCTTTGCTTTATTTTCTAGCATACACTTGATGCACTTCCCAATGCACATATACCATTTGCCTTTCAAAATGACATACATTTTATCCTTCCAAACTCACACTTTTCAAAGCTCGTACCTTTCACATACACATGTGACTTCCATAATCAAGATTTACTAAATGAACATATACACTTTACTTTCGCTTTTCTCATACATACACTTAACTTCTCCACACCTATCAACACTTTTTTTTTTTTACTTTCCAAAACATACACTTATTCCACCTTTCAAAATACACACTTTCCAATTTGCAAAACACTCATGACATTCTCATTCCTTGGAAAGAAAAGAGAAAAGATTTTTGCCAATTTCAAACTCAAATGGAAACAAATCAATTTGAGAAACTTCTTGAACCACCAACGCAATGATACATTTAACCAAGAGGTGTTCTCACATCACATAATCAAAGTAAGCTTCAACATTTTATCAAAATCGGAATAAGAACAAAACTTATAACCAACCATTGATTTATTTGTAAACAAATGATTCAAATGACTCATACACTTTCAAGAGAGGAGAGAAACTTCATGCCACCCCAACTTTATTTCAATGAAAACTCAAAGAACATTGTCTTGCAAGTTTATTAAGAAAAAGAAACACCCCATCAACACTACTTATCTTGCCTCCAAAGAATAACAACCTCTATTCCAACCAAAAGAGAAATGCAACCATTGATCAACATAACTGAATTACATGAGGACTTTTATCATATATATATATATATGTAAAGAGAGTAACATCCTACAATCATTCATATCAAAATGAAATTACATAATAATTTGACTTTGAAGATGTCACTGTCTCAAATCAAACTAAAGGAAACAAGTTCCAAAAGAACATTTAAACCAAAATCCATTGTGTAGGAAAGTGATTTTGAGATAGATGCAACCATTCGTGTGAAGAATGAAAAGGATAATATCTTCTCTTTTACAAGAATAAAACTACAGCACCTCATTTATCTTTTTCTTTCTTTTGATAACATAAAACCAAATGAAAATTTCTCCATTCAAATAAAAATGCCAACATCAATGTGCTTCAAGATATTATTTTCATATTTAGATGATAGAAACTCATCAAGGAACATTTTCTTCTCTTTGTTTTTAATCTGAAACCTAGATCCTCAAGCATTGAATCTTTAAGGAAAAAGGACAAGGAAGACTAACCTTACCATTTTAAGCATACGAAATCATGGCAAGATCCCACTTATTATTACCTTTAGCCAAGCAAATCTCAACGGAGAGGGAGACGACTAGGGCATGGATGGCGAGGACCGGCGGCATCATTGACTAGGGTTGGGCGGTAGCATCATGCTGCTAGTACCATGCGAAACAGAGGAGACGGAGAGCTTTTTGGCAAACAGGAAGATGCTTCTTATGTATAGGGGTTTCGGTCCTAGGGTTCTATGAGACTGAGAGAGTGACAGCTGGGGGTTCTGGCTGAATTAAAGAGGTGACTGGAGGTGATTTTCTGCCTGGGTCTTGATGTTTGAATCAGAGGGAGATGGGAGAGTTCATTCAGATTCCTTGGGGCAAAACGGACAAGAGAGAGGGAGATCGTGGGGAGGGCCATTTGAACCAGCTCAACTCCTCCCTATTCCTTTTGAATTTTAACCAACTTCTATTAGTTTAGGAGTTAAATTTATTTAGTTTTAGTTTGTTAATTAAAGATTTGATTTAAGTGTTTTATTAATTAGTTTTAAAATTCATTAAATTATTTTATTAAGTTGATTTATTTTTGGTTAGTTAATTCCATTAGAGTTTCTTAATTAAAGATTTTTTTAATTAATTTTAACATTTTGATTAGGCAATGTATTGATTAACTTTAATTAATGAAGATATATAGGAGATTTTAAAATGGTTGGATCGTTAGTTTAACAAATTTTGTTTAAATTTTAATTTAAATCAGTTTGAAACCAAGATATCTAACCTAATTAATTTTGATTCAATCTTAAGTAGCTTATGATGAGTCAATTTGAATTAATTGGAGTTGATGTCATTAAATTAAATTTGTGTTGAGTCAATTTTTATTTAGAGTAGTGTCGATTTAGGCTGAATCAGGAAGTTGAGTCACCACTACGTCAATGGGGATATCCACCTAAAGGAGAGACATCTACACTAGGCTACAAATACCTAAGTGCTAGAAATGAATTTCAAAAGAATTAAACCTTAAATAATGAGGTCAAAAGTGGTTAGAAATAAGGCAAGATTAGTGGCCAAGGAGTACAATCAAATAGAACGAATTGATTTTGAAGAAACTTTTGCCCCCGTAGCCAGACTTTAAGCGATAAGGGTATTATTAGCATTTGCCTATTTTAAAGGTTTTAAATTATTTCAAATGGATGTTAAAAGTTCCTTTCTTAATGGGGTGATAGAAGAGGATATTTATATTGAGCAACCTCCAAGTTTTAAAAATTAAAAATTTCTGAATCATGTGTTTAAATTAAAAAAGGCATTGTACGGACTAAAATAGGCACCTAGGGCTTAGTATGAGAGGCTAAGAACTTTTCTACTAGAAAGGTCATTTATAAAGGAAGGGTGGACACCGCTCTCTTCTTAAAAAAGGTAGGAGATGACATACGCATTATTCAAATATATGTTGATGATATCTTGTTTGGATCCACCAATAAAAATCTTTGTGATAATTTTTCAAAAATAATGAGTAGTGAATTTGAAATGAGCTTGATGGGAGATTTGAGTTACTTTCTTAGTTTTAGCATTAAGTAACAGGAGCATGGCACATTTCTAAGTCAGTCAAAATATATTAAAGACATCCTCAAGAAGTATGAAATGGACAAGGCTAAACCAATTAGTACACCAATGAGTTCCTCAGTGTAGTTAAATAAGGACTCTAAGGGAAAATTTATTGATCAAAAGAAATTTAGAGGAATAATTGGATCATTACTTTACTTAACTGCTAGCATACCATATATCATATTTAGTGTTTATTTGTGTGTTAGATTTCAAGCTGATCCAAAGGAATCACATCTGACTGTTGTTAAAAGAATTCTAAGATATCTTTTGGGAACTCAAAACTTAGGGATTTTATTTTCTAAGCACAGCTCTTCATTTGAATTCATTAGATATTCTGATTTAGAATTTGCTGGATGTAGGGTTGATCAAAAAAGTACTTCTAGAACTCGTCAATTCATAGGAAACTCTTTAGTTTCTTGATCTTGCATAAAACAAAATTCAGTAGCCCTTTGTACTGCTGAAGAAGAATACATTGCCTTAGGTAGTTATGTAGCACAGGTTCTTCGGTTTGAACAATAATTAATTGATTTAATATTTTCTATTGGCACTATTCTAATTTTTTGTGATAATACAAGTGGCATGCATTTCAAAGAATCCTACTCAACATTCTAGAACCATGCATATAGATATAAGGCATCACTTCATTAGAGATCATGTGGCTAAAGGAGAAATTAAATTACACTATGTTGCCACCGAGAATCAACTTGTAGATATTTTCATGAAACCACTAGCTTTTGAAATATTTAGCACCTTAAGAACTAGATTAGGTGTAACTAATATTAATGCTTAAAATTGTAATTCTGCAAATTGGATTTGTAATGTATTTTGTGTATTTTGTGAAAGCTTTTAAATTGTTATTTTTTTTCTTCTCTATATTGTGTTTATTTTTTCGTTTATATTATTTTTGTTTTCTTCTTTCATTTCATGGATCTTGTGTGGGTTGCTTTTGAAAAAGAGTCTTGTTTATCATGTCTTAAGTTCATTTCAACTCGTACTGTATGAACCACTTTCATATTATACAAATTCATTAGACTATACATGATACTTTTTCAGAATTAAACAGGCAAAATGAGATTTTTTTCAAGTAGATCGTACTGTACGATGACATCTTCATACTGTACGATGACATCTTCATACTGTACGATACATTAATTTTCATCTATATGAATGTGGCGCATTTCTAAATGATAGTTATTTTTTAAGATCGTACGTATGAAATACCATTTCATTTGTACGATCTTATTGTTAGTTTTCTATATGGACGAACCTAACCACCCTGAAAGGATCATTAATATTCTGATCATCCCGAACGAACATGTGTCCGTCTGTATGATCGGGTGGTCAAAAAGCCCGTACAAAATGACTCTTCAAGAGTGTTGAAGTGGCAGTTTATGAAAATTCATTTCATTTTTGTCGTTTCCATTTGTATGTATGAAAATATTTCCATCTCATACAATTTTGAAATCATATGTACGATTCCTTTTTCGTACTATACAATATAGCCATTTTTTTAATTGAAAGTAGTTGTTATTTTTTCTTCACAATCTTCTTCAATCTTAAAGCATCTCTTGTTCTAACTCTCGAAATGGCTAGCAACAACAAGTGAGCACGAACCTCCAGGGCTTCTTCCTCTCGTTCTGCTCTACTTGACGAGAACTTTCTCTCAAAAGAAAATGAGGAAGCATACGCTCATTTCATTGAGGTGAAAATAACTCCATCTCATCTCCTGATCCAAATGGACATTAACTTTTTAATAATGCCTCTTTTTGATTCGACTCAATTCTCCTTCATTATCACTCTGATTTATGCTTACCATCATGACACATTTCACTACTTTCTTGCAAACTTGAGAATGAATGAAAATCAAACTAGGATGTCTTCATATATTTTCAAATACTGAGTAGAGATTACCAAAGAAGATTTAGGCACCTTCCTACATCTAAGAACTGACGTGGTTAGGGCATACACAATGACTTCTAGGTCTAATTTTGACTAGTCCAAAATTAAACAAACCCTTAGAGGTATTACTTCAGTCAATCATCTAGCTCATGTGTACACCTTGAACCAAAATGCTAGGATCATCCAACATGTTTTAAGGACTTCTATTATACCTAAAGCGGGTGATTGTATAAACCTAACTCCTCTACTTTTATAGTCATATATATCATCATGATAAACGCTCCTATAGATGAAGCTCAATTGATTATGGACTACATCTATAAGCTTACCAAAATTGGACTTCCTCATAGTAAGAGAAAGAAAAATGTGGCTTTAGGACATTTGGTAGCCTATGTTCTACACAAGAAATACAACTTGGTTCATCCTGATCCACCTACTCAACTTCCTATCTATTTTATCGATGCATCCTTCCATTCTCTTTTTAACTGTGACCAAGGATCTGAAGAAGAAGAAGAATCTGATAAAGAAGGAGCACCTGCTCCAGCACCTGCACCAGCTCCTGGACCCAATCAACATTTCTATCGAGAAATTGTCCAGCATTTTGATAGACTGGAATCTTATTTTGATCAAAATTTTGATCAAATTAACACTCACCTAAACCAGCAGGATGCGACGTACAATAAAGACATGGGGTGGATTAGAGGATAGTTTGATTCTATCAGCACTCAAGTAGCTATGATCAATAGCTACTTTACAATATTCAACCCTCAGCCACCTCCAGACCAGGGTCCCTCAGATTTTTAGATGTGGTTTTTTTTTCTGTCGTAGTTATTATTTGTTTTTACTTACCTAGTTTTTCATCTGATGGAGTTTGTATGTTGGTTATCTTCTTTTTGGTATGATGTTTTGATATGATGTATTGGTATGGCTTCACTATGTGTATGTTGTATGTGTTACATGTGCTAAATGGAATGATGTAATGTCTTTGTTGAGATTATTCTTCTTGAATTGTTTTAAGTTTTTATAGTCTAATCAAATGTAGTTAATCTCTAAAATGAAATTTTAAAATACTTTTCTCTACAAATTAATTTTCCTGCAAAATTTAATTTCTCAAAATTTTAAATTAAATTATGGTTGAATGTTGATTAAAAGATCATCTTTATGTTCTTATAGACAAATATATTTTTGCTATAATTATTGCAAAATAAATGTTTTATTTTTATTTCTTTTCTTTTTTAATGTATATATTTTTATTAATTGTTGGAATTTATTTTAAGATTTATTGATATTGGAAAGACCAAAAATGTAAAAAGATGCACAAAGGGTGCCAGTCTTTAAAAGATGCACAAATTGTGCCACAAGTCTAAAAAAGATGCGCAATATTCTCCAAAGTGAAAAGAGGCATAAAATTAGCCCAAAATGAAAAAAAAATGCACAAGGTGTGCCAAAAATTAAAAGGATGTGTAATGTCGCCAACTGATTGGTTCATTCAGCTCTTTCCTTTATCTTTATATTTCTTATTCAAATCCATTTAATCAACAATAATCTGCACTATTGAATGAGAAACTAATTAATCTTTATTTCATCATTTTTTGCAAAAATTATTTTTATTTGATGTCTAGAATGAACTGTGAACCTGATTGACTTTTCTTATCTTAATTGTTCTTTGATTTAAAATTTGAAACTTTTCTTTTCACATTCGAAAGTTAATGTTATTTTTATAAATAGTTTAAAATCTTCTTCTTCTTCTTCTATTTGATCTCTCAATACAATCTTATCTTTTCAACTGGTACTTCCCTTTTTGTTGTTGTCAAAAGGGGAGGTCCTTAGTTATTATTTGATGTGTGTCACGAGTTATTGTTTGATGTGTGTATTATGTGTGTATTTGTATGTGTGTTTTGTGTGTGTTTTTGTTGTGTATGTTTGTGTGTGTTTTTTTTTTTGTATGTTTTTTTGTATATTATTTTTTGTTATTTTATTTTATTTTATTGTTGTTTTGATTATCATTGGGATACCCCTGCTTTTAATTGAGCATTTATTGAGGAGAAGCTTAGGAGAAAAATTGCCTTTAATGTTAACTCAAATAATAATTATTTTGCCATCATAAAAAAGGGGGAGATTATTACAACTTAAATTTCAAGATTAAGTTTTATATCATGTGATTTTTTGCTGATACCAAAATATTATTGTTATGATTACTGTTTTTCCTAACGTACATTGGATATAATTTTTTTGTTTGGTTGTGTGCACTAATATTTCTGAAAAATCATACTCCAAACTGCTAAAGACTTCAAGACAGACTAAATTAGGGTTTCTTGTAATGAAGTCTATAATTTTTCTAGTTTTCTTGAGTCTGAGAGAGTGTGACTGTAATTGGGTAACTGTGAACATACATACTGGCGGAGAGAGTCAAAACTTAGATTTTAAAACTAATCATAATGTACGTTTTTAAAATCATACTGGATGGTTTGTTATGGTAGTTCCTCCCTAAACAAAGGTAATCAAATCATGTTTAAAATTTTTTTGTACTGTTCGTACTATACGATCCTTAATTTATACAGACGACGAAATGTGTGCATACTAGATCATTCCAGATGAACTTGTCATTTTTTGATCTGATCATACTATATGATTTATATTCGTACGGTATGATGTATGTTCGTACGATGCTTCATAAAGTATGAAATGGGGTCATCCACTTACATACCAAGAAAAACATGATTTGTTTTAACTGTTCATACTGTACGATATATGTTCGTACAGACGATTCATAGAGTATGAAATGGGTTCATACACAATTATACTGGATGAACTTATTCAATTTTGAACTGTTTGTACAGAACGATGTCAGTTCATATAGATGACTGATAGAGTATGAAATCAGGTTCGTATAGGATTATACATGGATTTTTGACCTATTCGTATAGATGATCGTCGATCGTATTGTACGATTGGACTTGTTTAAATTGGAAAATTTTAGTTTTCTAGACGATTTTTCTTATATTTCATATATAAGTGTCCTAAAAACTGACACTCTGAGATCTTACTTCAAAATTCTCTTGAGAGTGGAAAAGGAGAGTGTTTGGGAGAGTGGTTTAGGAGTTGAGAGTGAGAGATCTTGTAAGAAGAAATTATGAGGGGATTCACATGGTTACTCAAAGGTGAGGATCTCTTGTTTTCTCCTTTAAAACTCTGTCCTACTTTCTTGAAGATTCAAGAGAGAAGTTTTTACAAAGGAGATTGGGTTCTCTGCCTTCACTAGGAGGGTGAAAAATGACGTTTGGTTCTCTGCCTTCACCAGGAGGGTGAAAAAGGGCATTGGGTTCTCTGCCTTTACCGGGAGGGTGAAAAAGGATGAGGCCGTATGCTGTGATCACTTGGAGGGTGTAAAAGGCGTCGATTCTCTATAACATCGGGTTGGTGGAAGTGACATTATTAAGGCTTCTCCGCCTTGCTGTGGGGGCAAACGTAGAGACACTATTGTTTAGTGCAATACCTGGAGAAGGAGTCTCTAAGGAGTGGACATAGGTTTAGTTGGACCAAACCACTATAAAAATTAGTGTTCTTCTGTTCTTTTATTTTTATTGCATTTTGGTTTTCTGCACTTTAAATTATTGTGGTTGAAAAATATTTTTGTTAAAATTTATCATTGTGTCAAATATCTTAAATCGATTTTCTAAAATCCAACAGGATTTTTAAATAATCAATTAACCCCCCCCCCCCCCCCCCCCCCCCGCATCTTGGTTAGCCTTGGGACAGTTGTATTAGGTCTAACAACCTACTCAAACTTTCACTAATGTCATAAATTCATCATAGATCTATTTTTCATCGAAGTCTAGAGTTCATAGGCTTAATGGAACTAGGTTGAGCCCAATTTAATTTTAAAACTAATTTTAAAATGTTATGAACCATGTATAAAGAGTAATTTTGTTTTGAATACCCACAGAATTTCTTTAATTACTCCATAACCAGTAGTCTAATTGAGCTCCAATTTGGATATGGTAAATTAAGTTATATGTACTACTTAAAATAATTTTCCTAGACCTTGATTATCAATAGATCTTAGTGAATTGCATTTTCAAAGTTATGGGTAACAATTTAAACCAAAACTTTGTAAATTTATAACTCTCAATCGACAAATAATTAGGATTTGAATTTCTTGTGGTTTGTTTATGTTTATGAAAGAGTTGGATTGCCAGTGATTTCACCCAAATTTAGTAAGTAGATTGCTTAAATTAAATCATCAAAATTACAAATGCATTTACCTTTAATGATTGATTATGACACCATAGTAAGGCATTGATAAACATAAATTTATTAGGTTTTAAGCAAATGTTCAGATAAATCTATGTATCAAATTTTACTGTATATAGAGTTCATTTGATCTATCAATTAGTTAACCTAGGTTTAGCACACATTATATCAATATAGTGTATTCATTACCTTTATCTAATTTAATTTAAGTGATTGAATCTCCACAACATCTATTTTTATCGAGTAGGATAATTATTGTAATTTTAGTATATAGTACTAGTATTTGCAACTGAGCATATCTTCCTCATGGGATTGATACTCTACTCTAGCACTATATTACTTGATTCAATACATATACTTGTATATATTAAGTGGGGTTTTTATAATTTTTTATATCAAAAAAACCTAAACTTTTTTAGGGTTTGATAGAGCCCTAAATCATTTCATAATTCTAAAGGTTACTCCATAGCCCCCATCAGTTATCATAGCTACCGCGATCATAATGATTGGCATAACAATCATCTTAGTCATAGCCATACAGTACACCCTTACCTTCTTTATAAGAGAGACGAAGATGAGTCTAGGTTATCTATGCCAATTGGGCACCCCTATAGGCTTCCTTGCTTAATGAATGTTGCATCATTTACACCCCAATCGATGATGCCTCACCAACCCCAAACTCAATTTTCCTCTAGAAAAAGACTTTTATCTTTGATGAATTTAATTAAGTGTGAACCATCTCCATGGGATCCATTCTCTCCAAGACTCATGGATGTATCAAATCTTTACAATCCCATAAAACCTCTAACTCTCAAAAGTGGCAGGGCACAACATTCTTAATATAGGCTCCTTATTTATAAATAACCACTTTGGAAGAGGCATCCCATTAGTACAAATCAACGTCATAATCAACACTTTAGTAAATAAGGTAGTAATTTTGCATTTACTTTCCTATTTAAACATTTGATATTCATAATTATTACTTTCATAACTCACTTATCAAAGGGTTGAATAAATTGGAGAAATAAATGTACACTTTTACATGCTTTCACATATATTTAGCACGTCATGATAAAGGAATTCATCCTTCTTGGAGTACAAATAAGCGCTCATCTAATCAAATCAGTAGGCATCACTTGACATTAACATTGCACAAGGTGAATTAGCAATTACCAAATACCCTAAACACACTATCAGCCACTCATTCCCTCAAAAGTTACCATCCATGCTCAGCTACAATAAAGTGTCTATATGTGGTTTTTGGCTCTCCCTATCAACTCCTACCACCACTAAATCCTTCACATACATAAGTACACTATCCTATTCCCTCATAGTGATTGGGGAATCATCCCAGCTATTTAGCAACTCCAAATTACTATCACATCACCAGATCCTTTTAGTCCTACATTAGCTAACATGATTAATCAACGTTATGCGGGCTCATCAATTTTAGAATTTTCTATGTGAACATATGGCATCACCTTACTTTCCTAGAAATAAATCTTTGGCCTTGGTTATCCCTTACTTAATAAGGGAACGATTTGGGTCTACAACATAATGTAGTGTTTTACATGTGGACTATATAATAATACACTTTTTTTTCTTTTTCTTTATATGGAATTTCTTGTAGCCCCTACGACCCTATAAATAAAGGGTCAGGAGCAATAGTTGGGAGAATGCTTTTCCTTCTTTTGATAGTGTAAATTCTATCATAAAACTCTAATCCTCTAAGAATTTTTGAGATTATCTTTCATCCGATGATTTCATTCTCTACTCTCCATACTCACCTACGTTCCTACCCTTTTGCTTACTCAGGAAACATATAGTTGGATCAAGTGCCATCCATGAATAGATTTGGATTCATCATACTCCATCATATACATCTTCTCATCTTATTCTCTAATAAAGTGTTAATAGGAAAATGTTGAATGATTATTTAATGTTTTGTGTCACTCTAGAGTAGCTATGATCACTTTTGTATTAAAATATTTTAGATGTATCCTAGATGGATAAAAGATGATGTAGGTTTATTCCAAGAAAAAATGGAAGCCAAGAAAGATTCAAAAAATGGACAACAAATTTCTCTACTTCTTTTGAACAATGGATACATTTGAGTTCAAGGAAATCTCAATTGTAGCAACTAGAATATAATGTTTGTTTCAAAGGTGAGCAAATAATTATGATGAAAGAAGTTTAGTGAGAATGTTTGATGTTTGGTAAATTGCTAAAATGTGATGCATTGCAATAGTTTTATCTATAACCTTTTCACGTATAAAGTAAAGTTCTATCTTCATATGTTTAGTTATGTTATGTAGAACCAAGTTATTTGTTATTGATATAGTTCTTGATCTATTTAACCAAATAATTGGAGCTAGAGTTTATTAAATTTTGAGTTCCTTGATAAGAGAAATAATCCATAGTACTTTAGTAGTAACATAAGTCAAGCTTTGATACTTTACCTTAGAGTAGATCATGAGATAGTGGATTATGTCTTGAAACTCTAAGTAACTAGATTATCATTGACACAAACATAAGGTTTGAAGCTAATTTACAGAATAAATATCATTTCCCCAATTAGCATCACAATTTCAGTTTGAAGTTTAAGTATGATAATATTCATAGAAAAAGATTATAGTCAAGTGTTCATTTAAGGTATCTAAGAATGTTTTTTAGCATTTTCCATAATTGAAAAAAGGCAATGTATAAACTAGCTTACATTGCTAATGCTGAAAGGTTGTAATAGACTTTTAATTATGGCATATTAAAGTGCTCCAATAATATTTCTATAAAGTTTAGGATCATCAAATTTACTTAAATCATATGTACTAATTTTTTTATTATTGATCATAGGAGTTGGTAATGACATGACTTTTTTTTCATTTTACCATTAGTAAATAGATTTGTTATTTATTTATTTTTAAATATAATCACTTTGAGTTTATGAACTTATATAACTTGAATATTATTTAGTTCTCTTAATGTGAAAAAAAAAATTGAATACTTCAACTAATTTATCTTCCCTTTTCACATTGCTTGTGATTACAATGCCACAAACATAAAGAAACTTCAAAATATAATATTAATTTCTAAATCTTAGAAAGAGAGAGAGAGAGAGAAAGAGAGAGAGAACTATTTGAATTGGCAATTCTTAAATCAACTTATTGAGGAGACTTCTTAAATTTCATAAACCATGCCCATGTAGCTTAATGAAGATAACATATGGATTCCTCAAGTTTATAAGAGAAATTCTTTCCATTTTGTTCTCAAAATTTGGATGTTGTACCATTTAAACTTTTTTTTTTCTTAAATTTCACTAAGAAAGTATTGTATACGTTCAATTTCCTAATTTTCTAATTTTTTGCCAATGCCAAAGTGAGAACTAACTTAATGCTAGTAGGCTCTTATAACAAGACTGAATGTCCATTGAGAAACAAAGCATACAAATTAAACAAACCATATTGTCGCTATTCTTACATCTTATCTTAGAACACTTTATTATCATTATTTCAGAAGACCGGTTGCATTCTATAGTAGTTTCATGTGCTAGTAGCTGGACAAATTCTCATATATAATTGCTAATAAGTGCATTTTATTCTTCAATAATAGGTTATTTACAATATGGTCTGTGGAAATCTCTAAAAAATAATAGAATCCGGGAGCCTGACCTTGTTTTGACAATTACAAATATATTGGATGTTTATTTAGTATCTCCTTTATACACTACATATATTTTTCTTGTGCACTACTAACCCTTTTAGGTACAACATACATGAAGCAAAACTAAGCATTTAAGGCTCAAGACTATGTTTAATCAATGTGTGAGCCAATTTATGTCTCAAAGATCCTGCAATTTTCATTTTTCTTGAGTCTATATTTATAATAGATGTATGTCGGCTTAGCAACCGTGCACACACACACAAGAGGGAGGGTAATTAATTATTTCAATTTTTTTACAGATTGTACTACATGATCTTGATCATACTTTATGATCAATATAATCATAAATTAATTAAAATATTTAATTAAATGAGATTAATTGATAATGTGATATATCTAATCATAATGTATATCTAAAACATCATATAAGATAATCAGCTATATTTAGTATCACCGACATCATTTAAATTAGGTAATAATTTAAATTTTTAGAATTATTCTAATCATACTATAATACTAGCTCGTACTGTATAAAGTTTAAATATCTTGCATAATTGAATCCCTAGATTGAATTAATTCAAATATATAATAAGATCTTGATCATACTAGATGATCAATAGAGTGACCTTTTAGAAGATAAGTAATCATCCCAGGGTTCAACCTTTTTAAAATTCTATTTGATTGAATTAATCATATTGGACAATGTTGGATTATACAAAATAGAATGAACTTGTCATATTATACGATATGAGTATCATAGTGTATGATTAGAGGTGAGTGACTGAATTAAAATATTGGATTTTTTAAAGCCATCATTATAAACTCTTTTTAATTTGAGAGAAGGGTCTTTTGGGCAGTCAAGGGTTTTATTTCTTTAATGAGAGAGTTTAGAGAGAGAGAGAGAGAGAGTATGAGGTTGTGTGAGAGGGAGAAAAGTCTTGAGGGATTTAAGGGAGTGTGAGAGGTGTTTTCACATGGCTACTTTGGATGACCTGGGCCTGAGGTCCTCTGGTTGTGTTGGTGTGTCTCTTGAGAGGAGCTCGATGAATAAAAGCCTTTGGTGCCAAAGGCTCACCAGTCGAGGAGGCTAGTGGAAAGTGACTCCACCAAATTGAGGAGGTGAAAAGAGGACATATTGACTCTGTTTGATCGAGGAGGTGAAAGGAAGGATTCTTTGGGTGTGAAAAGTTTGTAAAGGTGAAATCTCCACCTATGGAAAGAGGGAATGGCTTCTCCACCTAGCTACTGATTGAAGGAGATTCACTATGTTAGTGCAATCCACAAAGATAAAACCTTTGGGGAGTGAACGTAGGTCAAATTGACCAAACCACTATAAAAATTGGTTTGCATCTCTTTACTTTTTGCATTTACTTTCAACACTTTATTTTCTTGCAATTCAATTTTTAACACTATGGTTTGATTGTGATTGCACTTGTAAAATAATTTTATTGTGATTGATTATGATTCATATTTATTTTTAAAAGAAATAAAAAATAAAAAAAGAAAAGAAAAAATTATTGTTATTAGTTTTCTACAAAATTAAAAAAACACAAAATTTGTACTTTCTTTGGAGTTGCCTTATTTCATTTATTCAAATGCTTCAGCATAAAATCAAATTTTGGTCTTTATTCAAAAAGGTTTTTTGAAGAAATGTTTTTATATCACCCATTCAACCCCCTCTTAGTATGCCTTCTTCACTAACAAAGCATAACTGTGCACTTTCAAAAATTACATCTAGGTTTGTTTCTCTTAGATTAACTATTATTTTTTTTTTTAAATACCTTCCTTTAACCTTGTTATCATATGTTGTCCAGTTGGCTCATTGTGAGTAGCTGGTTTAACATTGTCTAACAAACTTTTAATATTATTGATGCAATTTATGTTATGTGAAGGTTATAAATTAAGACAAAATAAAATAAGAGTATCAATATTGGCAGCATCTAGAGTGTTATTTGCATTATTTTGACTAGAGGTGTCACTAAATTGAGATGTTTCTAGAAAAATTTCTAAGGATGGCATACGAGTCAAAGGTTAAAATATTTAGGGAAATTATAGTATGTAGATTGTTAAAGGTGTCCAATTTCATTGAGTAAGGGAAGGTTTATTCTTTGAATCTTACATCTCTAGAGATGTATATTCTTCCAAATTTAGAAAAACAATTTTAACATTAATACTTGATGATGTATCCAAACATTGTACAAGCTTGTGATCTAAATTGAAATTCATGTTTATTGTAAGGTCTCATATATGGGTAACATGTGAAGCCCTAGACTATGAGAGTTTAATATTAATTTTAATAGTGGAATTACAAGAGATGTATTCTTTTAAAAGTGTTTAGCTTGCAACCTACTAATCAAATAGTATGCTATTGTGAAAGTATGATCCTAAAAATATTTAGGTAATTAAGTATCCATATGTGCATTTTTGTGTGTGTGTGTGAGAGAGAGAGATGGTGATATAGATGGGGATATTATCAGCAGAATCCAAGTTGGATGGTTGAAGTGGAGGAATGCATCAGGCTTATTGTGTGATAGAAAAGTACCTCTCAAACTTAAGGGAAAATTCTATAAGATGGTGGTGAGACCTGCAATGCTTTATGGTGCCGAATGTTGGCCATTAAAAGAGAAGCATAATTCTAAGTTAAGTGTTGCAGAGATGAGGATGCTCAGGTGGATGAGTGGCTTTACCCTTAGAGATAGGATACGAAATGAGCATATTCGTGAAAAGGTTGGAGTAGCTCCAGTGGAAGATAAGATTAGAGAGAGTCACCTTAGATGGTTTGGTCAAGTAAAACGGAGGCCTCTCGATGACCCGGTTAGGAAAGTAGAGGTCTTAGATTTGACTTATGTTAAGAAAGGTAGAGGTAGACCTAAAAAGACTTGGTTAGAAAATATTAAAAATGATCTTTCTTTATTAGATTTAAACGAGAATTTGACTTTTAACAGGACACAATGGAGAAAAAGGATTCATGTAGCCGACCCCACGTAGTGGGATAAAGGCTTGATGTTGTTGTTGTATGTTGTTGTTGTGTGAGAGAGAGAGAGAGAGAGAGAGAGAGTGAGTGAGTGAGTGAGTGTGTGTGTGTGTGTGTGTGTGTGTGTGTGTGTGTGTGTGTTTGTGTGTGTGAGTGAGTGAGTGTGTGTGTGTGTGTGTGTGTGTGTGTGTGTGTGTGTGTGAGTGTGTGTGTGTAGGGGGTCTGTGGTAGAGAGAGAGAGAGAGAGAGAGAGAGAGAGCAATATGTCGATGTTTTTTTTACAAAACACTACTTTGTTCCTATGCGTGAGCACAAAAAATTTTTTGTTTTATTCTAATGGAATTTAACAAAGTTGTAAAGGCAGTTGAGAAGAGTTTTACATTTGCTTGCATCACATTTTGTACATATTTGATTTTGTAATTTAATTATGATTCAACAATGGCTTTAAAATTCTGAAAAAAAAACTATTGGAACTTCAAACTTGGTTTTCAACTAGTAAATTGATGTTTAACGAGAATAATCATTAACTAAGCCTACATAATATTGAAAGATATTTGAGGAAGAAATTGGGTAAAGACCTAAAAGATCTAAATTTATATGTTGAAGTTATTTGGTATAGAATATAGATTTCGAGAGGATGACTTATGTCTTTATCCTGAAAGTAAGGTAATAAAAAGATAAACAACACTTTATAAAACTAAAGAAATTACATGATGGCATATCCTTTTGTATGATTTTGATAACATGGTGACCTAAACTTAGGTTCCAAAACTTAGTGTTAGATTTCACCTTATTTCTCAACTCCAAATAGAACATAAAAAAAATCTTATTCAAGACAGATTTAAACTCTATAAGAATGTGACTCAATTGAGCAACTTTATTGGTGATACAAGTTTCAAATTGCTTTAACCCTTCATTAAGGCTCCCTTGAAGTAAGATTGTTAATGTTACTTCCTTATTAATAAGAAAGTGGAAATGTTGAAATTCAAATAATGCTCTTCTTGTGAAATTTTTTTTTTTTTTAGTAATGGTGGGAATACTTGATAGGTTTTTATAGAGAAAGAGTTTTGAGGAGTGAGTAGTAAAGATGAAAGATAAACCTACATGAGAGATCAAAAAAACTATCAATTTCCCATATGCAGGTTGTTACTACCTTGATATTTTATATTGAGACTTTAAACTTGAAATATCATAAATCACAAAATTGGTTGCCCTCGAGTCATAATAATGTTCTCTATCATCAATTGGGCATTGAGTTGCAGCCATTATTGCTATGTTCTTGCTTCTATTTCCATGATTATGATTTCTATTGGTTGCATTTTTTGCTCTTTTTGTTTGTACCAACAATTATTAAGAGAAGTTTATATCAAATGAATAATATCATTTCTAAATAATGTTGCTAACCTTACCACTTAGCTAGCAGCATGGGCCTGTCAATAGGATTATAGAAATGACCTATTTTTCCTCTTTTTTTTTTAAGAGGGGGGAGGGGGGAACTAGGGGCATAGCCCAATTCATTAAATAAAAATGAAGTTACATGTGTAAAAAATTATAAAGGAAGAAGAAGAAGAAGTGAAGCTACAAGAGAAACCACCAAAAATGAGCTATGCTCAACAAGAAGAGTACAAACACCAATCAAAAGGGTGGCAAATCAAAAAAAGATGAGCATACATCAACATATATAATAATATAAACATAATAAAAGCAAAATTTGGGGAGTCCCCAAGCCAGGACTCAGATAAGATTTCACAAAAAAACTTTCAGCATCAAAATGAAATGAAGAACTCCCCAAGTTGCCATAGAGACCATCCAACGGAAGGAGTCTGGAGTTAAGGGATTATCATTATCATCTCATAATCACCTTTATTGGAGTAGTTATTTGAGTACATAAATATGTTACAGCTAATGGAATTGTTCTTAATTGTTTGGACTTCTATTTGGTTTTAATAGGTATTTTTGATAGTGAGAGCTAAATTATCTATATTGGCAAAGTGATTCTTTTGTGTCTTCTAGTCAATTTGCAAAGCTTTGGTATGAGGAACTTTACATCATTCAAGGACCATGATTTTGAAGTTATGAACATCATTAATGGGTCATATTTTGTTTATAAACTAGAGAGAATATAAAGAATTTTATCCTCCTCGGACAATGTACAACCTATAGAAGTATGAATGTAACAATATAATTTATTTTATTTAGATAATAATGCATGGATTAGCATACCCTTTCTTTAGAGTCTAAATATGCAGTTTGAATTTGATCCATTATAAAAAAATCAACCTAATCAAGTACACATCAAAATTGGATGCTTCTAAAATGATTATCAAAATTCTATTTTTTTTACAAACTTATACTCAAATTAATTAGCTCAATGAGATGAACCTAAAGACACTAAAAGTGATCCAATTCAAGTCCAAATGACCCCAAATAAAGCACTAGAAGCATAATTAAAAACTTTAAAATATTATTTGAATGAACAAATGACCATAAAATTTGACATATTGAAGTCAAATCGAACATCACAATGTGGATAATCTAACTAGCCCAGGAAAACTAAATTTTGGTAATAATAAGGTACTTATATAATGAATGAATGTTTTATGATCAATGAACTCAACATATGCTATCTGATGAAGTGTTCTAAATTTTATCCATGTATTTTATGGCATGCCACCCATAATAATCTATAAATAGGCCAATACCTTTTACATGTGAATGAGCATGGGCTAGAGATTGAAGAGAACTCAACAACATGAAAAATTTTTTAGCACCACCTGAGCACCACCATTGTCAAAACATCATTGCCAAACCACCATCATCAAACCATTATGGCCCAATCATTTTCAAAGGCTATTTTGCTACACTATAGGCATGGCTTGACCTTCGTTGCCTAGCTACCCTCAACAGGCTCTCCCCCCTAACTACCATGTCGGCCCTTTCATCGCCTAATCATCACCATTGTGCTATTTATCAGTAGAGAGTGAAGCCTTCACTACATGACCAGTATATTCAGACTTTTTATCATCTAAATTGCCTCCATCAAACCTTTTGTCACTTGGCTAACACCCACAAACTTTCAGTGATTGGTCAATTCCATTAGAACTTTCACTAACTGGTCATTGCCATTAAACCTTTCACTGATTATCATATCGAACCGGTACTACTCAGTAAGTACAGCAGAACCTTAGGTTTGTCAACCACCACCTTCATCAAAACTTTTATTATTTAAGCACTACTATTAAATATTCTAATCTAGTGGATCTCCTCACCTGAGTTCAATCGAGCTCCGACGATCGCATCGCCACCAATACAAACTTCCACTACAGTGGGTCCCTATTTATGTTATCTAAACGAAAGTTATTCCTAAGGTGTCTATGAATTAAACCCAACTGAACCTTGATAAAATTCCCCTCTAAATTAAGTTAAGAATAAATCTTGTGTTGCAATCTGAAAAACCTGACCTTGTGCTTTGATGATTACAAATATTATTGGATGTTTAGTTATTTTCTCCTTCTTTAAACATTACATATATTTTTTCTGTGCACTACTAATATTTTAGGTTCAACATACACAAAGCACTATCAAATAATTAGATAATTTATCTCAAAGACTATAAATTTTTTTTCTTGAGTCAATTTTAATAATAGGTGTATGTTGCTTTAGCAACCATGCACACACATAAATAAGGGGGAGTGAAATTAAATATTTTAATTTTTTTGAAGATCATACTGTATCATTGATAAGTGTAAATAATATTATATATTATGTATTAATTTATTAGTAAAAAAAATTATTTTAGTTGTGTTTCTGTAGAAAAATATAGAAAATGGGCAAAATTTTTAAGTATGCTACAGCGCCGTAGCATTAGACACAATACCACTGTGGCACCATCATTAACACTACTAGAGCACCTAAATATGGACATGGTGGCACCCAGTCTCTATTTGATAGCGCCGTAATGTCAGAAGTGTTAGCGCTGCAAAGCCCAGCCAACTATCACAGCGATGTAGCATTAGAGGAGTCAGCATCACAAAGCCTAGTCTACACAACACCGCGGCGCCAAATTCCAGTGATGTTAAGTCAAAGGAGTGCCACATGGTTATCACAATGCTTAACCGTCAGTAATGCCAAAGTGCTATAATTATAATCATTCAAGCCATGATCTACTAGTAAAGTAACACATCAATACATTAAATAGTGGGTCCATATTAGCAAGCACTGCAACAAAGGAAACCCTTATCACTATAGTGTTAGTTTATTTTATGGGCATTGCGATGCAAGTGTCTCAAGAATCATGGCTCCAAAATCCATTTTCTATATTTTTTTATAAATAGTATATTTTTAATGTTACTAGAGGAGTTCAGTCACTTATTTAATTTTAGTCTTTATTGTGCTTCTCAGATTTTTTCTTAGGAGTGATAACTAAGAGAATTCAGATAAGTACTAGATATATTCCATTAGAGTATTTGGCTTATGTTTATGGAAGCACTTTTATAAGTCTAAGGAGGAGTTTAGAGGAGATCATTGAACACATTCGGTGATATGTTTTCTTTTATACTTTATTTCTTTTGTGCAATAAATAAAAATAAATTTACTTCACTTATTCATCATGTCTGACAAAACTCTCTAATTTTTTATTAATGGTTTAAATGAAATATGGAGTACTAATGAATTCTCTTTCTCAATAATTTTATGATATTTTTAATATAGTGGGTCTTTATTTAATATACATAGTGACCATATATATAGTTAATATCAGGTGTAATGTTGAGCTTAGGAATAGGAAAGCAGGCACAACCAGGTATGTTGGATTGGAATGATGCAAGCATAGGCATAATTCTTGTCATGTATCAAATTTATAGAGATGAATTATCATGAAGGAGTTTTAACAATACATGCTTTACTTACTCTTCTAAGATTCTCATATGGTGACAGACTATGGGAGTTTAGAGTGGCATTAAGGTTAGAAGGGGTTTAATCTATCCTTTTTCTCTTCACGCTTAATTGAGCATTTGGTGATACATATGCTCTGAATAGCATCAATATAAAAAAAAATTATTAGGAACAAATTGTATTTACATTCCATCAATCTAAAAAGAATTTATCCAAATAGTGTTTCATTTAATTATTTTTTTACTTTAAATTAATTGATTAAATCTTCATAAAAACTTGCTTTTTATTGAGTAGGATAATTATTATAGTTAAAGTAGACAGTACTAGTATTTGCTAGTAAATATTTTTTCTTGTGGGATTAATACTCTACTCTATCACTATATTACTTGATTCGGCATACATACTTGCATATATTAAGTGGGATTTTTATAATTTTTATATCAAAGAAAACCTAAACATTATTTAGGGATTGACAAAGCCCTAAATTATTTTCATAATTCTTTAGGTTACTCTACCACCCCATCAATAATCTTGGTTATACTATAGAATTAGTATAAAAAAAATTAATTAAAATATTTAATTAAATAAGATTAATTTGTAATAAGATATAAATAATCACACTATATAACCATAACATCATACAGGATGATCAGTTATATTTAATATCCCCATCATAATTTAAATTAGACAATAATTTGAATTTTAAATTATTTTAGATATGTTGTACAAACTAGTTCATACTGTGATGTTTAAAATTTTGCCTAATTTAATCCATATGATTAAGTAATCAAATCAAGATTAATTAATAATGATGATCATACAGTATAATCTAGATCATATAGTATGATCTAGATCATACTGGATGATCAACAAAGTAACCTTCTGGAGATAATTATTCATGCTGGGGTGCATCCTATATAAAATGCATTCAATTGAACTAATTATACTCGACAATCTTCAAGTTTTTTGAAATCCTCTATTTATATTCTTGTTATGACTTTGAAAGAGACTTTTGGTAGTTAGAGTTTGTTTCTTAAGTGAGAGTGTTAAAGAAAAAGCATTGAGCAAAGGAGAGAAAGTGTGAGGTTATGTGAGAGTAAGAAGATCCTTGTGTGATTTAAGGGAGTGTGAGAGGGATTTTCACATAATTAATATGATCAACTTACATCTGAGTTCCTCTAGGTGTGTAGGTGTTTGTATTAAGGAAAGCTCTATAAAGAAGGCTTTTCTGTCAAAGGTCGTCGGCTACTCCGCCGAACTCAGTAGGAGAAAAGGATTTCGGGTACTCCACTGCACTGTGGAGGTGACAGAGATTATGATTACTCCACTGGACCAAGGAAGTCAAATAGATTTTAGATACTCAACCACACCAAGGAGGTGAGAGAGATTGTGGCTACTCCGCTACACCGAGGAAGTGAAAGGGTTATTGACGACTATATCAAACAGAGGATGTGAAAGGTGAGATTCTTTGTTAGAGAAGAGTTTATACAAGATAAAGGAGAGTCACTATTGATTAGTGCAACATCCAAAGAGAGAAACTTCATGGACTGGATGTAGGTCAAGTTGACCGAACCATTATAAAATTTAGTTTGCATTCTTTTTTTCATTTATTTTCTATAGTTTTACTTTCCAACAAATTTGGTTTTCTTCAATCCGGATTGAGTTTGATTATTATTATAATACAATCATTATGGTTTATTGAGATTGATATTTATTTTAAAAATAAACAAAAAAATAGACAGATAAAAGAATAAAAAAAATTATTATTTATCTTTTTTATAAAATCAAAAACACAAAATGATTAGTATTTGTTTTGGGTTGTTATTGTAAGTTGTGATTTTGTTTATCAAAATGCTTCTCCATTAAAATTTGATTTTTTTAATCAAAAGATTTTTGAAAAAGTTTTAAACTCAACAATCCCCCTCCCTCTTACTATGTCATTTCAATATTCAGTTGATTACACAACTAACTATTGAACTTTCAGTTAAAATGAAAGTGAGCTATCTCACTATTTAGTTTTAACACCTAGAGTTTGATCCAAAGGCACATTTTGGAAATTGCAAAACTACTAAAGGGCATTCTATTACCCATCCACCATTATTTGATAACATTCCATTCAATATCTGAAAAATACACATATCTACATTCTTGTAATATATAGATTTTTTGTATGTGGCATATAATTCAAAAAAGATATGCTTTACCATCTTGCATTGTTAATAGCATGAAAGTTTATATTAACTTTACTTAATGGTCTATAGATGATAGAAAATTAGCCTAACTAAATGCAAAATGCTTAAAATATTTTTTTTCTATGCATTGCATTCAAAAGATTAAATGTGTGTATCTATGTGCACTAGTGGCAAAGAGATATGAGATGGATTATGTATCACCTTTGAAGGACATAATGAGGTTAAACAATCATGTTTAAATTTTTTATTATAGAAGTATGAACTATTTCACATGAAATCTAGTGAGATAATATCTGACATGTATATTAAGTTCACCAAAATAATCACTTCATTACATGCATTAGGTAGGGAAATTTCAAATTCTAAATATGTGAATAAAATATTTCAAAATTTGCTTGATTCTTATGATGCTAAAGTCACTATAGTATATGAATCAAAAGATCTTAATGTGTACTCTATTGATAATTTTTTGGACTCTCTTATTTCATACAAGCAAAAGGTGAGCCAAATGCTTTCATATATAGGTGACATGAAGAAAGAAAGAATAGTGCCTTTAAAGATTGATGACACCAAGAGCAATAATTCATGAGCTAATGGGAGTGAGGACATAACATTGATGACTCACCAATTTAAGAGCTTCCCGAAATGCAAACATAAGCACCACTTCAGTAAGTGCAAAAATGATAAGTTCAATACGTTTTCATCTGACATGGTTTTTTTTAGTCCAAAAAGCCTAGACATTTGAGAACAGATTTCCCCAACCTCAAGAGTCACCCTACTAAGGAAAAGGGAAAAGAAAAATCAAATTTTAAAAAAGGAAAGAAAAAACTATAAAATGCATTATAGACGAACTCAAAGTTGGATTCCTTAGAAATTAAACCAAAAGTGGACGTAACAAACCTTTTTTAAATGGCTAATAACAATGTTGGGAACTCCGAAAATGATGAGGTATGTGAGCTTTCATATGATGATTTATTTTTCATATCTAAACAAATGCATGACTCATATAAAAAGTTATAAAAATAGCACTTATTTTTGAACAAGAAAATTTAAGTGAATAGCATGAGCATAACTAATAATCATTAAAGTTTAATAGTTGAGCACACTTCATTAGTTAAGGATCTTTAATCATTAATGGATGAGTTTGAGTCATTAAATAAATAGCATGTTGAGTTACTAAAGTCACATGAATCCTTAAAAAAAATTAACATATTAAGTTACAAGAATCATTTAAGGAGTTAGAAAAACTTGCATTAGAATTGGACAATAATGAACATGCATTAAAGGTAGAAGTTGGTGTGTGTAAGAGTGAAAATGAGCATTTAAGAAATAAAATAAGTGCACTTCAAAATAATACACCTAGGCCTATGCATACGTTAAAGCCACAGCCTATGACACAACATGCAGCATACATCCCTAGGAAGCGGCCATATCCCACATGAAGGTTAGTAAACCCATCCCCATAAGTTAAGCGCTATTTGTGTGGCATATTAGGACACATTGCATGCACTTTAACACTACACCATATAACACATTTAATTTGGAGGCCCAAAGTGCTACAATCATAGCACGGCATATATACACTTAAGTATAAGGTGAGACCTAAATGCACTTAGGTTCCCAAACCTATATTATGATTATTTTATAAGTATGCTCTCATAAGAGATCTAATGAGAGCATGTGGTACCTGGACAATAGTTGTTTGGGGCATATAATGGGAGATCTAAAGCAGTTTATTATGCTGGAGGCTAGGAATGGAGGTAAAGTTACCTTAGGAGATAATACCACTATGAAGGTGGTAGGTACATATATTATTGAAAAAACTAGTGAATTTACTTTTGAGAATGTTCTTTTAGTAGAAGGTTTAAAAAATAACTTGCTTAACATTAGCCAATTGTGTGATAAAGGCTTTGGAATTAATTTTTTATCTAATGAATACCTAATTACTTTAAATGAAAAAAACTATTTTAGATGGAAAAAGAATAAATAATATTTACATGCATGACTTGAATTATATTGATGCATCTGATAATATCTATTATTTAAAAATAATTGTAAATGAGTCTTGTCTATGCCATAAGCGACTATGTCATGCTAGTATGAAAATACTTAGGAATAAAACTCAGTTGGATCTAGTTAGAGGTATTCTAAAATTAGAATTCATTAAAGATCATTTGTGTGATGCCTATTAAATAGGAAAGTAGACTATATCACTATTTCATTCAATCAAAGACATTGTAATCGTTAGACCACTAGAGATCCTTCATATGAACTTATGTGGACCTATTAGTACAGCTAGTTTAGGTGGATAAACATTAGATTTGTAATTGTTGATGACTACTCAAGATTTATATGGGTAAGAGTTTTAGCACATAAGAGTGAATCTTTTGTTGAATTTACGACCTTCTCTACTTAGATTCAGAAGAAGATGCTTAATTTCTATAATTTATAGTGATCATGTTAGAGAATTTAAAAATAAGAAATTTGAATTATTCTATATGGCATTCAGGATAGGTCATAATTTTTCAGCCCCTAGGACTCCACAATAAAATGGCATTACTGAGAGGAAGCATAGAACTTTGGAAGAGATAGCTAGGGTAAAGTTGGGAGAATATAGCCTACCTATATATTTTTGGGTAGAGGTAGTGAATACTACCTGTTATGTGTTGAATTAGGTGAATATTAGGTCAAAGCTGAATAAGACACCCTATAAACTACTAATGGGTAGGACACTAAATTTATCACATTTTTATGTTTTTTGTTATAAATATTTTATGCTTAGTAATGGTAAATCTCATTTAGAAAAGTTTTATCCTAAGGTGGATGGGGCTATTTTCTTAGGTTATTTCTTAGTAGGTAAAATATGTAAGATTTTCAATAAAAGGTCCTTTATTGTAGAGGAATCCACCCAGTGGTCTTTGTTGACTAGGATAGATGATGATGATGAAGCTGAGATTACTCGTGGTGTAGAAAGTATTGACCTAGAAAATGGAGAAGAACCTCAAGATCCTTTGCCTAGAGAATGGTGGTACTCTTCTAGTCATCCTAGGAAGGTCATCTTAGGAGATGCATCTGTAGGAGTAAGGTCTAGGCAAGGTCTTAGGAAAGAGTTTAGCCATATAGCATTCATTTTTATAATTGAACCTACTAGTATAGATCAAGCCTTAAGTGATAGATTCTAGATAGTGGCCAAGCAAGAAGAGCTTAATTAGTTCATTAGAAATGATTTATGGGAATTGGTTTGAAGACCCAGCAATCGAAGTGTAGTTGACACCAAATGACTTTTTAAGAATAAGTTGAATGACTCTGGGTTGATAGTAAGAATCAAAGCAAGGTTAATAGCTAAGGGATATAATCAAGTAGAGAGTATTGATTTTGAAGAATCTTTGCAAAAATAGCTAGGTTAAATTCCATAAGAGTTTTATTAGTATTTGCATATTTTTCAAGCTTTATGTTATACTAAATGGATGTCAAAAGTATTTTTTTAAATGGTGTTATAAAAGAGGATGTGTATGTAGAATAACCCACATACTTTGAGAATTATTCATTTTCAAATCATGTTTACAAACTTAAGAAAGCATTGTATACAATAGGAATTTAATATTCACGCATTAAATACATAAGAAAGTTGACATCAATTCATTAGGAATCATGTAACCAAGGGAAATGTAGAACTACTGCATGTTGATATTCAGAATCAATTACTAGATATCTATACCAAACCTTGTAATTATGACATATTCAGCATACTTAGGAGAAAAATATGTGTCATTGACATTTGTGCGTAGGAAAATTGGGATAGTGGTATGTTAAGGTGTGATTATTTGGTTATTTTTGTTATGTTTGTATGTTTATGTTTGTTTCTATTATGATTGTATATTTCTGTTGTCAATTTTAGTATGTTTATACTTTCATTTGTCTGTAGTTCCTCTTTTTTATGGTCACACTGATCTTCTAGAGGCTTTAGTTGAGATATTTTAGGGGGATCTGGAAGCACATAACCATCATTTACACTTATGGGCTACAAATGAGTAAGTTGTTGTGAACAAGAAGCTTGAGGCAAGCGATTAATATAAGTTTTTTTAGAGTGGGTGGTCAAGTGCCTTGTTTCCTCAGTTTCCTACTGGTGCTTCTCCCACGAGAGATCACTTCCTTAGGAAGATTAAGGGGAGGCTTCACATGATAAATTTTGGATGAGTGTGCAATGAGCCATAACCATCACAAGGAGATAGTTTCCAATCATAATAGATATTGGGGATTTGTAACTTTCTAGCGACTAAAATAGGCATCTCATCCAAGAGAAGAGAATTTTGTCAACTTGAACATAAACTCTAGCAAAAGTAAGGCTAAACCTTTTTTTTGCAAGCTTGTCCACAACCAGAGGACAATTGATACAACTAGTGATATTGGTAATACCCTTCAAACTTTAACAGGACAAAGGGAAATCATGTATCTTGATCTAAATGAAGATAGATGTGAACTCTTCCTCTTCGGACTGAACTGAGGGGATCATTTTTGAAGAATAAAGGGCTTACTAAGAAAAAACTAAGGCCGATCAATCCAAGCCATATAATAATCCTTTAGAGCAAAGAAACACAACAACAAAAAACCATTAGAGAGGGAGGCAAGGGATAAGGTACATTTCAATGACCAGACATTCATAAATGGCAAAGAGGAAAGCCTTATATCAAGGCCTCATGCCCAGAGAATAAGTTACCAAAGAGAGATTCCATTATTTAGCACCATCAAGAATTTATTCAACTAATAAATGAACAACCTCATCTTGAGGGGGTATGGAGCTTAGAGCAAACTCCACATAAGAGGGGTTGTGAGCTGTGAGTAGATCTTTCTAATTAAGGGTGGAAGAGCCAAACTCAAACATGGGATAAGATTCCTTTGGGGGGGAATAGAAGGTTTTTGAAGAAGCAGGAAGCTCAAATGAGAAGGGGTTTCAGACGACGCCATTCGGAGGGGACGAAGAGGGAGAGGAGAGAAAGGAAAATAAAGAAAGATTGCATGATTGCTCTAACAAGGATAGAGCAAAAGAAAAGGAAAATAGTGAGGAGGTGGCTAGGGTTTTCAAAGAGAGGGAAAACCCAGACTTCCACTGATTACTATTAGTTTTTGGTTTTAGATATCTCTTAGGGAATATTAGTACAATAAAGAATATACAAGAGACCAAAAATAAAAAATAAAAAATAAAAAAAGAATATACAAGAAATGAAAGTATCAAAGCAAAATCATAAATATGATACGGACGTATCAAAGCAAAACCAAAATATGATGGTGACTTAAATTTAAACATCAAGTGTGGTGGAACTTTCATTTTATTTGGAAACTATAGCCAAATTTTTATTTCCCGAATAAAATATGTAAGGCGTTTCTTTTAATCTAGGCATCCAAATAACAAGTTCAGCCCTGGCTTGATTTGAGTTTGACCGAAGTCTGCCTCAATCTTACATTGAAAATTTTAGTATTTTAAATTGAATAGAAATAATCACTTTTGAATTAATATTCTAAATTTTGAGGTCGATAAAAATTCCAACGATTATCAAATTCCAATATGATTACCTGCCCTACGAAGCAACAGAACTTGAAAGAAATCAATATTTAAAACAGTGAATGAGCGGCTAATAGAAAGAGGTAGCCATTAACAATCGCTTGATCCATCTAGAAAGTGGAGATTACACAAAACAAGGGAGAAGCTAGCTAGTGCACCATCCACTCCACCCAGCATCAAAGAGAAAAAAAATTAGCAACTGTTGGGCCTCCTTCTCCTTTGGGAGCTCGAAGCCATTAGTCTTCACTCAGGCCATTTCAACCTCCTGCCTTTTCTTCCTCTCCTCATTCTGTTGCTCAACGGCCGGGGTACAGCGGCAATAACATCCGTACAGCACCAGCTGGAGGAATCCGAGCAGCGCTCCGAGCCCGTTCGGTACCTGCACGAGGGTCACCACATCAGCCTTCCACAAATTTTAACAGCAGATGATTAATAATAATAATAAAATACTCGGGTTCTCAGGAGAGAAATGCGTTACCGTAATGAATATGTCGAACTTCAAAAGTGCATAGGCGGTCCAGCATACGCCATTGAGAAAGCTAACTAAGGAAAGCCAGAACGGCATGTACTTCACGCTTTTTGTCTCGACCACCATTTTCTGTAAAAGGGTTACGGTGTAGCTAAGATTAGCACGTAAACAATAATAAGCCACCGAATGCTTCATCGTTATCATGTACTTAAACGAACTAATCCAACTACTGTTGAATCATAAAATCTGTTTTATTTAGAAAGCTAATAATCACGACTTTTATATTCTTAATTCTCATATAATTATATAACTTTTATGTAACTTATTTTTTAACATGGATGGATGAAAATTATATACACAATCTCCCGGTAAAAATTTGAAAGAGGCACGGGAATAAAATTAAACAAAGCTTTACATAAAAACTTGACAAAGAAACAGAGGAGAGTGAGAAAGAGCTTGGTCCTGTAAAAGAAAATAAGAACGTACCATAACGGTAAGGGGGGAGGCGTACATGCAAGTGCCGAAGATGACACAGAGGATGCCGACCATCAACGTCCTCTTCTCGTGACTATGACCCACCGTGAGCACAACGGACACCACCACCGCCATGAAAGCCAATTCCCCTGCCAGGATCTTCAAAACCTTCAGCTGCAAGCACGTATCCAAAAATCGCAAAACCATCAATCAAAAACACAGATCGTCCAATCAGCAAATAAATATTCAAATTCAATCAACCGAGAATCGATTCAACGCACCCTCAGATCCTTAGGGGCGTAAAGGAAGAAGATCGTAAGATAAGCTCCCTCAAGCACAATACCGATGCCATTTATGGTAACCACGAGAATTGAATTGGGGTGGACGATGGGTAAGCCATAGAAGACCCAGAGCATGCAATTGAGCAGAGTCGCAACATACGGGATTGGTGAGAACTGCTCTACTGCATTCCTTCTCCATATTTTTATGAAAGTCGGTAACGGCGAAAGAAACAGTCCGAACGATATCACATTCCCTGCCCCAATCCCATTTTCCCAATAAAATTCATAAGAAATCGGTAAGATAAAAGTAAGTGAAATTAATCAGAGGCAAATTGTCAAGCAGCGCCGAAGTTACCGATGATCCCAACGACGTTACGGGCAGCGTCGGTGCTCACCATCTTCGACGGAATCTTGAGAAAGCAGATGGACGCAGAAAAAGAGATGAGATGTGGGGAAGAGGACGAGAGGAGGTTATGGAACTTGGAATTGGAAGAGTGGATGGAGGTGAGGCTTTATATGAAGGTGGACACGCTCTAAAGATAAACTTGTGACCAAGAAGATGAATAATTCCGAGGAATTTTTATCCAGATGGCCTGAAAATGCTCCCCTCCTTTCTTCTCTATCCCTGCTCCCTCTCGACCTTCTGTCTCTTCTGGCAACCAGCACGTTGCGGTTGCTGTGCGTGAGAACCGTTAGCGAGGAACCGTCATATAAAGTTAGGCAATCGTATGTTACAACTTTCTCGTAATTACCCCCCGTCCTTAAAAGCTATTACGGAAGTGCCATCAATTACGAATAATACTTATTATCGGAACTCAATTTTATTGGGGCTGTGTTGTAATTGACGAGAATGGCCCAGAGCATGGCCCGTTTATTGAGGCACAATAAATGCACCTTTGCCTTTAAAAGTGGATTTAGGCTTTGTTTGGTTAAGTTGTTGTATATTTAAAATGAAGATTTAGAAATAGATGTTGAGAAAAAGAGGTTTACTAAAATGGAGTTTTAATAATGAGATGTTGTTTGAGTAAATATTTTTTAGGTGCTTAATAAAATATGAAAGTATATATTAATTATTTGTTTAGGTGTTCAGTTTTAACGATTTTGCTATATAAGACTAAATTATTCATCTTTGAAATTTAAGAATATATAATTAATTTTTTTTTAAAAGAAATGTTTACATATTTAAAATTTTATAATTTGAATATTAAAAATAAAAAAGATAGTCAATAATACAATAGAAATTATGAAAATCAATAACCTTCTAACTTTATAATGAACCAAAAATCAAAATTTATTTTTATTGAATTTAATTGTAAACCTATTCACAAATTTGTTTATTGATTTGAATATTAACATTTGAAAAGTAATATTAAATTTATTTGAATTGAAGGTATTTTTGCTACAGTTTAATCCAAAAGTAATATTAGTTTTATTTGAATAGAAGGTAATTTTGGCGCTTAGAAAAGAAAAAGGTGGCAGACATGCGTACTTGGGTGAGGGTAATTTGGACAATTTATTTTTGAAACTTTAGTTTGAAATGAAATAAGTAGAAATCCAATAGCTTTTATAACCCATAAGAAAAACAAAGTTATGTGAAATGGAATTATACAGAAGTTGTTCTTCCAAAAATTTAATTAGTTTACTCATCATTAATCCCTTAAAAGTTAATTTCATATGAGATAACTTTGGTATTATCTTCCTATGATAGAAATTATCAAACAATTAAGAAAATAATTTGCCTTTATTTTGAATTCAAAATTTTTAATCGAAGACACTCAACTTGACAAGCGAGTTGAAATTGAGAGTGAGTGATTGACCTAAGAACCTATAAGAAAATGGAGATGGAGAGAGAGAACAAGTAGAGATAAAATCTGAAGAATACTCAAGAAACTAAGATCACAGAAATAACTAAAACAAAAAAAGAAACTAATTTTTAAAAATTTCAAAAGAAAAATAAAAATAATAATAAAACATAAAAAACATAACGAATAAAAATCACAAATAATAAAAGTAAAAACACAAAAATAAACACAAGCAAAATATTAATTCATATCATCTCGCTCCTGATCTGATGATTCAAAAGCTAGGTCTGCCCAAGAGATTTTTTGCTTTGCATTTTTTGCCCTTATTACAATTTGCTTAGCTTTACCCTTTTCCTTTTCAGGAAGGGTTTTTAAGTTCGGGCACTGATTTTTCATATGTCCAGGTTTCCTACATTCAAAGCAAATAACATTAGAAGAAATCTTAACATTTTTATCTTTTTTACCTTTGTTCCACTTTTGTTGATGTTGATGCTTGTGTTTTGACTCTCTTTCATCAATGTCTTCAGCTTTCAGTACTATAGTTTCACCTCCATCCAAAAGCTTTTGACCCAAACCTTGCTCGTAGGCAATGAGTGAGCCAATCAAATTATCAATAGAATATTCGTTCAACTTTTTTGATTCATAAATAACAACAATTTTGGCATCAAACTTATCAAGCAGGCAAAGTAGAATTTTATTGATCTTTTCAAAGTTTGAAAATTCTTTACCTAAAGCATATAATGATGTCACAATTTGAGTAAACCTAGTATACTTATCTAAGATCATCTCATAAGATTTCATGCTAAAAAGTTCATAAACATGCATTAAAATATTTAGCCTAAATTGCTTGATTTCACAAGTACCTTCATATGTAGTGCATAATTTATCCAAATTTTTTTGCCAGTAGTGTATGCGAATATTAACATATAATCATCAGAATTCAAAGCACAAAAGAAATAATTCAAATATTTACCATTCAATTGAGCATTAATCTGTTCTGTTCTGCTCCATTCAGAAAAAGAAATATCAATTTTAAGTCCATCTATAATACATGACGGTACAGAATAATCAGTTTGAATCATATGCCACATGCGATAATCAATAAATTTCAAGAAAGTAGACATACGAATTTTCTAAAAATAAAAAGTAATATTTTTAAATAAAGGAGGTCGGGTGATTGAATATCCTTTAGCAATATTACGATTTCCAAAATTAGACATGGATCAAAATTCAAAAGTTTTCTAAAACTTAATTTTATGAATCCCTCTCTAATACCACTTGAAAGTTCGATAGGGATGTTAAGCTCTTAAGAACTAGTCCCGAGGCTAACCAAGAGGGGGGATGAATTGGATAATTAAAAACTTCTTTAAACAAAAAAAAATATTTTTATATCTTGCAGCAGAAACGAATTAAATCAATAATAAAAAGATAAATCAGAGATTTCACCCAAGCAGTTAATCGCAGTAAAATAAAGTGCAAAAATAAATCAGAAAGAACACACCATATTTACAGTGGTTCGGTCCAACCTGACCTACATCCACTCCTCTGAGGAACCCTCCGAATATTGTACTAAACCTTTAGTGACTCTCCTTTAGCCCCTACAGCTAGGCGAAGAAGCCCTTATAAAATCACTTCCACCATCCCCGCTGCGGTGGAGTAGTCGGGTCCTTCGACACCAAAGAGATATTCTTCTTTCCAAAACATCCCTCGAGATGACCCTTGAATCCGATGGTACTTAGGTCCAAGCTTGCCGGAGCAACCGTGTGAACCCCCTCACACTCCCTCAAAAATCCCCCTTCCAAGGCTCTTCTCACTCTCAAACTCCACCCTTTTCTCTCTCCCTTTTAAGCTCCCTCTTTAAGTTTTCTCCAGAAGAAATGAACCCTCAATAGCTGCCAAAGACACATATCAAATACCTTGAGAAAGCTTAAAAATAGAGCTCCAAAAATCCTTCCAAATCAGTTCTGGCGGCAAAGATCATCCAGGACGATCGCAGGATCGTCTAGGATGATGTCCGCCAAAAGAGGGCTTCAGAAAACCCTAAAAACTCAATTCTATCGCCAAAGATTGTCCAGGACAATCGCAGGATCGTCCAGGACGATATACAGAATTTGACCTGATAGTCCAGGACGATCACCTGGACGATCACTTGAACGATATGTTCAAATTTGCACTGATCGTCCATAATGATTATAAGATCATCTAGGATGATTAGAATATCAAATTAAGCAGATTTAATTGATTAGTCATAGGATTAATTTAGGCAACCTTATCATAGATCGTCCAGTATGATATGGATCATCCTGGACGATTAGACCAAAAACTAAATTTGAAATCTTGCCTAAATTATTATGGCGACTAGGGTTTTGAGATCATATTGGATCGTCCAGGATGATATAAATATCTTCCAGGATGATTAGTTCAATGAACAGATCATCCTGGATGATCTAAAATCGTCCAGTATGATTTATTCAAAAGTTGAACTTCTGGTTTTGACAGATCTCACTCCCCCTGAGAATGTGTGTATATGATCACAAGCAAGCATACACCCTTACAGAACTTGACTCAAAAAATTAAAAAGTACATCAAATGAGAATTATAATAATCACACAGCATAACCTATTCTACCCGTTCTTGAGCCTTGATACTTTATTGGATGGTACATGTTGTTGCCTGAAATGTTAGTATACACACAAATAAATATACATTCTAAATATTAGGAGATATGAGCCATAATGTTTATTATCATCAAAATAAGAACTCGTGAGCCCGAGTCGTAACAATCTCCCCCTTTTTTATGATGGCAATTATTATTGGTTGAATTTACAAATAAAAAGTATTTTCTCCTAATCTCCCCCTTACTAAGAAAAGACTTTTTAAAATAGGGAGAAACATTTTTTTTAATTTAAAAAAAACTATACAAATATAACAAATAAAAACAAACTTCACAAATACAACAGTATGTTCTCCCCTTTGACATTATCAAAAAGAAGAGGAGCATAAAAAAATAAAATAAAAAAATAGACTAAAAAATCAAACTTGGTCCCTAATTTGGTTAAAAAAAAATTTAAAAAAATATGTTGAAATATCAAGAATTTTCTTGTAATGAGAAAGTTACCTCTTAATTTTATCTAAAAGCTTAGTAAGGTATGAATTGACTACTCATAACCCAGAAAGATTAGAGATTCAAAAATTATCAATCCAAGCTCAGGTTTTAAAAAGGCTAAAAAACTTTTTAAGATAATATCTAAATCAAGAAACAAATTAGATAAGGAAATAAAAATCTTTCAAAACTTCTTTCATGAAATATATCTAATAGAAGATTAATGCAAAGTAATGAATCAAAAATCTTGATTTTCAAGCTCAAGTAAAGAATTTATTAAAAAGACATGAGTTTTCTAAACTTTAGAGATTTACAAGAAGGGAAGCAAACTTTTTGTGGCCTCATTTTGTGCCTCTTTTCATTTTGACGCCATTTGCGCATCTTTTCATTTTTGATACACTTTGTGTGTCCATTTTTTTTTGATGACATTGCCCATCTTTTAATTTTTGATACACTTTGTGTATTCTTCTATTTTTGGCGACATTGCGCATGTTTTGATTTTTGTAATTTGCCTTCCTTTCTAAATCTTTAAAATCAGTAAACCTTATTCTTTTGATAAAGACGAACAACCTGAATAAGATAATTTTGAAGTTAGTTCAATAATTTGCAAAAGATTCTTATGAGATAGACAAAATATTGGAGATGAAAAAAGTTTCAATTTCAAAAACTAATTTATAATTTGAAACAGATTTTAAATCAAAAATGAAATAACCTAACATAAATAAATAAGAAGGAGAGACAAAATCATGAGTTTCCTTCCTTTGCTTAATTTTAGAGAAATCAACCACAACCTACATAGAATTTTTAGAAAAATAGGAGGTACATGTTCCATTTTTACAAAATATGATCTTTAAAATATAATTTTAATTTTTTAAAGTATAAATAAAACAAAAAGTGATAGGTGTGTGCTGATCAGAGAAATAACTAAAACATCAAAGAAACTAATTTTTAAAAAATTTAAAAGAAAAATAAAATAATAATAAAACATAAAAAACACAACGAATAAAAATCACAAATAATAAAAGTGAAAACAAAAAAATAAACACAAGCAAAATATTAATTCATATCATCTCGCTCCTGATCTGATGATTCAGAAGCTAGGTCTGCCCAAGGGATTTTTTGCTTTATATTTTTTGCCCTTATTACAATTTGCTTAGCTTTACCCTTTTCCTTTTTAGAATGGGTTCGGGCACTGATTTTTCATACGTCCAGATTTCCTACATCCAGAACAAATAACATCAGAAGAAATCTTAATATTTTTATGTTTTTTACCTTTGTTCCACTTTTATTGATGTTGATCCTTGTGCTTTGAATCGCTTTCATCAATGTCTTCAGGTTTCGGTACTATAGTTTCACCTGCATCCAAAAGCTTTTGACCCAAACCTTACTCGTAGGCAATGAGTGAGCCAATCAAATTATCAATAGAATATTCGCTCAACTCTTTTGATTCATAAATAGCAACAATTTTGATATTAAACTTATCAAGCACGTAATCTAGAATTTTATTGATATTTCAAAGTTTGAAAATTCTTTACCTAAAGCATGTAATGATGTCACAATTTGAGTAAACCTAATATACATGTCTAAGATCGTCTCATAAGATTTTATGCTAAAAAGTTCATAATCATGCATTAAAATATTTAGCATAGATTGTTTGATTTCATAAGTACCTTCATATGTAGTGCATAATTTATCCAAATTTTTCTTGCCAGTAGTACATGCGGATATTAATATATAATCATCAGAATTCAATGCACAAAAAAAATAATTTAAATATTTAGCATTCAATTGAGCATTGATCTGTTTCGTTCTACTCCATTTAGAAAAAGAAATATCAATTTTAATTCCATCTACAATACGAGATGGTACAGAATAACCAGTTTGAATCATATGCCACATGCGATAATCAATAGATTTCAGGAAAGTAGACATACGGATTTTCCAAAAATCAAAAGTAATATTTTCAAATAAAGGTGGTCGGGTGATTAAATATCCTTCCGCAATATTATAATTTCCAAAATTAGCCATGGATCAAAATTCAAAAGTTTTCTAAAACTTGATTTTATGAATCCCTCTCTGATACCACTTGAAAGTTCGATAGAGATGTTAAGCCCTTAAGAACTAGTCCCGAGGCTAACCAAAGGGGGGTGAATTGGATATTTAAAAACTTCTTTAAATAAAAAGAAAAATCTTTTTATATCTTGTAGCCGAAATGAATTAAATCAATAATAAAAAGATAAATCAGATATTTCATCCAAGCAGTTAATCGCAGTAAAATAAAGTACGAAAATAAATGAGAAAGAACACACCAGATTTATAGTGGTTCAGTCCAACCTGACCTACGTCCACTTCCCAGAGGCACCCTCCGAGTATTGCACTAAACCTTTAGTGGCTCTCCTTTAGCCCCCACAGCTAGGCGGAGTAGCCCTTACAAAATCACTTCCACCATCCCCGATGTGGCGGAGTAGCCGGATCCTTTGACACCAAAGAGATCTTCTTCTTACCAAAACTTTCCTCGAGACGACCCTTGAATCTGATGGTACTTAGATGCAAACTTGCCAGAGCAACCGTGTGAACCCTCTCACACTCCCTCGAAAATCTCCCTTCCAAGGCTCTTCTCCCTCTCAAACTTCACCCTTTCCTCTCTCCCTTTCAAGCACCCTCTTCAAGTTTTCTCCAAAAGAAATGAAGCCTCAATGGCTGCCAAAGACACATATCAAGTGCCTTGAGTAAGCTTAAAAAGAGAGCTCCAAAAATCCTTCCAAATTAGTTTTGGCTATAAAGATCGTCCAGGACGATGTGCTCCAAAAGATGGCTTCAAAAAACCCTAAAAACTCAATTTTCTCACCAAAGATCGTCCAGGATGATCGTAGGATCATCCATGACGATGTATAAAATTTGACCTGATAGTCCAAAACGATCACCTAGATGATCACCTGAATGATATGTTTAAATTTGCACTGATTGTATAAGACGATTATAAAATCATCCAGGATGATTAGAATATCAAATTAAGCAGATTTAATTGACTAGTCATAGGATTAATTTACGTAATATTATCATAGATCATCTAGTACGATATGGATCGTCCTGGACGATTAGACCAAAAATTAAACTTGAAATCTTGCCTAAATTATTATGGCGACTAGGGTTTTGAGATCATATTGGATCATCCAGGATGATATAAATATCATCCAGGATGATTAGTTCAATGAACAGATCATCCTGGACGATCTAAAATTATCTAGTACGATTTATTCAAAAGTTAAACTTCTGGTTTTGACAGATCTCACTCCCCCTGAGAATGTGTTTACATGATCACAAGCAAGCATACACCTTTACAGGACTTGACTCAAAAAATTAAAAAGTACATCAAATAAGAATTACAAGAATCACACATCATAACCTATTCTATCCATTCTTGAGCCTTGATTCTTTATTGGATGGTGCATGTTATTTCTTGAAATGTTAGTATACACACAAATAAATATACATTCCAAATATTACGAGATGTAAGCCATAATATTTATTATCATCAAAACAAGAACTCGTGAGCTCGAGTGATAACAATTTCTCCCATTTTGTTGATGGCAAATATTATTGGTTGAATTTGCAAACAAAAAGCATTTTCTCCCAATCTCCCCCTTACTAAGAAAAGGCTTTTTAAAATAGGGAGAAACCTTTTTTTATTTATAAAAAAACTACATAAATACAACAAATAAAAACAAACTTCACAAATACAACAGTATGTTCTCCCCCTTTGACATTATCAAAAAGAAAAGGAGCATAGAAAAATAAAATAGAAAAAATATACTAAAAAATCAAACACGGTACCTGATCAGGTTAAAAAAAATTTTGAAAAAAAATTTTGAAATATCAAGAATTTTCTTGTAATGAGAAAGTCACCTCTTGATTTTATCCAAAAGCTTAGTAAGGTATGAATTTACTACTCATAACCCAGAAAGATTAGAGATTCAAAAATTATCAATCCAAGCTCAGGTTTTAAAAAGGCTAAAAAACTTTTTAAGATAATATCTAAATCAATGAACAAATTAAATAAGGAAACAAAAATCTTTCAAAACTCCTTTCATGAAATATATCTAATAAATGATTAATACAAAGTAATGAACCAAAAATCTTGATTTTCAAGCTCAAGTAACAAATTTATCAAAAAGACATGGATTTTTTAAACTTTAGAGATTTACAAAAAGGGAAGCTAACTTTTTGTGGGCTCATTTTATGCCTTTTTTCATTTTGGTGCCCTTTGCGCATCTTTTGATTTTTGATACACTTGTGTATCCATTTATTTTTAGCGACATTACACATCTTTTGATTTTTGATACACTTTGTGTATCCTTTTATTTTTGGCGACATTGCACATCTTTTGATTTTTGTAATTTGACTTCCTTTCTAAATCTTTAAAATCAGCAAACCTTATTTTTTTGATAAAGACAAATAATCTGAATAAGATAATTTTAAAGTTGGTTCAATAATTTATAAAAGATTCCTATGAGATAGACAAAATTAGGGGTGTCAAGTTTTGACACGACACGAAAACCCGACTCGAACCCGACCCGGAATTTTCGGGTTTGACCCGACCCGTTTCTCAAACGGGTCGGGTTCGGGTTGCGAAAATTGACCCGTTTGAAAAACGGGTCGGGTTCGGGTTGACCCGGCGGGTTGCCGGGTCAACCCGATAACCCGTTTAATTTAAAAAAAAAAAAATTTTCCCGCTTCCCGCCCGCTGCCCGCTACCCGCTGCCCGCTGCCCGCGCGCCCGCTGCCCCGCTGCCCCGCCCGATGGAGCCCGCTGCCCCGCGCCGACGCACGCGCCGCGTGTCCGCTGCGCCGCTGCCCCGCACCCGCTGCCCCGCGCCCACGCCTGCTGCCCCGCTGCCCGCAGCCCGCGCCCCCGCGCTGCCCCGCTGCCGCGTGTCCGCCCCGCTCTGCCCCGCTGCCGCGTGTCCGCTCCGCGCTGCCCCGCTGGCGACCGCCTCCGCCTCGCGCTGCCCCGCCGGCGACCGCCTCCGCCCCGCCTTCCCGTGTCGGGTCGGGTCAACCCGGCAACCCGCCGGGTCGGGTTCGGGTTCGGATTTCCGACCCGTTTTTCTACCCGGGTCGGGTTAGGGTCGATCCGTTTGTAACGCGGGTCATTCCGGGTTCGACCCGAACCCGACCCGTGACCCGAAATTGACACCCCTAGATAAAATGTTAGGAGATGAAAAAAGTTTCAATTTTAAAAAATAATTTATAATTTAAAACAGATTTTGAATCAAAAGTGAAATAACCTAACATAAAGAAATAAGATTGAGAGACAAAATCATGAGTTTCATTCCTTTGCTTGATTTTAGAGAAATCAACCACAACTTACATAGAATTTTTAGAGAAATAGGAGGTAAAATTTCCATTTTTAAAAAATATGATCTTTAAAATATAATTTTGATTTTTTAAAGTGTAAATATAACAAAAAGTGATATATGTGTGCTGATTAGAGAAATAACTAAAACAACAAAGAAACTAATTTTTAAAAAATTTAAAAGAAAAATAAAAATAATAATAAAACATAAAAAACACAACGAATAAAAATAAAAAAAAATAAAAGTAAAAATATAAAAATAAATACAAGCAAAATATTAATTCATATCATCTCGCTCCTGATCTGATGATTCAGAAGCTAGGTCTGCCCAAGAAATTTTTTGCTTTGCATTTTTTGCCTTAATTACAATTTGCTTAGCTTTACCCTTTTTCTTTTCCGGAAGGGTTTTTAAGTTCGGGCATTGATTTTTCATATATTCAGGTTTCCTACATCCAAAGCAAATAACATCAAAAGAAATCTTAATATTTTTACCTTTTTTACCTTTGTTCCACTTTTATTGATATTAATGCTTGTGCTTTGAGTCGCTTTCATCAATGTCTTCAGCTTTCAGTACTATAGTTTCACATGCATCCAAAAACTTTTGATCCAAACCTTGCTCTTAGGCAATGAGTGAGCCAATCAAATTATTAATAGAATATTCATTCAACTTTTTTGATTCATAAATAGCAACAACTTTAGCATCAAACTTATCAAGCAGGCAACGTAGAATTTTATTGATCTTTTCAAAGTTTGAAAATTCTTTACCTAAAGCTTGTAATGATGTCCCAATTTGAGTAAACCTAGTATACATGTCTAAGATCATCTCATAAGATTTCATGCTAAAAAGTTTATAATCATGCATTAAAATATTTAGCCTAAATTGCTTGATTTCATAAGTACCTTCATATGTAGTGCATAATTTATCCTAAATTTTCTTACCAGTAGTGCATGCGGATATTAACATATAATTATCAAAATTTAAAGCACAGAAAAAATAATTCAAACATTTAGCATTTAATTGAGCATTAACCTATTCTGTTCTACTCCATTCAGAAAAAGAAATATCAATTTTAATTCCATCAACAATACGTGACAGTACAGAATAACCAGTTTGAATCATATACCACATGCGATAATCAATAGATTTCAAGAAAGTAGACATACAGATTTTTCAAAAATTAAAAGTAATATTTTCAAATAAAGGTGGTCGGGTGATTGAATATCCTTCCGCAATATTACAATTTCCAAAATTAGCCATGGATCAAAATTCAAAAGTTTTCTAAAACTTAAGTTTATGAATCCCACTCTGATACCACTAAAAAGTTCGATAGGGATGTTAATCCCTTAAGAACTAGTCCCGAGGCTAACCAACAGGGGGGGTGAATTGGATATTTAAAAACTTCTTTAAACAAAAAGAAAAATCTTTTTATATCTTGCAGCGGAAATGAATTAAATCAATAATAAAAAGATAAATCAGAGATTTCACCCAAGCAGTTAATCGCAGTAAAATAAAGTGTGTAAATAAATCAGAAAGAATACATCAGATTTATAATGGTTTGGTCCAACTGACCTACGTCCACTCCCCGGAGGCACCCTCCGAGTATTGCACTAAACCTTTAGTGACTCTCCTTTAGCCCCCACAGCTAGGCAGAGAAGCCCTTATAAAATCACTTCCACCATCCCCGATGCGGCGGAGTAGCCAGGTCCTTTGACACCAAAGAGATATTCTTCTTCCCAAAACTTCCCTCGAGATGTCCCTTGAATCCAATGGTACTTAGGGCAAGCTTGCCGTAGCAACCGTGTGAACCCCCTCACACTCCCTCGAAAATTCCCCTTCCAAGGTGAGAGAGATTTTGGTTACTCCGCTGCACCGAGGAAGTCAAAGGGATATTGACGACTATGTCAAATAGAGGATGTAAAAGGTGATATTCTTTGTTAGAGAATAGTTTATACAAGCTAAAGGAGAGTCACTATTGATTAGTGCAACATCCAAAGAGAGGAACTTCATGGACTGGATGTAGGTCAAGTTGACCGAACCATTATAAAAATTAGTTTGCATTCTTTTTTTCATTTATTTTCTATAGTTTTACTTTCCAACAAATTTGGTTTTCTTCAATCCGGGTTGAGTTTGATTATTATTATAATACAATCATTATGGTTTATTGAGATTGATATTTATTTTAAAAAGAAACAAAAAAATAGAAAGATAAAAAGAATAAAAAAATTATTATTTATCTTTTTATAAAATCAAAAACACAAAATGATTAGTATTTGTTTTGGGTTGTTATTCTGAGTTGTGATTTTGTTTATCAAAATGCTTCTCCATTAAAATTTGATTTTTTTAATCAAAAGATTTTTGAAAAAGTTTTAAACTCAACAATCCCCCTCCCTCTTACTATGTCATTTCAATATTCAGTTGATTACATAACTAACTATTGAACTTTCAATTAAAATCAAAGTGAGCTATCTTACAATTTAGTTTTAACACCTAGAGTTTGATCCAAAGGTGCATTTTGGAAATCGCAAAACTACTAAAGGGCATTCTATTACCCATCCACTATTATTTGATAACATTCCATTCAATTTCTGAAAAATACACATATCTACATTCTTGCAATATATAGATTTTTGTATGTGGCATATAATTCAAATAAGATATGCTTTACCATCTTGCATTGTTAATAGAATGAAAGTTTATATTAACTTTACTTAATGGTCTATAGATGATAGAAAATTAGCCTAACTAAATGCAAAATGCTTAAAATATTTTTTCTATGCATTGCATTTAAAAGATTAAATGTGTGTATAGCACTAGTGGCAAAGAGATATGAGATGGATTATGTATCACCTTTGAAGGACATAATGAGGTTAAACAATCATGTTTAAATTTTTTATTACAGAAGTATGAACTATTTCACATGAAATCTAGTGAGATAATATCTGACATGTATATTAAGTTCACCAAAATAATCACTTCATTACATGCATTAGGTAGGGAAATTTCAAATTCTAAATATGTGAATAAAATATTTCATTATTTGCTTGATTCTTATGATGCTAAAGTCACTATAGTATCTAAATCTAAAGATCTTAATGTGTACTCTTTTGATAATTTTTTGGACTCTCTTATTTCTTACAAGCAAAAGGTGAGCCAAATGCTTTCATATATATGTGACATGAAGAAAGAAAGAATAGTGGCTTTAAAGATTGATGACACCAAGAGCAGCAATTCATGAGCTAATGGGAGTGAGGACATAACATTGATGACTCACCAATTTAAGAGCTTCCCGAAATGCAAACATAAGCACCACTTCAATAAGTGCAAAAATGATAAGTTCAATAAGTTTTCATCGGACATGGTTTTTTTTAGTCCAAAAAGCCTAGACATTTGAGAACAGATTTCCCCAACCTCAAGAGTCACCCTACTAAGGAAAAGGGAAAAGAAAAATCAAATTTTAAAAAAGGTAAGAAAAAACTATAAAATGCATTATAGACGAACTCAAAGTTGGATTCCTTAGAAATTAAACCAAAAGTGGACGTAACAAACCTTTTTTTAATGGCTAATAACAATGTTGGGAACTCCGATAATGATGAGGTATGTGAGCTTTCATATGATGATTTATTTTTCATATCTAAACAAATGCATGACTCATATAAAAAGTTATAAAAATAGCACTTATTTTTTAACAAGAAAATTTAAGTGAATAGCATGAGCATAACTAATAATCATTAAAGTTTAATAGTTGAGCACACTTCATTAGTTAAGGAGCTTTAATCATTAATGGATGAGTTTGAGTCATCAAATAAACATCATGTTGAGTTACTAAAGTCACATGAATCCTTGAGAAATTAACATATTAAGTTAGAAGAATCATTTAAGGAGTTAGAAAAACTTTCTTTAGAATTGGACAATAATGAACATGCATTAAAGGTAGAGGTTGGTGTGTATAAGAGTGAAAATGAGCATTTAAGAAATAAAATAAGTGCACTTCAAAATAATACACCTAGGCCTATACATACGTTAAAGCCACAGCCTATGACACAACATGCAGCATACATCCCTAGGAAGAGGCCATATCCCACATTTAGGTTAGTAAACCCATCCCTAGAAGTTAGGTGCTATTTGTGTGGCATATTAGGACATATTACATGCACTTTAACACTACACCATATAACACATTTAATTTGGAAGCCCAAAGTGCTACCATCATAGCATGGAATATGTACACTTAAGTATAAGGTGAGACCTAAATGCACTTAGGTTCCCAAACCTATATTATGATAATTTTATAAGTATGCTCTCATAAAAGGTCTAGTGAGAGCATGTGGTACCTGGACAGTAGTTGTTTGGGGCATCTAATGGGAGATCTAAAGCAGTTTATTATGCCTGAGGCTAGGAATGGAGGTAAAGTTACCTTAGGAGATAATACCACTATGAAGGTGGTAGGTACATATATTATTGAAAAAACTAGTGGATTTACTATTGAGAATGTTCTTTTAGCAGAGGTTTAAAAAATAACATACTTAACATTAGCCAATTATGTTATAAAGGCTTTGGAATTAATTTTTTATCTAATGAATACCTAATTACTTTAAATGAAAAAAACTATTTTAGATGGAAAAAGAATAAATAATATTTACATGCATGACTTGAATTATATTGATGCATCTGATAATATCTATTATTTAAAAATAATTATAAATGAGTCTTATCTATGTCATAAGCGACTATGTCATGCTACTAGGAAAATACTTAGGAATAAAACTTAGCTGGATCTAGTTAAAGGTATTCTAAAATTAGAATTTATTAGAGATCATTTGTGTGATGCCTATTAAATAAGAAAGTAGACTATATCACTATTTCATTCAATCAAAGACATTGTAACTGTTAGACCACTAAAGATCCTTCATATGAACTTATTTGGACCTATTAGTACAGCTAGTTTAGGTGGATAAACATTAGATTTGTAATTGTTGATGACTACTCAAGATTTATATGAGTAAGAGTTTTAGCACATAAGAGTGAATCTTTTGATGAATTTAAGACCTTCTCTACTTAGATTCAGAAGAAGATGCTTAATTTCTATAATTTATAGTGATCATGTTGGAGAATTTAAAAATAAGAAATTTGAATTATTCTATATGGCATTCAGAATAGGTCATAATTTTTCAGCCCTTAGGACCCCACAATAAAATGGCATTACTAAGAGGAAGCATAGAACTTTGGTAGAGATAGCTAGGGTAATGTTGGGAGAATATGGTCTACCTATATATTTTTGGGTAGAGGTAGTGAATACTACCTGTTATGTGTTGAATTAGGTGAATATTAGGTCAAAGCTGAATAAGACACCCTATAAACTACTAATGGGTAGGACACTAAATTTATCACATTTTTATGTTTTTTGTTATAAATATTTTATGCTTATTAATGGTAAATCTCATTTAGAAAAGTTTTATCCTAAGGTGGATGGGGCTATTTTCTTAGGTTATTTCTTAGTAGGTAAAATATGTAGGATTTTCAATAAAAGGTCCTTTATTGTAGAGGAATCCACCCAGTGGTCTTTGTTAACTAGGATAGATGATGATGATGAAGCTGAGATTACTCTTGGTGTAGAAAGTATTGACCTAGAAAATGGAGAAGAACCTCAAGATCCTTTGCCTAGAGAATGGTGGTACTCTTCTAGTCATCCTAGGAAGGTCATCTTAGGAGATGCATCTGTAGGAGTAAGGTCTAGGCAAGGTCTTAGGAAAGAGTTTAGCCATATAACATTCATTTCTATGATTGAACCCACTAGTATAAATCAAGCCTTTACTGATAGATTCTAGATAATGGCCAAGTAAGAAGAGCTTAATTAGTTCATTAGAAATGATTTATGGGAATTTGTTTGAAGACCCACCAATCGAAGTGTAGTTGGCACCAAATGACTTTTTAAGAATACGTTGAATGACTCTGGATTGATAGTAAGAATCAAAGCAAGGTTAATAGCTAAGGGATATAATCAAGTAGAGAGTATTGATTTTGAAGAAGCTTTGCAAATGTAGCTAGGTTAGATTCCATAAGAGTTTTATTAGTATTTGCATATTTTACAAGCTTTATGTTATACTAAATGGATGTCAAAAGTACTTTTTTAAATGGTGTTATAAAAGAGGATGTGTATGTAGAATAACCAACATACTTTGAGAATTAATCATTTTCAAATCATATTTACAAACTTAAGAAAGCATTGTATGGGTTGAAACAAGCACCTAGGGAATGGTACGATAGGTTGAGAAACTTTCTCTTAGAAAGGTCTTTTATTAAGGGTAGCAGAGACACCACCTTGTTTCTTAAGAAAGTTGAAGAAGACATGCTCATAGGAAAAATTTATAGTGATAATATACTCTTTAGACCCACAAATAATAATTTATGCAATGAGTTTTATACAACTATGAGTAGGGAGTTTTAAATGAGCATGTAGGGTGTGTTGACTTACTTTCTTCAGTTTAGTGTAAAATAAAGAGAAGATATTACCTTTCTTAGTCAAATAAAATATATTAAAAAAAAATTAACGTAATTTCACATGAGAATCCTCAGATATCTGATAAGCACACAAAACTTAGGCATTTGGTATCTTAGGAATAGTTCGACTTTTGATCTTGGAGGATATTGAGATTCAAATTTTACAAGATGTAAAGTAGACACGAAAGCACATCTAGAACTTGTCAATTCATTAGATAGTCTATGATTTTTTGGTCTAGTAGAAAATAAAATTTTATAGCCCTATCCACCGCTGAAGCAAAGTATGTAGCCGTAGGAAGCTATGTTGCCAAAGTCTTATAGCTGAAGCAATAAATCTTTAACTTTGGACTATTTGTAGGCACAGTCCTTATTATGTTGGATAATAAAATTGCAAATTTGTATTTCTAAATGTCTAATTCAATATTCACGCATTAAATACATAAGACAGTTGACATCAATTCATTAGGAATCATGTAACCAAGGGAAATGTAGAACTACTGCATGTTGATATTCAAAATCAATTACTAGATATCTTTACCAAACCTTGTAATTATGACATATTCAGCATACTTAGGAGAAAACTATGTGTCATTGACATTTGTGCTTAGGAAAATTGGGGTAGTGGTATGTTAAGGTGTGATTATTTGGTTATTTTTGTTATGTTTGTATGTTTATGTTTGTTTCTATTATGATTGTTTATTTCTGTTGTGAATTTTAGTATGTTTATACTTTCATTTGTATGTAGTTCCTCTTTTATATGTTCACACTGATCTTCTAGAGGCTTTAGTTGAAATATTTTAGGGGGATCTGGAAGCACATAACCATCATTTATACTTATGGGCTACAAATGAGTAAGTTGTTGTGAACAAGAAGCTTGAGGAAAGCGATTAATATAAGTTTTTTTAGAGTGGGTGGTCAAGTGCCTTGTTTCCTCAGTTTCCTACTGGTGCTTCTCCCACGAGAGATCACTTCCTTAGGAAGATTAAGGGGAGGCTTCACATGATAAATTTTGGATGAGTGTGCAATGAGCCCTAACCATCACAAGGAGATGGTTTCCAATCATAATAGATATTGGGGATTTGTAACTTTCTAGCGACTAAAATAGGCATCTCATCCAAGAGAAGAGAATTATTGTCAACTTGAACATAAACTCTAGCAAAAGTAAGGCTAAACCTTTTTTTTTGCAAGCTTGTCCACAACAAGAGGACAATTGATACAACTAGTCATATTGGTAATACCCTTCAAACTTTAACAGGACAAAGTGAAATCATGTATCTTGATCTAAATGAAGATAGATGTGAACTCTTCCTCTTCGGACTAAACTGAGGAGATCATTTTTGAAGAATAAAGAGCTTACTAAGAAAAAACTAAGGCCGGTCAATCCAAGCCATATAATAATCCTCTAGAGCAAAGAAACACAACAACAAAAAACTATTAGAGAGGGAGGCAAGGGATAAGGTACATTTCAATGACCAGACATTCATAAATGGCAAAGAGGAAAGCCTTATAGCAAGGCCTCATGCCCAGAGAATAAGTTACCAAAGAGAGATTCCATTATTTAGCACCATCAAGAATTTATTCAACTAATAAATGAACAACCTCATCTTGAGGGGGTATGGAGCTAAGAGCAAACTCCACATAAGAGGGGTTGTGAGCTGTGAGTAGATCTTTCTAATTAAGGGTGGAAGAGCCAAACTCAAACATGGGATAAGATTCCTTTTGGGGGGAATAGAAGGTTTTTAAAGAAGCAGGAAGCTCAAATGAGAAGGGGTTTCAGACGACGCCATTCGGAGGGGATGAAGAGGGAGAGGAGAGAAAGGAAGATAAAGAAAGATTGCATGATTGCTCTGACAAGGATAGAGCAAAAGAAAAGGAAAATAGTGAGGAGGTGGCTAGGATTTTCAAAGAGAGGGAAAACCCAGACTTCCACTGATTACTATTAGTTTTTGATTTTAGATATCTCTCTGGGAATATTAGTACAATAAAGAATATACAAGAGACCAAAAATAATAATAAAATAAAAAATAAAAAAAGAATATACAAGATACGAAAGTATCAAAGCAAAATCATAAATATGATACGGAAGTATCAAAGCAAAACCAAAAATATGATGGTGACTTAAATCTAAACATCAAGTGTGGTGGAACTTTCATTTTATTTGGAAACTATAGCCAAATTTTTATTTCCCGAATAAAATATGTAAGGCGTTTCTTTTAATCTAGACATCCAAATAACAAGTGCAGCCCTGGCTTGATTTGAGTTTGACCGAAGTCTGCCTCAATCTTACATTGAAAATTTTAGTTTTTTAAATTGAATAGAAATAATCACTTTCGAATTAATATTCTGAACTTTGAGGTCGTTAAAAATTCCAACGATTATCAAATTCCCAATATGATTACCTGCCCTACGAAGCAACAGAACTTGAAAGAAATCAATATTTAAAACAGTGAATGAGCGGCTAATAGAAAGAGGTAGCCATTAACAATCGCTTGATCCATCTAGAAAGTGGAGATTACACAAAACAAGGGAGAAGCTAGCTAGTGCACCATCCACTCCACCCAGCATCAAAGAGAAAAAAAATTAGCAACTGTTGGGCCTCCTTCTCCTTTGGGAGCTCGAAGCCATTAGTCTTCACTCAGGCCATTTCAACCTCCTGCCTTTTCTTCCTCTCCTCATTCTGTTGCTCAACGGCCGGGGTACAGCGGCAATAACATCCGTACAGCACCAGCTGCGAGCAGCGCTCCGAGCCCGTTCGGTACCTGCACGAGGGTCACCACATCAGCCTTCCACAAATTTTAACAGCAGATGATTAATAATAATAATAAAATACTCGGGTTCTCAGGAGAGAAATGCGTTACCGTAATGAATATGTCGAACTTCAAAAGTGCATAGGCGGTCCAGCATACGCCATTGAGAAAGCTAACTAAGGAAAGCCAGAACGGCATGTACTTCACGCTTTTTGTCTCGACCACCATTTTCTGTAAAAGGGTTACGGTGTAGCTAAGATTAGCACGTAAACAATAATAAGCCACCGAATGCTTCATCGTTATCATGTACTTAAACGAACTAATCCAACTACTGTTGAATCATAAAATCTGTTTTATTTAGAAAGCTAATAATCACGACTTTTATATTCTTAATTCTCATATAATTATATAACTTTTATGTAACTTATTTTTTAACATGGATGGATGAAAATTATATACACAATCTCCCGGTAAAAATTTGAAAGAGGCACGGGAATAAAATTAAACAAAGCTTTACATAAAAACTTGACAAAGAAACAGAGGAGAGTGAGAAAGAGCTTGGTCCTGTAAAAGAAAATAAGAACGTACCATAACGGTAAGGGGGGAGGCGTACATGCAAGTGCCGAAGATGACACAGAGGATGCCGACCATCAACGTCCTCTTCTCGTGACTATGACCCACCGTGAGCACAACGGACACCACCACCGCCATGAAAGCCAATTCCCCTGCCAGGATCTTCAAAACCTTCAGCTGCAAGCACGTATCCAAAAATCGCAAAACCATCAATCAAAAACACAGATCGTCCAATCAGCAAATAAATATTCAAATTCAATCAACCGAGAATCGATTCAACGCACCCTCAGATCCTTAGGGGCGTAAAGGAAGAAGATCGTAAGATAAGCTCCCTCAAGCACAATACCGATGCCATTTATGGTAACCACGAGAATTGAATTGGGGTGGACGATGGGTAAGCCATAGAAGACCCAGAGCATGCAATTGAGCAGAGTCGCAACATACGGGATTGGTGAGAACTGCTCTACTGCATTCCTTCTCCATATTTTTATGAAAGTCGGTAACGGCGAAAGAAACAGTCCGAACGATATCACATTCCCTGCCCCAATCCCATTTTCCCAATAAAATTCATAAGAAATCGGTAAGATAAAAGTAAGTGAAATTAATCAGAGGCAAATTGTCAAGCAGCGCCGAAGTTACCGATGATCCCAACGACGTTACGGGCAGCGTCGGTGCTCACCATCTTCGACGGAATCTTGAGAAAGCAGATGGACGCAGAAAAAGAGATGAGATGTGGGGAAGAGGACGAGAGGAGGTTATGGAACTTGGAATTGGAAGAGTGGATGGAGGTGAGGCTTTATATGAAGGTGGACACGCTCTAAAGATAAACTTGTGACCAAGAAGATGAATAATTCCGAGGAATTTTTATCCAGATGGCCTGAAAATGCTCCCCTCCTTTCTTCTCTATCCCTGCTCCCTCTCGACCTTCTGTCTCTTCTGGCAACCAGCACGTTGCGGTTGCTGTGCGTGAGAACCGTTAGCGAGGAACCGTCATATAAAGTTAGGCAATCGTATGTTACAACTTTCTCGTAATTACCCCCCGTCCTTAAAAGCTATTACGGAAGTGCCATCAATTACGAATAATACTTATTATCGGAACTCAATTTTATTGGGGCTGTGTTGTAATTGACGAGAATGGCCCAGAGCATGGCCCGTTTATTGAGGCACAATAAATGCACCTTTGCCTTTAAAAGTGGATTTAGGCTTTGTTTGGTTAAGTTGTTGTATATTTAAAATGAAGATTTAGAAATAGATGTTGAGAAAAAGAGGTTTACTAAAATGGAGTTTTAATAATGAGATGTTGTTTGAGTAAATATTTTTTAGGTGCTTAATAAAATATGAAAGTATATATTAATTATTTGTTTAGGTGTTCAGTTTTAACGATTTTGCTATATAAGACTAAATTATTCATCTTTGAAATTTAAGAATATATAATTAATTTTTTTTAAAAGAAACGTTTACATATTTAAAAATTTATAATTTGAATATTAAAAATAAAAAAGATAGTCAATAATACAATAGAAATTATAAAATCAATAACCTTCTAACTTTATAATGAACCAAAAATCAAAATTTATTTTTATTGAATTTAATTGTAAACCTATTCACAAATTTGTTTATTGATTTGAATATTAACATTTGAAAAGTAATATTAAATTTATTTGAATTGATGGTATTTTTGCTACAGTTTAATCCAAAAGTAATATTAGTTTTATTTGAATAGAAGGTAATTTTGGCGCTTAGAAAAGAAAAAGGTGGCAGACATGCGTACTTGGGTGAGGGTAATTTGGACAATTTTTTTTTGAAACTTTAGTTTGAAATGAAATAAGCAGAAATCCAATAGCTTTTATAACCCATAAGAAAAACAAAGTTATGTGAAATGGAATTATACGGAAGTTGTTCTTCCAAAAATTTAATTAGTTTACTCATCATTAATCCCTTAAAAGTTAATTTCATATGAGATAACTTTGGTATTATCTTCCTATGATAGAAATTATCAAACAATTAAGAAAATAATTTGCCTTTATTTTGAATTCAAAATTTTTAATCGAAGACACTCAACTTGATAAGCGAGTTGAAATTGAGAGTGAGTGACTGACCTAAGAACCTATAAGAAAATGGTGATGGAGAGAGAGAACAAGTAGAGATAAAATCTGAAGAATACTCAAGAAACTAAGATTATCAAAACTGGTAGAGTATCCACTATATCATTTCAAATAAGTCCAGTATAAGGTCCCCAAATTGATCGTCATCACCCTTTATTATAGGGTTTTGAGGGTTACATTAAATAAAAAATAAAAAGTACAACAATACCACAATACCTGTATAACACTACATATTATCCTAGAGACATGTCACCTCTTCATTAGCTGAAGGAGGGTGAGATCAGAAGGTTTTGACGAGATGCCTTTAGGTGAGCTTACTGACTCTAAGTATATCAGGGCAAGTGTACTTAGGCGAGTTTGTGGGTGAACACATATATAAGAGAGGATTAGTGATTGGTGCGTTTTTTAACATGGGTGATGACCTATATGGAAGCTTCAGGATTGCCTGAGAAGAGATGGGTGAGTCAGACGGTGTTGTGGGAGGGGAGAGCTCTGCTTTGGTGATCACAATGAGTCAAACTGAGGGTCCCATGAGTAGCCTTTTTGTAGTTGGTTTGGTGAGAATGGTAGTCCAAGGTGAGAGCGAGTGATTGGGATGTACACCAAGCATATGGAGAATGTTGAGTTGTTAGCTTTAGAAAGGCATCCTCAATCTGCCTTGTGTAAGATGTATTCCTTGGAAGGCTTAAACGAGTGACACATGTTGGTCATTTTAGATGAGTTCTCTTATGAAGCCCCTAGCAAGCCCCCTAGGTGGGCCCCCTTGGAGGGAAAGTTCATCTATCATGACCCACCAACTACTTGCTAAATACATATAAAGATATATGAGAGTACACATTTAGTATCCCTATTTAATTGGCCATTTAATGGGCATGTGACTAAAAGGACAAGGGAATAAAAAGTTGTTGAGCATTAAATAGGGCTAAAAATAGTAAATAAGATGAGTAAATACAAAATCACTAGACTATTTGTTATAGCCTCGAGGATCGATTTGACCTTGACCCAACTACTAACTACACACTTCAAAGAGGTAATGTTATTTGTAAACTATGGTTCTACGCAAGTGTATCTATCATGTCAAGTAATAAAATAATTAGTAAGTATCGTTCCCATAAGGATAGGAATTACACTAAGTTCACACTAGTACTGCTTATGTGAAATCACCAAGTTTATCTTATTAATAGAAATTTAAGGTTGTGCTACTAAGTCTTAAAATTTAAAATCTTATTTTTAAGTGATTCTGAACCTATGATAGTTAAAAATACATGAGTACAAGAGTTAGATTTCTCTTAATATTATTGTGAATCAGAGCATAAATACTCTTCATCTCTGTTGAGCTTGTTTGAGTGTCTGGTTAAGATTTCTCTCAACTACAGTGATTATATCTCCTTAAGTTTCTAAGACTCTATCCATTATATATCTATGCACGACAAAAACTCATTTTAAATCCCCTAATTATTCCATTATTTATCTATCGAGGCTATAGATCACACTATAGTTTAAATTATGCAAGGCCTATATATAAACTAAATTAGGCATAAAGGATTTAAAAATAATGTTTAATGGTACATGAAATTCAAATATAATCTTAAACAAACATGATTTCTAACAAGCCTAGAAAAACTTTCTAGTTAGCCATGAAAATTAACCTAAACAAAACATAATTAATTTCCAAACAAAATAAAAGTATAAGAGGAAAGGCAAGGATAGATATCAATAGGAAGTTATTTTACAGCACAATTGCAAACTCTAAACATTAGAATTGACTTCCTTTATTGCTCTCTCTCTCTCTCTCTCTCTCTCTCTCTCTCTCTCTCTTTCTCTCTCTCTCTCCCTCAAACTACAACCAATAAATGGCCATCCCCTTCCCACAATAGGAACCTCTTCCCTCAAGCTAACCATAACATATAAGAACTAAGCCTTCTATTTATCATTTTTATAAATAACATAACTAGCACCACAACATTGACCTGGCTAGCATTGTGACACTATTGAATTAACGTGTGTGGACAAAATAAATGATTATTATATCACTAATTTTGGATTTAGTATTTTTATAATCAAATCTCCATAATTAGAGTTAATTACCCCCGAAAGATAAATTAACACTCGTATTATCAACTTGAGAAAAGAAACTATTTATATTCATATTTGAATTTGGCATAGGGGATATGAAATTTATCTTGAAGGATAATATTCACATACACCTATCGTTTCAAATATGAAACTAATCCAGGATTAACCTTAGTCCACATCCAGATGATTTTTCTCCTATCTTAGCGAACTAAGATATGATTTATTTTATACTGGATCTTCGGTTCTAATAAAGTCGAACCCCTACAGTCAATTACATCTTCGAATAGAAAAATTTTGATTAAAGTGGAGATTAAACTCAATCTATATTAAAATACATAAGAGTAGCCTTATATACCTTAAAAATATTAATCATTCCAAAAAATATCTTTAAATTTTATAGAAAATATATTTGAATACATTATATGCTTTTTATGAAAGAGCTCAAGTTGTGCAAATACCTCTAAGCTTACGCTTGCTTGAAATGTACTGCCAACTAACAACCTAATACATGGGTAATCGTCTTACATGTAATACATGATATGATCAGCTCTGTCCTAAGAGATCAAAAGATTAAATTAGACTTTAAATTGATAACTCTAGAAGAATAATTTACACTTTATGTTTAAATTATGCTAACGAGATGACTCACTAAAACTCTAAATTTTATCTTATTTAATTTTCCTAATTAAATTTTCTAACTATTGAATTTCTTAAAAATTTCGGTAACATAATGGCCATATACTAATAGGAAAAGTGTAGCATCCTCCAAATGCAATGGGGACCCCACTACTTTGCCCATGCTGGCGCATAAAAGTCATAGGCTCTAGCATAGTAAAATTAAAAAAAATCATGTATATATGTATGAATAGGTAAAAGGGGTTGGTGTCTACAATACTCAAGGCTATATCATCTTTAAAAAGCTATTATATATGTTACTACAAAGTCTAAAACATGCATACCGAGAAAAACCTAAGTAAAGATGCTACACATAATGTAAGCTACCACCCACATGAATGTAATGTATGAAATAATATAAATTAAATAGAAGACTGCATAAAGAAAATAAATTTTATTCATTTATTAATTTAAATATACAACCTGACTCAAACTCTACAAGAAAATAAGGTGGTCAGGCTCCACCACAATAAACTTGAGTTTCTAGGCCTACCGTATATATAAATCAAATACATCTGCTTAAAGGTCTTCGAGTTTCAGGTCTTCTATGGAATTCTAAAAGTGAGTATACTCCAAGGGAGAGGATATGTTTTTTAGAGACCCATTTATATGTATAAGCAGATACATTTAACTCTTTTATAACCCATGACACTATAAAACTTGATCTATATACAATCTACAATTTACAAGAACTTAGACATATATATAATATCTCCAAGGTACATTCTACTTTAACTCTTATAGGAATATATAGGACTGTATAAAAAGTAATAAGCATGTATGAATATAAAATGTCAAGAGCAGTTATGTAATATCCTAATGCTTCTAATGCAGTCCTTAAAGAGCCTAAGTGTACCAACAAAAATTTAAATATAACATCTAGAGTGAAAGTTCGTTAGGGTTGTTAAGCCCTTATGAACTAGCCCGAGGCTAACCAAGAGGGGGGGGGGGGGGTGAAATGGTGTTTTAAAAAATTTAACTTAAACAACAAGGAAAATCTTTTTTGAGATTTTTGATATTTTAAAACAAACTACTTTTATCCCAAGGTGGAAGCAGAACAATTTTATAGAAACAAAATTATGATATTTCAACCAGACAAATAATCAGGAGTAAATAATATAAAAATTAAGTACATTAATAAAAAATAGAAAAAATATATCAAATTTTTATAGTGGTTCAGTCAACCTGACCTACATCCACTCCCCGGAGCCTCCCCTTCAGATATTGCACTAAAGCTATAGTCTCTCCTTTTGCTCTCACAGTAAGGCGGAGAAGCCCTTATAAAATCTTTTCACCGACCCCGATGAGGCAGAGAACCTAGACTCCTTTTACTTCCTCATGAGATAGGCATAGAACCCTAACTCCTTTTTCTTCCTCCTGAGGTAGGCATAGAACCCTAACACCTTTTTCTTCCTCATGAAGCAGGCAAAGAACTCAAACTCCTTTTACTTCCTCCTGAAGCAGACAGAGAACTTTAACTCCTTTTTCTTCCTCTTGATGTTGGCAGAGAACCTTGATCTAGTGCTGATGAAGACCTCCCTAGAGCCACCAAGGAGCCAAGGATGATGATTGGAGAAGACAACTTGAATCCTTACTTGGAGTAACCTTTGTGAATCTCTCATAAACTCGCCCTCATAAGTTTTTTTCTCTCTCTCCCAAGCTCTCCTTCTCTTTCTCTAAGCTCATTCAAGTCAAGACAATAGTAAAAGTCTATCTCAAAATCAATTGAGAGAGCTTAAATAGGAGGCCTCAAAAAGTGCCATAATTTTCAACTGTTGTCAAATATCGTCCAGGACGATCTATCGATTGTCCTGTATAATTAGTTTAAATCAACCCTTTCAACCAGGATGATTTGGGTTTCTTGTACGATTAGAACATAAAGTTTATTCTGATTGTCTAAGACAATATGGTTATCATCCTATATGATTAGTTCAAACATATACTTTCATCATGATAATAATTTAGGACGTCCAGTAGATAAATCGAGATGATATGTAGAAATATAACTTATCATCTAGGACAATGTTGCGATCGTCCTGTACGATTAGGTCAAAATCAGACATTATCGTCCAACAGATAGTTCGGGATGTTTAGGAGATAAATTGGGATGATATGTAAATACAACTGATCATCCAGGATAATGTTTAGATCATCTTGTACAATTAGTCCAAAATAAGACATTATCGTCCAACAGATAGTTCGGGACATCTAGGAAAAAACTAAAGTTTTTGTTATAGATCATCTAGTATGATTCTGTAATCATCTCGGACAACATAATTGATCAATCTAACCTTAATTGCTCTCTTAATCACCTGATCAATTTAGGCATGATTATGTATGAATCATCCAGGATGATCAAGATCATCTTGTATGATTAGTGCAATTTTATAAGTTATAAAATCTTGCCTAAATGTGTTTGGCGCTAGATATTTTGATTTATGTATATCGTCTAGGCCAATGAGAGTATCGTCCATGATGATTTGCTTAATAAGTTTTACTTGACCTATATGCCCTAATTAGGGTTGTGAGCTAAACAGACCATCCAGGATGGTAAAAATAAAAGTTCATTAGGGATGTTAAGCCCATATGAACTAGTCTCGAGGCTAACCAAGAGGGGGGGGGGGGGGGGGCTGAATTGATAATTTTAAAAATTCATAGGCAAACGATGATTTAAAAATTTGTTTTGACGGTTTTAAACCAGTTCATAATTATATAATGATGTGCAGATGTTCAAAGATAATAAAATAATAATCACAATCACACAATCATCAACAGTAAAGTAAGTGTAGAAAATAATTAGAAAGAACACACTAGATTTTATAGTAATTCGATCAACTTGACATACGTCCACTCCCCGGAGCCTCCCCTCCAGGTATTGAACTAACACTAAGTGACTCTCCTTTTGCTCTTACAGCAAGACAGAGAAGCCTGTACAAAAACTCCTTTCCACCAACCTGGTGAGGCAGAGAACCTGAACTCCTTTCACTTCTTCCTAAAGCAGGTAGAGAACCTAGACTCCTTTCGCTTCCCCCTGAAGCAGGCAGAGAACCTGGACTCCTTTCGCTTCCTCCTGAAGCAGGCAGAGAACCCGGATCATTTTACAAATGATCCTACCATAGAACCACCAACAAGACAAGAGAAGACGACCAGAGAAGATGACTCAGATCCTTGCTTGGAGTAACCTTTGTGAATACCTCACAAACTCCCCCTCATAAGATCCTCTCTCTCTCCTAAGCTCTCTCTCTCTCTCTTAAGGTTTTCTCTAGTAAGGAAAGTGGCAAAAGATTTTTGTTATTGGAAGAAAAAGATCTTAAAAAGGAGGGCTCAAAAATTGCCTTAAATTTTAACTGGTCGTCAAATATCATCCTGGACAATCGACGGATCGTCCTGTACGATCCATGTAAAATCTCATATATCAGCCTGGACGATCTGGTTTCTCTGGACAATTAGTAGACAAAATTTTTCAAATTATCCCGCACGATCTTGTGATCGTCCGGGATGATTAGTGTAAATCAAAAATTTCAACCAGAAGATAGTTCGAATCATCCAGGGAAACTTATGTTGGACGATCTTAAAAAGACTGGATCGTCCGGGAAGATATTTATATCATCTTATATGATTAGTTCAAAACACCCAAAATCGTCCTGAATATAGTTCAGATCGGCCTGCAAAAAATGTTCTATACGATTGAAAGTGACTTGATTGTCCAGGATGATATCTCTATCGTCCTGTACGATTAGTTAAAATTCGGGCATATTATCCAGAAGATAATTCGGTTCGTCCAGGTGAAATGCTCTAGATGGTCAGGATTTTGCATGTATCGTCCTATACGATCTTGCGATCATCCAGGACTATATGATCATATCAGTTAAATATTAATTACTTTCCTTAATCACCAAACTAATTTAGGCATGATTGTAACGGATCGTCTAGGATGATACACGTATCGTCTGGGACGATCAGACCAAATCTCTAAAAATAAAAACTTGCCTAACTTAATCTGGCGGCTGAGAATTTTTGATTTGAGCCTATCATCCTGTACGATGGGTGTATCATCCAGAACGATTTATTAAATCAAACTAACTTAAGATGGTCACCTTAATTAGGATTTCTATTTTCATTGGATCGTCTAGGACGATATGAATATCGTCCAGGACAATATAAACAAAAATTGAAAATAGAAGCTCTAATTCACTATAACTCTCTCCTGAGTGTGTGTGTTCAAGGTTACTTAGCTAGGGAATCAATTACATTACATTTGACTCAAGAAAAGGAAAAATTATATTTAAACACACGCGGACCCAATCTTGAGTTGGCTTGAATTACATTTGATCTTTTGTACATGAAATGTTATCCAATCAAAAATAGAATATAAAAATATTTATTATCATCAAAACTCCAATCCTTAAACCAGATTTGCAACAATCTCTCCTTTTTTTATGATGGAAAATATTTATTCAGTAGTTTCAAATAAAACAGACATGAGTAATCAATGTACATACGAGAGAAGATTTTTCATTTCAAATTTTACTTAACATTGACAAACAGTGATACTAAATACAACAAAAGAAATAACTATAACACAAAAATAGCAAAATAAACTACTAGTAACTCACAAAACTAACTCCCCCTTTTGACATCAAAAAAAGGAGGAAAAATAAATAAAATAACACAAATAAGAAACATCACAACACAGAAAACTAATAAAGAGGCGGATCCTGATCAGAAGGAGGAGGAGGTGGTGGCTGAAAATAGCTGTGAATGGTGGCAAACTGCTCACCAAACCAGGCCATGTCCTAGATGTACTACTATTGTTGATGAGCCACAAAAGAATTAAAGCGAGCAACATCAGCTGCGTGTTACTCCGCTTGTGCTACCACATAGGAGTCAAAGTGAGTCTCCCACTGATCAAAGCACTGCACCAGGTGATCCAAGGGTGATGTTATACGAAGACGAGCAGGTGCAGCAGGTGCAGCTGGCTCAGGACCAGCCTCCCCCTCTTCTGCCTCAATATCCGCTATGGGCTCCAAATGAAGTCTAGTACTGTGGAGAGTATGAAAAGAGCTATTGGAGAAGAAGATAGGGGGGGGGTTCTTTCTGGATCTGGATATTGAAAATTGTATTTCATTTCAAGGGCTTAATGGATCAAATGTCCTAAAGCTAGATTGGGGCATCTCCTGTGGCCCGGATCCCTAATTGTAGTCAGTTGTTCAATGTATCAAAAAATTAAATCAGTTGCATTAAAGTCGTGATAGGCCAGGATATAGTAGGTAGTGACGGAGAGTAAAGGAGTGATGTGGATATAATCCCCAGCCTTAGGAATGGCAGAAGAGAGAAGGACATGTTGGATTGTCCTAGCATCCTTAACTAGAGAGGAATAGGCCTGGTTATGGTATTGGGCATTTGTGTTATGAAGGAAGTGGTTGATGACACTCCAATTAAAATCAGGATCAGATGCTACAATATGAAGCTTGTCGCCAGAAATTGACAGTTGAAGAATATGATGAAAGTCCTAGAGGGTAAGTTCTACAAGTCGTTGGTTAACAAAGGAGTGAAGGGCCAAATAATCGGAGGTAATGTGAAGATTGGCGAAGAAAACTCGAAGAAGTTCATTGCTGATGTGGAAAGCTAGATTAAGAATGAATGTAAGGGAGGTGTGAGCGAACAGATTAAGTACTGGATATGTGAGGGTTTGTGGGTTCACATATTTTTGAGATTGTGATCCCAGCATCATGGTATCTTTGAAATATAGCTTGATCAGCTACATTAGGAAAGCGAGGATCGGTAGTTCCCTAGGAGGAACTGGCACCCCGTTGCCTGGATCTCTTACCACCAGCCATTAGAAGATGAGGGGATGAAGGATTGAAGGAAGAATGGTGAAAAATGGTGAAGAAAATGGCTATTTAAATAGAAATCGTCCAGATCGTCTAGGACTATCACAGGATCATCCAGGACAATATGAGCAATTATGACAGCTAGGATGATTGGTTAAAAAGGCGGTCGGATCATCCATGATAATCAGATATCGTCCAGGATAATAAGACACAAATGATCATCTTGAGGAGACAGTGAAAGTCAAAGATTCACCAAGAGGGGGGTGAATTAGTATTTTAAAATTTAAACCTAAACAGGAGTTCTAATTTTTTTATTTTTAAAATAATAATTTAATAAGTAGAATGCAGAAGCTAGTAGTTCGTTCACAACAACGATATCGGTGACACAAACAATATAAGATCTAAATCAAACTTTTCACCAAATAATTAAAAATAATAAATAAAATATGTGAAAAGTAAAGTACAGTAAAAATAAAAAAAACACACTAGAGATTTTTATAATGGTTCGGTCACTTGACCTACGTCCACCCCCCGCAGTCCTCCACTCTGGGATTTACACTACTAAAAGTTGACTCTCCTTTTGCTCCCACAGCAAGGCGGAGAAGCCTTTATAAGACTCAATTTCAACTTCACCGGTGTGGTGGAATACCAAAAGCTATGTCACCCTCTTGGTGATGGCAGCGGACCTTCTCCTTTTTCTCTCTCCTGGAGACAAACAGAGTACCTTGGCGATGTTGATCTTGAAGCCTCTCTTCCCTAGAGAACTTTCCCAAGACTCCCCAAAGCCACAAGAGGAGCAAAGCATGCAGCTAGCTTGGAGCCACCGTGTGATCCCCTCACACTCCTTCTCCCTCACGCTCAAGCTCACCTTCACCTTCCTCTCACAAGCCCTGGATCTCTCCGAAGAAAACTTCTCCCTCAAGAGTCCCTTCCTCTCTCAATGCCTTTCACAGCAAGAAGACAGACCAACCACCCCTCAATTGAAAAATTAAAGTTTTTTTTAAATCAGGCTTCAGAAAACCCTAAAAATTTTAACTTTTTCGTCTCTTTTCGTACAGTACGATCAGTTCAAATACAACTTCGTCCAGTACGAGCACAAACGAATAGTTCTCAAATTTTATACATTTCATACTGTATGAACTGTATATCATACAGGACGATCATGTTATTTTCTACTGTTCGTACAGGACCATCTGTGGGATGATCCCCGGGATGAGAAAATTTGTCTCTGTCTGTCGTCCAGCACTACACTATTCGTACAGTACGATTAGTTCAATTCAGGCTATCGTCTAGTATGATATGAATATCAGCCAGGATGAATAGAATAAAAAACCTTGGTTTCGTCTGGTACGATCGAAGGGACGAATGAAATCATCTTTGCCTATCGTACGGTATGATATAGTATCGTACAATACGATCTACTTTAAATAAGAAACCAAAGTTTATTTCCTGATTACGGGAGATAATTTTGGTAAGTATTCAATTAATCATACTGTATGATCTGGATCGTACAGTACGAATAGTTTAAAAAATCAAAATTATAATCTTACCAAACTTACTCTGGCGGCTAGGGTTTTTCAACTGAACCTCATCATACAGTACGATTAGATTACAAAGCTAATCATTTGAAAAATAGCCGTTAGCCTGAATATTAATGATTAATCATACAGTACGATTAAAAATCGTACAGTATGGTAATTTAAAAAAAAATTTAAACATGAAAACAAATCTCCCCCTATGTGTGTGCAAGGTTGCTCCTTTCACATACATGCTTTTGTGGCAGACTCAAGAAAATAAAAAATAAAGAAATTAAAAATTACAAGATTTTCAACATCCTATTCTACCCAGTTTGAGTGTCCAGCAATCTTAAGCAGTGTGCATCTGACGTGAAATATTAGTGCTCATATACAAGGATAAACATTTGTAATCTTAAGGAAGTCCATATGGATTTTGTAAGTATTAGTTGTCACCATCAAAATTAAGTACTCGAGATCCTTGATTTCAACAATCTCCCCCTTTTTGATGGTGTCAAATAATATTTTCTGATTGTCACAATTATTATGTCTTCCTTAGCTCCCCCTCAGAATGATAACTTTTTTTTAAAATAAGAGGAGAGAAAAAAATCTTTTTTTGTTTTTTTTATAACATACAAAATAAGCATAACAAGGGAACGAGAAATATGTAATACACAGAAGAGTAAACATAAATAACTGATAACATTAATAGTAAAAATAGAATAACACAGAAACGCAACACATACAAAAACATCTCCCCCTTTTGACAGCACCAAAAAGGGAAGAAAAAATAAGCAACTACAAAGACAAGAAACTAGAAAAGAAAAATACAACATAAGCAACTGAAATATTCAAAATTTGGGATCCTGATCCGGAGGTGGTGGTGGAGGTCGTGGAACCAGTTGAAAGTACTGATGGAGGGACGCAAACTGGTGATCGATGGAGGTGAAGCGCTCTCCAAACCATTTCATATCACTTTTATGTTCTTGATGTTATTGAGCAATGTGGGAATCTAGCCTAGTTTCCAATCGATCAAGGTGTTGAATGATGTCATCGTGAGGGTAAGCAGGATAGGCAGGTCCAGGCGGGTGTATTGGTGGTGATGGAGGTGCGTCGGCAGGAGCAGCAGCCTCTTCTTCATCAAAATCGAAATCGGCGTGAGCCGCCCCCTGATGGAATAAGATACAAAAAGAGGCATCTGAATAGAAGATAGGGAGATGATCTGGAGGTAGAAGATAATGAATTTGATACTTAGCATCTAAGATGTAGCCTACGACATGTCCTAAAATAAGGTTTAGTTTTTTGCGGGCACCTAGATATCGGAACGCAGATAGGGTATTGATATAATCAAAAATCATTTGGGCTTCATTGAATTTGGTTCCAGACATTATTAGGTAAGTGACCACAGACAACAGTGAAGTAATGTGGATGCGGTCTCCAGCTTTGGGTATGATGGACGTGCGAAGAACATGCTGGATAACGCGTGCATTTTGATTCAGGGTTTGGACAAGGGGCAGGTGTTGATTGGATGGGACACTTCTAAGGGTCATGTTAATTGAGATCCAATCATAATCATTTGTGAGCATAGATTGGGGACGACGGCCTTCAGTGGATAGCCCAATTTGTTCAGCAATGTCATTGACAGTGATAACGACATGCTGTTTGAAGACATAGGAAGTAAAGGTGGTGTTCTTTAGGTCGACTTTTAGATTTGCAAGAAATTTAAAAAGTAGTTCTGAGTGGAAGAGAAATGCTAGAGTCAACAAAAATTGAAAGGTGGTGGAGGCGAAAAGGTTCATCACCTCGAAGTTCAAAATAGCTTAATTCAGCATTCGAGATGGGGTGATTTTGGCTTCTTTAAATTTATTGTATGCTTTCTCGTCGGCAGCGGAGAGAAAGCTGTCGTCGAACCGCCGAGAGGAGGAAGAGCTCCTTGTGATCATTCAGCCGCGCTTGCTTGCACCAGACATTGTTAAGGAAGTGGATGGAGAAAATGAGGAGTTGGAAGAGGAATGAGTGATCTTAACCAAAGAATGCCTCCAATTTATAGAATTTTGGAAGTATCGTACAGTACGATTGATGATTGTATAGTACGATATATGTAATTATTTTGTCTGGATGACTTTTCAAAAAGAGAGAGTCAAATCATACTGGACGAATGTGAGTGAGAGGCGTTTGTCCCGAGAAGTCGTCTGAATGACTTTTGATAAAAGTGATCGTACAGTACGAACAGGTGTTCGTACAGTACGAAGGGCCATAATTTTCATACCTGCCGAGTTTAAATTCGTCCTAGTCCATATTGACACGTGGATCATCCCGTACGATGTGGTGTTCATACAGTATGATGACCAATAATGTGTATCGTATAGTATGAGTGGTGAGTCGTACAGTAGGATATGTACAAGATAGGAGAGATCTGGATCGTGGATGGAGTGGACGGCTGAGATTTGAGTAATTTTAGGATAATCGTATAATATGATTATGATCGTACAGTACGATGTGCATAGAAATTAAAGTTTTAGGCATCAGCAACGTGAATTTGAGAGGATCAGGAAAGTCCTTTATTTTTAATTTTTAATTAAACAAAACAAATACACAAACACACATTTTTTTGTTTATTATTTTTATTTTTATTTTTTATTTTTAATTATTTTAAGCTTGAATGTCTATGATACCTAATTTTGTTCTCAGGGTACTAAAGGTGTCATAAGCTAATGGTTTTGTAAAAATATCAGCCAATTGATCTCCAGTCGTAATGTGGTGTAGTTCAATATTTCCTTTGGCTACATGATCTCTTATGAAGTGATGTCTAATGTCTATATGCTTTATTTATGAGTGTTGAATTGGATTTTTTGATATGCAAATTGCACTAGTGTTGTCACACATTATTGGGATGGTTCCTACAGGTAGTCTAAGATCTAAAAGTTATTGTTTTAACCAAAGGACTTGTGCAACACAGCTTCCTACTGCTATATATTCTGCTTCAGCTGTTGAGAGGGCTAATAAATTATGTTTTCTACTGGACCAAGACACTAATGATTATCCAATGAATTGATAGGTACCAGAGATGCTTTTTATATCTACCCTACATCCTGCAAAGTTCAAATCTGAGTACCCTAAGATTTCAAACGTAGTGCTGTGTCTAGGATACCAAATTCTTAAGTTTGGGGTGCCTAGTAAATATCTAAGAATTCTTTTGACAGCAGTCATGTGAGATTCTTTTGGATCTGCTTGAAATTGAGCACAGAGACAAACACTAAACATTATATCCGGTCTACTAGTAGTTAAGTAGAGAAGTGATCCAATTATTCCCCTATAGTTCTTTTGATCTACTGACTTCCCATTTAAATCTTTATCTAATTGAATGTTGGAGCTCATGGGAGTATTCATAGCCTTAGCATTTTCCATTTCGTACTTTTTAAGAATATCTTTGATATACTTAGTTTGGCTAAGAAATGTTCCCCCTTCCATCTGTCTTACACTAAATCCAAGGAAGTAATTAAGTTCTCCCATCATACTCATTTCAAACTCATCACTCATTATTTTTGAAAATTCATCACATAAGATTTTCTCTGAAGATCTGAACAAGATGCCATCTATGTAGATCTGAACAATGAGTATCTCATCTCCTACCTTTTTCAAGAATAAGGTGGTGTCCACACTACCCTTAACAAAGCCTCGATCTAGTAGGAATGTACTAAGTCTTTCATACCAGGCTCTTGGTGCTTGCTTTAGTCCATATAGTGCCTTTTTCAACTTAAATACATGATTTGGAAATTGTTAGTTTTCAAATCCTGGGGGTTATTCAACATAGACATCATCTTTGATTACCCCATTTAGGAAAGCACTCTTTACATCCATTTGATATAATTTGAAACCCTTGAAGCAAACAAAAGCTAAGAGTACTCTAATGGCATCTAGTCTGGCCACGAGTGCAAAGGTTTCTTCAAAATCTATTCCATCAATTTGGTTGTAACCCTTTGCTACTAATCTAGCCTTATTTCTCACTACTATGCCAGAGTCATTCATCTTATTTTTAAAGACCCACTTAGTTCCAACCATGCTTTGTTCTCTAGGTCTTTTGACTAATTCCCATACATCATTCCTAACGAATTGGTTTAACTCTTCTTGTATTGCTAGGATCCAGAATTCATCTCCTAAGGCTTGATCTATATTTGTGGGTTCAATCATAGATATAAACGCAGAATGACTAACCTTTTTCCTAAGTCCATGCCTAATTTTTACACCTTCTAATGGGTCTCCTAAGATCAGTTCTTTAGGATGACTAGAAGAATATTTCCAATCTCTAGATAGTTGTTCCTAAGGTTCCGCTCTAGTATCTATGGCAATGGTTTCTACTCCCCAAATAATCTCAACTTCTTCTTCTTCATGATTAAATTCAGAGGTCTTATTGGATTCATCAAATACCACCTGGGTAGACTCTTCTACTATCAGGGTCCTCTTATTAAAGATTTTATAGGCTTTACCTACAGATGAGTAGCCTAAGAAAACCCCTTCATCAGATTTACGATCGAACTTTCGTAAGGGTGACTTGCTATTGATTAAGATGAAATATTTGCAACCAAAGACATGTAGGTGGGAAAGATTGGGTGTCGTACCCTTACGCAATTCATAGGGTGTCTTATTAAGTTTGGATCTTACATTTACCCTATTTAGAACATAGCATGCAGTATTCACTGCTTCTGCCCAAAAATATCTAGGAAGAGTGTATTAAGCTAACATTGCCCTAGCAGCTTCAACTAAAGTTCTATTCTTTCTTTCTGCTATTCCATTTTAGTGAGGAGTTCTAGGGGAAGAGAAATTATGTTCTATTCCAATCTCTTTACAAAATAATTCAAACTTATCATTCTCAAATTCTCCACCGTGATCACTATGAATTGTCTTAATTTCACATCCTAATTTTCTTTGAATCCAAGTGGAGAAAGTTCTAAACTCTTCAAATGACTCACTCTTATGTGCTAAAAATTTCACCCAAGTAAACCTAGAGAAGTCATCCACTATTACAAATCCATAAGACTTTCCTCCTAGGCTAGCGGTACTAACAGGTCCAAATAGGTCAATGTGTAGAATTTCTAGAGGCCTAATGATGCTGATATCCTTAATTGAATGAAATGATGATTTCACTTATTTTCCTAGTTGGCAGGCATCACATAGATGGTCCTTGGTAAAGTCTAACTTAGGTATGCCTCTAACTAAGTCTTTCTGAGTGATGTTCCTAAGTGTTTTCATACTAGCATGGCATAGTCTCCTATGCCATAGCCAAGAGTCGTTAGTTATTGTTTTCAGACACAGAGAGTTTGAGTTTTCAATGCAGTTTAAATCTAACATATACACATTATTTATGTGTTTTCCTTCTAACACAAGTGTACCATTTAAGCTAATCATGCATTTGTTAGAAAGAAACTTAAGGTCAAATCCCTTGTCACATAGTTGACTAATACTCAAAAGGTTATGCTTTAAACCATCAACTAATAATATATTTTTAATTATCAAATTCTTAGAGTTTCCAATGATACCTAACACCACCACTTTTTTGGTGGTGGTGTCTCCCAGAGTTACCTTGCCTCCTGACCTGGCCTCCAGTGTCACGAACTGCTTCATGTCTCCAGTCATGTGTCTCGAGCAGCCACAGTGCAGGTACCACAAGCTCTCACCAGATCTTTTGTGAGAGCATCCCTATAATTTCAATCACAGGTAAGTTTTGGGAACCCAAGTAAGTTTTGGTTCCACCTTATGCTTGTATGGATGAATTATATGCATGTTATGCTGTGATGAATGCAGCTTAGGTCTCCACACTAGATGTGTCCTATGCTGAATAGTACACGTACGGGCTATATGACCTAGCATGCCACAAGAATAACACCTAATACCGGGAAATAGGTTCACTAATCTACGGGGGTGGTAGAGCCTATTTCTAGGTTTGGATGATGCATGCTGTGCTGGTTTTGAATGAGATGGTTCATATGGTGGAGGCTGAAAAAACTCAGCAAATGTGGGAGGTGTTTTATTATCTTCGAATGCATGAAGTTTTTCATTTAAAAATTTATTCTCTTGATTAAGGCTTGCATATTCAAATCTCAATGTATGCTCACTCCTATCTAGTTCCTCTACAAGTTCTTCTAGTTCCTTAAATGCATTCTATAGTTCAACATGTGATGATTTCAAGGTATCGTGTGCAGTGTTTAACTCAATATGCTTCTTGTTTAATGCATCAAATTCATCAAGCAGAGACATATGACCTTTATCCTAGTCAGAAAAATCCTTAACTACACTAGCATGCTCCTTTTGTAAAGTATTGAACTCAATGTTAAGACTAATATGCTTTTTCTTTAACTTTCTATACGAACCATGAATTTTTTCAGAAATAATCAATAGCTCATCATAAGAAAGTTGACATACCTCATCTTGATCTGATTTATCAAGATTATCATTAGCCATAAGACATAAATTTGTTACCTCCTCCGCTGCTTCTTCTTCTGATGATTCTGAGGCATAGTCGGCCCAAAACGCTTTTTGTGTCTTAGACTTGCCCTTTCTGAACTTTGGCCTTTCCTCACCCTTTTCTTTGGATTATTGAGTCTTAACATTGGGGCAATCAGCTCGGAGATGACCGGTTTTCTGCACTCAAAACAAATTGTGTTAGATGCAACTTTAGTATTCTTTGAGCTTTTACCTTTGTTCCAATTGCTTTGGTGATGGAGTTGCTTTCGTTTCAGAAAATTCTTGAACTGACGAGTCATCAAGGCTATGTCGTCATCTTCCTCCACTGCAGAGCTCACTTTCAGAATTGTTCGCTTTTAAGACCATTGTTCGCTCCTTCTTCTTTTCACCTGCATCACTTTGTCGTTGACTCACTCCTTGCTCGTAGGCAATGAGTGACCCTAGCAAGTTATCAATCGAATAAATATTTAAATCTTTCAACTCAGTTATTGTAGTAATTTTCATATCATATGAACTAGGCAAACATCATAATATTTTATTCACTTTTTCTGAGTTAGACAACTCTCTCCCTAAAGCATGCAAAGATGTCACTATCTGGGTGAATCTAGTGTACATTTCAGTGATAGTTTTACTAGGTTTCATGCAGAATAGTTCGTAATCATGTAACAGTATGTTCATCCTAGATTATTTGAACTTACTAGTTCCTTCGTATGTGATATACAGTTTGCCCCAAATTTCCTTACCAATAGTACAGATAGACACTCGCATATAATCTTCTGATTTTAATGCACAAAAGAAACAATTTAAGCATTTAGCATTTAACTGTGCAAATTCTCTATCCTCATTGCTCCATTCATTAAAAGCAAATTCATTTTAACTCCATTCAACATATGAAATGGTGCAGAATAACCTTCTTGAACCAACATCCACATGCGATAGTCTAGACACTGTAAAAATGTAGACCTGTGTATTTTCTAAAAATCAAACGGTATATTGTCAAATAAGGTTGGACGGGTTATAAAATAACCCTTCGTAGTGTTACGGTTACCAAATTGAGCCATAGATCTTATATTTCTAGGTTTTTCTAAAACACTATTTTGAAACCCCTCTCTGATACCACTTGAAAGTCAGAGATTCGCCAAGAGGGGGGGTGAATTGGTATTTTAAAATTTAAACCTAAACAAGAGTTCTAATTTTTTAATTTTTAAAATTATAATTTAATAAGTAAAATGTGGAAGTTAGTAGTTCGTTCACAACAACGATATCGGTGACACAATTGTAAATTTCATAATATAAGATCTAAATCAAACTTTTCACCAAATAATTAAAAGCAGTAAATAAAATGCGTGAAAAGTAAAGTGTGGTAAAAATGGAAAAAGCACACTAGAGATTTTTATAGTGGTTCGGTCACTTGACCTACGTCCACTCCCCGGAGTCCTCCACTCCGGGATTTGCACTTCTAAAAGTTGACTATCCTTTTGCTCCCACAGCAAGGTGGAGAAGCCTTTACAAGACTCACTTTCACCTTCCCCGGTGTGGCAGAATACCAAACGCTATGTCACCCTCCTGGTGACGGCAGCGGACATTCTCCTTTTTTTCCCTCCTAGAGACGGCAGAGTACCTTGACGATATTGATCTTGAAGCCACTCTTCCCTAGAGAACTTTCCCAAGACTCCCCAAAGCCACATGAGGAGCAAAGCATGGAGTTAGCTTGGAGCCATCGTGTGATCCCCTCACACTCCTTCTCCCTCACGCTCAAGCTCACCTTCACCTTTCTCTCACAAGCCCTAGATCTCTCTGAAGAAAACTTCTCCCTCAAGAGTCCCTTCCTCTCTCAATACCTTTCATAACAAGAAGACAGACCAACCACCCCTCAATTGAATAATTAAAGTTCTTTTTAAATCAGGCTTCAGAAAACCCTAAAAATTTTAACTTCTTCATCTCTGTTCATACATTACGATATATAATCGTACATTACGATCAGTTTAAATACAGCTTCATCCAGTACGAGCACAGATGAATAGTTCTCAAATTTTATACATATCATACTGTACGATATGTATATCGTATAGGATGATCATGTTGTTTTCTACTGTTCGTACAGGATGATCTGTGGGACGATCCTTGGGACGAGAAAATTCATCTCAGTCTGTTGTCCAGCACTGCACTATTTGTACAGTACGATTAGTTCATTTCAGGCTATCGTCTAGTACGATATGAATATCGGCCAGGATGAATAGAATAAAAAGCCTTGGTTTTGTCTGGTACGATCGTAGGGACGAATGAAATTGACTCTACCTATCGTACGGTATGATATAGTATCGTACAGTACAATCTACTTTAAATAAGAAACTAAAGTTTATTTCCTGATTACGGGAGATAATTTTGGTAAGTATTCAATTAATCATACAGTACGATTTGGATCGTACAGTACGAATAGTTCAATAAATCAAAATTGTAACCTTACCAAACTTACTCTAGCGGCTAGGGTTTTTCAATTGAACCTCATCGTACAGTACGATTACCATCATACAGTACGATTAGATTACAAAACTAATCATCTAGAAAATAGTCGTTAGCATGCATATTAATGATTAATCGTACAGTACGATAATTTTAAAAAAATTTAAACATGAAAACAAATCTCCCCCTGTGTGTGTGCATGGTTGCTCCTTTCACATACATGCTTTTGTGGCAGACTCAAGAAAATAAAAAATAAAGAAATTAAAAATTACAAAATTTTCAACATCCTATTTTACCCAGTTTGAGTCTCCAGCAACCTTGAGCAGTGTTCATCTGACCTGAAATGTTAGTGCTCATATACAAGGATAAATATTTATAATCTTAAGAAAGTCCATATGGATTCAGTAACTATTAGTTGTCACCATCAAAATTAAGTGCTAGAGATCCTGGATTTCAACAGACAGGCAGGACGACTTTTGACAAAAAAGATCATCCAGGACGATTAGATGGATCATCCAAGATGATAGGCAATAAATGAATTAGATGGGCCAAATTTTAATCGTCCAACTACTATAATATGGATCATCGAGGATGATGAGGTGGATCGTCCAGGATGATCACCAATAATTGGTGCATACCAGCCATTGGATCATGTTGGGAATGATTTAAATGGATCATCCAGGATGATGTATCGATCATCCGGGATGATGATGGATCATCCAGGATGATATGAGGATCATCCAGGACGATGTGAAGAAAATGAAAAAATATGAGGGATGGAGAGAAAAGATCAGGGATCCCAAAAATACATAAACTAAAAAGAAAACAAAATCAGATAAAATAAAATAGAGAAACAAGAAAACAAAAGTAAAAACAACATTTTTTTTAAATCGATCACCTCCAGTAAATCAAAAATTTCACCTGAGTTTTAATTTAAAAACCAATAAGAAGAAAATCGATGACGTTGAAATCCATAAAAGTTGGGAAATCAACTTTCAAAACTCTTACCTCGGACACCTTACAGGTTCAAATTTCTTTCAAACAAAAGTCTAATTCAGAAGAACGAAATTAGATTCGAAAAGAGATCCTTTCAAGCCTCGTTCTAGAAAAATATCTGATAAAATATTATTACGAAGTAAGGAATCAGAAATCATGATTTTCAAACTCAGGCTTTTAAAAATATTAAGTGTTGTATGGATTTTTTTAAGACATTTAAAGATCTGAAAGGGAAGAATGCTTATTTCTTTGTGGGCACATGTTGTACCTTTTTTTCAATTTGTTTGGCACACTACCCATCTTTTAATTTTTGATACACTTTATGTATTTTTTAATTTGGCGACATTGCCAATCGTTTCAGCTTTGGGCTCATTTTGTGCCTCTTTTTCAATTTGTTTGGCGCACTGTGCATCTTTTGTAAGCTTACTTCCTTTCAAAAATCGTTAAAGAATCTCAGTTGTGAAATTACCTTCCAGACATAAGAGAAGATAAAAACTCACTCTCTTAGTAAGGAGGATTAATTCACAAAATAAAAATCATACATCATATGATAAGTGCAATCCCCTGATTAAGAAAATATAACACTGATCCAAAACTTTTAAAATACTATTTATATGAGGTAAATTACTGTAGGAAGATAAAATATATCTCTATTTCAAAAACAAACCTTTTTGAAAAAGATTTTTATCCAAAAAAAATAATATACCACTAAAGGAGTTAGAGGAAGAGACATAATCATCAATGTTTCTTCCCTTTAACAGATTCAGAGGATTCAATCTCTGCTTACAAGCTTTCAAACAAAAATAGCAATGTAAAACACTTAGTTAGAAATTCAGTTTATCAGCAATTATGAACAGTGATCTGATTCTTATAAGAGTAAACAAAAAATAAAAAAAATATGAAGAATAAAAGACATACTAAAATCAATAAATGAAAATCAGCAAATGAAAATCAACAGGAAATAATCAAATTTAATAAGCAAATAAAATAATAGAAATCCACAGGAAAAGAAAAAATTCTAAAGTGAAATAGTCAATCAAATTAAACAGAAGCTAAAAGCAAAATTAAAAAAATAGAAAAATCAGAAATCAGTAATCATCAGATTCATGCATTTATGTCAATCACATCCAATCTGGTCCTCGGAATGCTGAATGAGTCAATGCCCAGTTGTTTAGTAAAGAAGTCAGCCAGTTGATTTTCAGTTGCTACGTGATGTAGCTCAATGTCCCCTTTTGTAACATGGTCCCTAATGAAGTGATGCCTTATGTCAATGTGTTTAGTTCTAGAATGTTGGATAGGATTCTTAGAAATGTAGATGGCACTAGTGTTATCATATAGAATTGAAATTGTGCCAACACATAATCCTAAATCCAAAACTTGTTGCTTCAACCAAAGGACTTGGGCTACACAACTTCCTAAGGCAATGTACTCAGCTTTAGTAGTGGAAAGTGCAACTTAGTTATGTTTTCTATTGGACTAGGAGACTAAAGACTGTCCTATGAATTGACAAGTTCTAGAAGTGCTCTTTCTATCCATCCTACACTCAGCAAAATCAGAATCAGAATATCCAATAATCTCAAAAGATGTATTGTGCCTAGGATACCAGATTCCAAGGTTTGGGGTCCCTAAGAGATATCTAAGGATTCTCTTAACTGCATTCAGGTGGGATTCCATAGGATCAGCTTAAAATCTAGTACAAAGACAAATACTAAACATAATATCAGGTTGGCTAGCAGTCAGGTAAAGAAGTGATCCAATTATTCCTCTAAACTTCTTCTGATCAATAGATTTTTCATTTGAATCTTTATCTAACTAAACAGTGGAACTCATGGGAGTATTGATTGGCTTAGCTTTATCCATTTTATATTTCTTCAAGATGTCCTTAGTGTATTTTGATTGATTCAGAAAGGGTCTATCATCCATTTTCCTTATGCTAAACCCCAAAAAATAGGATAATTTTGTCATCATACTCATCTCAAACTCCTTACTTATTATCTTAGCAAAATCATCACATATATTTTTATCAGAAGATCCAAAAAGTATATCATAAATATAGATCTGGACAATGAGTAGATCATCTCCTACTTTCCTAAGGAAAAAGGGTGGTGTCTACGCTCCCCTTTACAAACTCTTTTTCTAATAGGAATGTGCTGAGCCTCTCATACCAAGCTTTAGGTGCTTATTTCAATTCATATAAGGCCTTTTCCAATTTATAAACATGATTAGGACATTGAGAATTCTCAAAACCTGAGGGTTGCTCTATAATGACATCTTCTTTTATTACCCCATTCAAAAAGGCACTCTTGACATCCATTTGAAACAGCTTAAATCCCATATAATAGGCAAAGGCTAGTAGCACTCTAATGGCTTTCAATCTAGCTACAGGGGTAAAGGTCTCCTCAAAATCAATCCTTTCTATTTGATTGTACGCTTTAGTCCCTAATCTTGCCTTATTCCTCACCGCTACACCAGAATCATTCATCTTATTCTTAAAGACCCATTTGGTTCTCACTACACTTTGATTCTTAGGTCTTTCTACTAATTTTCAAACATCATTCCTTATAAATTGGTTCAATTCCTCTAGCATTGCTAAAATCCAAAATTCATCAGAGAGGGCTTGATTGATGTTGGTGGGTTCAGTCATTGAGATAAAGGCAGAATGGTTTACTTTCTTCCTAAGTCCATGCCTAGTTCTAACGCTTTCAGAAGGGTCTCCTAAGATCAGTTCTTTAGGTTACTCGAAGAATATATCCAATCTCTAGACAAAGTGTTTTTAGGTTTTACCCTTTTCTCCATATTTATATTTTTAACTCCTTGGGTAATCTCTCCTACCCCTTATTCTTCCTCAACTCTAGACTCCTTAGGATCAGATTCATCAAACTCCACATAAGTTATCTCTTCCACCACCAAAGTCCTCTTATTAAACACCCTAAAGGATTTCCCCACACTAGAATAGCCTAAGAACACTCCTTCATCAGATTTGGAATCAAATTTTCCTAAGAATGATTTTCCATTATCCAGAATGAAAACTTTACAGCCAAATACATGGAGGTGGGACAGGTTTGGAGTTCTACCCTTAATGATCTCATAAGGTGTCTTATTCAGATTGGATCTAACATTCACCCTATTTAGCATATGACAGGCAGTGTTTATCACTTCAGCCTAAAAGTATTTTGGATGTGAATACTCAGCTAGCATGGCTCTAGCGGCTTCCACCAAGGTTCTATTCTTTCTTTCAGCTACCTCATTCTGCTGAGGGGTCCTTGGAACTGAAAAGTTATGGCTAATCCCTTGAACCTCACAGAAGGTTCCAAATCTCTCATTTTTAACCATGATCACTATGAATGGTAACAATCTCACATCCTAACTTCTTCTGAATCTAAGTGGAGAAAGATTTAAATTCATCAAATGACTCAAATTTATGTGACAAATATCTAATCCAAGTGAACCTCGAGTAATCATCAACAATCACAAATCCATAAGCTCTCCCCCCTAAGCTAGCAGTGATAATGGGTCCAAATAAATCCATGTGAAGGACTTCTAAAGGTTTAGAGGTGTTGATGTCCTTAATTGAGTGAAAAAAGGAGTGGACTTGCTTTCCTAATTGATAGGCATCACATAGGTGGTCCTTAGTGAACTTAAGCTTGGGGATACCTCTAACTAAGTCTTTTTGGGTGACTCTTCTAAGGGTTTTCATACTGGCATGACATAACCTCCTATGCCACAGCCAAGACTCATCAGCAGCAGTTTTTAAGCAAATAACAACATCAGCTTTAAAGCAATTTAAATCTAACATGTAGATATTATTGACCCATTTTTCCTATAAAATAATTTTGTCATTTAAGCTTATAATGCAGCAAGTAGGCAGGAACTTTTATGCTGAATCCTTTATCACATAGCTGGCTGATGCTTAGTAGATTGTGTTTCACTCCATCTACAAGAAAAATATTATCAATAATGAAATTTTGTGAATCACTAATTATACCTACTCCTACCACCCTTCTGGTGGTGTTATCTCCAAGTATAACCTTGCCTCCAGCTCTGGTCTCCAATGAATCGAATTGATTTACATCTCCCATCATATGTCTTGAACATCCGCTATCTAGGTACCACAAGCTCTCACAAGGTCTTTTATGAGACCACACCTACAAAATCATCAAATGTCAGATTTAGGAACCCAAACAGGTTTGAGTTCCTTCTTATTAAAAGAAGAATGCAATGCATGTGTGCTGTGAAACATATAATTTGGGTCTCCACACCCAATGTGTATTACGGTGAATAGTGTAGGTGTGAGAGATATATCCTAGCATGCCACAAGAGAAACATCTAATGCAAGGAAAATGGTTAACTAATCTACGTGGGTGATAGTGCCTCTTCCTAGGTTTGAATGAAACATGCTTTGATGATTTTGAATTAGATTCTTCAATTGGTGAATGTGCATAAAACTATGCAAAAGTAGGAGGTATCTCATTTTTCTCCAAAGCACTAACTTTCAATTTTAAAAATTTATTTTCCTTCTTAAGACTTGCAATTTCAAACTTCAAATAATGCTCATCACTAGCTAAGTTACATACCATGGTGTCTAATTCTTTATAAGCTTTTTCTAAGTCAATATGCGATGTTTTCAATGATTTATGCTCAATAATTAGTTCAAAATGCTTTTTGTTCAATTCTTCAGGTAAAGACATGTGATTGCTATCAAGTGTAGAATGATCTTTAACCACAACATCATTCTCTTTTTGCAAATTCAAAAAATCCAATTTCAGGCTGGCATGTATTTTCTTAAGTTTTCTATACGATGAATGAATTTTCTCAGAAATATCTAGCAATTAATCATAGGTTAGTTTACATACCTCTTCTTAATCAGACTGACCAGGATAATCATCAGCCATTAGACACAAGTTCATAGTTTCTTCTTCAGCTTCAGTCTCAGAGGAGTCAGATGCAGAATCTGCCCAGAATGCCTTTTGAATACATTTCTTATCCTTCTTGAACTTGGGTTTCTCCTCACTCTTCTCCTTGCTTAAGTGAGCCTTAAATGTAGGACAATCATCCTTTAAATGTCTAGGCTTCCAGCATTCAAAACAAACAGTATCAAATGAACCTTTAAATTTTTTACTACTCTTACCTTTATTCCACTTGTGAAAGTTCTTGTGTTTCTTCCTTAGAAAGCTTTTGAATTACCTAGTGATTAAGGCAACATCATCACTATCAGACCCAGAAGTATCAATATCAGTCTGGTTGGCCTTCAGCGCTACAGTTTTCTCTTTCTTTTTCTCACCTGCATCAAGCTATCTTTGGTTCACCCCCTGCTAGTAAGCAATGAGTGATCCAAGTATGTTATCAATTGAATATGCATTCAAATCTTTAGATTCAGTGATTGCAGTTATCTTGGTATCATAGGAAGAAGGCAAACATCTCAAAATCTAGTTAACTTTCTCATAATTTGTAAGCTCTCTTCCTAAGGCATGCAGGGAGGTGGCAATTTGAGTGACCCTAGTAAACATTTCAGAAATTGATTCACTAGGTTTCATGCGAAAGAGTTTGTAGTCGTGAAGCAAGATGTTCAATCTAGATTGCTTAACTTTAGATTTACCTTCATAAGTAACACATAATCTATCTTAGATTTCTTTACCAGTTGTACAAGTAGAAACACACATGTAATCTTCAGATTTTAAGGCACAAAAAAAATAGTTTAAACATTTTGCATTCAGTTATGCTAAATCACAATCATCAAAAATCCATTCAATAAAAGAAAGTTCAGTTTTAATGTCATTTATAAGACTATGAGATACTTCATAACCATCTTTAACAAACATCCACATACGATAATCAATAAATTGTAAGAAGGTAGACATGCGAGTTTTTCAAAAATCAAACGGTATATTATCTAACAAAGGTGGACGAGTAATTGAATAACCTTCAGCAGTATTTTTATTTCCAAAGTTAGCCATGGATCAAATTCAATAGTTTTTCAAAACTTGATTTTATAAATATCACTCTGATACCATTTAAAAATTTGTTAGGGATGTTATGCCCTTATGAACTAGTCCTGAAGCTAAATAAGAGGAGGGTGAATTGGTAGTTTTAAAAATTTGTAGGCAAACGACGATTCAGAAAATCTTTTTGACTGTTTTAAATCATTCACAATTATGCGATGATGTGCAGATGTTTAACGATAAAAAAATAATAATCACAATCACATAATCATCAACAGTAAAGTAAGTGCAAAAAATAATCAGAAAGAACACACCAGATTTTATAGTGGTTCGGTCAACTTGACCTACGTCCACTCCCCAGAGCCTCCCCTCCAGGTATTGCACTAACACTAAGTGACTCTCCTTTCGCTTCCATAGCAAGGTGGGGAAGCCTGTACAAAAACTCCTTTTCACCAACCCGGTGAGGTAGAGAACCTGAACTCCTTTCGCTTCCTCTTGAAGCAGGGAGAGAACCTAGACTCCTTTCGCTTCCTCCTGAAGCAGGTAGAGAATCTAGACTCCTTTCGCTTCCTCCTGAAGTAGGCAGAGAACTCGAATCTTCTTGCAGACGATCCTACCACATAACCACCTACAAGACAAGAGACGACGATCGGAGAAGATGACTCAGATCCTTGCTTGGAGCAACCATTGTGAACACCTCACAAACTCTCCCTTACAAGATCCTCCCTCTCTCTCCCAAGCTCTCTCTCTCTCTAAAGATTTTCTCTGGTATGGAAAGTGGCAAAAAATTTTTCTTGTTGGAATAAAAAGATCTTAAAAAATAGGGCTAAAAAATTACCCTAAATTTCAACTGGTCGTCAAATAACATCCAGGACGATCGATGGATCATCCTGTATGATCCATGTAAAATCTCATATATTGTCCTGGATGATCTAGTTTCTCTGGACAATTAATAGATAAAATTTGTTCAGATCATCCCGTATGATTCTGCGAGTTCGGGATGATTAATGTAAATCAGGAATTTTGTCCAGAAGATAGTTCGGATCGTCCAAGGAAACTTATCCTGGACGATCTTAAAAAGACTAGATTATCTGGGATGATATTTATATCGTCCTATAAGATTAGTTGAAAACACCCAAAATCATCCTGAACATAGTTCGGATCGGCCTGCGCAAAATTTTCTGTACGATTGAAAATGACTTGATCGTCGAGGTTGATATCTCTATTGTCCTTTACGATTAGTTCAAATTCAGGCATATCATCTAGAAGATAGTTCAGTTCCTCTAGGTGAAATGCTCTAGACGGTTAGGATTTTTCATGTATCATCCTATATAATTTTGCGATCGTCCAAGATGATATGATCGTATCTATCAAATATTAATTATTTTCCTTAATCACCAGACTAATTTACGCATGATTATAACGGATCGTTCAGGATGATACACGTATCGTTCGAGATGATCAGACCAAATCTCTAAATATAAAAACTTGCCTAACTTAATCTAGCGACTGAAAATTTCTGATTTGAGCCTATCATCCTATACGATGGGTGTATCGTCCAGGACAATTTGCTTAATCAAACTGACTTAACATGGTCACCTTAATTAGGGTTTCTATTTTCATTGGATCGTCGAGGATGATATGAATATCGTCCAGGATGATATGAATAAAAATTAAAAACAGAAGCTCTAGTTCACTAAAACTCTCCTCTTGAGTGTGTGTGTGCAAGGTTACTTAGCTAGGGGATCAATTACATTACATTTGACTCAAGAAAGGGAAAAATTACATTTAAACACATGCGGACCCGATCTTGAGTTGGCTTGAATTGCATTTGATCTTTTGTACCTAAAATGTTAGTCAATCAAAAATAAAACACAGAAATATTTGTTATCATCAAAACTCCAATCCTTAAACCAAATTTGCAATAAAAAAACAACCTATATGATTTTGTTAGAAAATTTTATTTTCTATATCTCCCTTTACTCACTCCCTTGAGTGTGTGTGTGTAAGGTTACTTAACTTCAGGATCTACCACATTACAATTGACTCAAAAAAGGTAGAAAATACATTTAAATTAAAAATGCAGACTTGACTCAATTCTAGTCTACCGATCATGAGCTCGCTTGAAAGTGAACTTATGGACCTAAAATATTAGTATTCAACAGAGAAAACAAATATGCAATGAACTTTAATTATTAGGAGATAGCATAGTAAATAAAAATCATAATATTTGTTATCATCAAAATCACAAGACTTAGGCCCAGATCTGCAACATAGAGTGTTGAAAGTAAATAAACAATCACGGAGTGCTCTCCAAATAAAGCACTCAGCAAGCAATCCACACCACCAGTCTAGCATAAGCTAAAGTTGGTTGTCCTAGCAAACCATTTAAATATGTTAAGGAGATTGTGTGGCTTTGATATGTCATATGAGAATTTAATATTTAAGTTGCATGAATTTAAGATGTCTGTCCATTAAGGCCAAAAGGGAGTTTTAATTGAAGTTTATCTTATATGAATTTGAGTTTTATTATTTATGTTATTTAGTTTTAAAAATTTTGTAGGTTAATAACTCCAAGTGCACGGGCTACTAACCTACAGATCCTAAGGCTTATAAAAAAATGCAATCATCACCCATAAATGATAGATGACCACATAAAGCCTTTAAAAATTTTTTAGTGATTTATCAAGGGATAGGAAAGAGACCCTTCAATCTAATATGCATGTCCTCAAAGAGAAGTCAAATATGATATATAGGGTCAAATTACTTATTGATGAGTTTAAGATCTCCCAATCCAATGTGTTAGTGTCTCCTTGAAAAGTTGTGCACAACACATATGGGTCCTTTAGTTATTTAAAAAGTATTAGGGGCCTTGAAATCAAATGCTAAAATGTCCTCCAAATTGAGTCAAGCATGAACCATAAATGCCTATATTTATTCAATTAATATTAATTATCAAATTTATTTGATTAAAATGAATTTCAATCAAACAAATTATCAAATTAATATGGTTTGAATGATTTAAAATGTAATTATAATTTTCTAATTTTTATTTGAATTATTTTGAAAATTTTAATTATTATTAATTTTTTAATTAATTTAAATAATCATTAATTAATTATTAAAAAAATTATTACTTTTTATTTAAATTTTTTATTTAAATTAAATTATTAATCTCTAAATTTTATTTGACTATTTAGGTAATTTTAAGTTGTATTTATTATATTTATTTAATTATATTAAGAAATTAATCATTTAATGAATTATTATTAAATTTTAATTCAAAATTTTTATTTAAATTGAAATTAATAACCTTTTATTTTTATTTATTTTATTCAAATTTGTTATATATATATATCAATTATATTTATTACATTTATTTAATTATATAAGAAACGGGTTATTTATTGAACTAATTAAATTGCCTATTTATTAACATAAGTAAAGCTATTTAATTTTGATATCAAATTAATTCCAAAAGTTATGAAATTGATAATATTGGTTAAGGATAACTAATAAATCAATCTCTAAAAATTTGGAGTTAATTTCATTTATATTTAATTTTAAATGAATTTGTTTAATTGATATTTAATTAAGAGTTAATTAATTATTAATTAAAATTTAGTAAAGTTTGGATCTGGATTTTATTTTTCAATAATTTTGTATGTTAATTGGAGTTGATTGAAAGTAATTTTGCATTTTTATAAATTTTATTTAAATTATTATGAATTTTTGAAAATTTGACCCTTAATTAAAGGCTAATTTTTTATTAATTTTATTTTAAGGTCAATTAATGTCAAATCAAAGTACAACTAATTTTTAGGGTTTATAATATGTCTAACATCATTAGTTTAAAGTTTCATCCCTATTGGATGAAAGTGCAAGTAGGTTGTTAAATCTATTAATTATGTCCCTAGGCTAACCAAGAGGGGGGTGAATTGGTACTTTAAAAAATCTCTTGGATTTAATGAAACTGATTTCACAATAAAAATTAATTTTTAGAAAATAATTTTTCAACCATAGAAAAATTAAAAGTGCGAAAAATAAAAATACTGTAAATAGTAAAAGAAACGAAGAACAATGAATTTTATAGTGGTTCGGTCCAACAAGACCTACGTCCACTCCCTAAAGACTCCATCTCCAGGTATTGTATTATACTCAAGTGACTCTCCTTTTGCCCTGTTGACCTCATTTTTGTATGAGGTCACTAAGGACCCCATCTAGACTCCAGGATCTCTCTAGATTTTAAATCCTAGGATTTACCCATGTCCCAGATCCATCCAGACTCTATATCAGTCCATATTCAATTTAAATTCAAACTTCAAATCAATCTCAACATCAAGCCAATCTAGATCCTAATTCAGTTTAAACCTCAAATGAACCTAAACATCAAACCCACTCAGGCTTTAAACTAATACAGCTCAAAACTTAGATTCTAGTTCAAGCTCGATCTGCTTTAGCCCTCAAACTTCAATCCAATCCAACCTCCAATCAATCTTCAATCATTTTCCAATCAAATTTTGATTGCACTCCAATCCAGTCCACAATCTTACACTTCAATCGAGTTTTCGATCATACTTTGATTTAATCGTAATTTTCAAACATCTAGTTATCAATCAATCATTCAATGTTTAATTACAAGCAAATCAATCAATCAAAAACTTCAGTCATTTTCAATCAATCATCAATAAAAACTCGTTTGATTTTCGTCAAACATTTCAATCAGGTGATTTGAAATTGAGTCGATCTACAATCAATACTTCAATCATTTAGTTTTCAATTAATCAAAACCCTTTGGCTTTTCTTCAAATAAATTTAATCAAGTAGATTCAAGATGATTTGAATTAATTTTGATGAAATTTTATCTTCAATGGCTTCGTTTGACTTGATTTTCTTCAGATAAATTTAATCAAGTAGATTCAAGAAATTGACGGTAATCTTCTTCCTCTTCCCCGGTGTCTATTTTTATACTCACATTTTCCCTTTGCATGGCTACAATATTCTGTTATCTTTCCCTTAATTGGTTACATTTATGCCTTTGGCCTTTTAAGGATTTTGCTGGTAAGAGAAGTAATGGGGCTTGTTGTTTATAGAAGAAAATGGTGTTTACATTTTCTTGCTATGCTACTCAAATCAAAAATAAAAGAGGGTTAAGAGGGTCTCTTTACTGAGATTGCAATTTTTTATTTTTGATTTCCATTCTGAATGACAGCAGGATGTTATCATAATTGTATAGATCCTGAATTTTGTTTTTCTTTCTCCATGAGATTTAAGGGGCTTCAATTTGTTGTGCTCACTCTTGACATAAAAGAGAGATCTCAGTGCCATTGGAGTAGGTTTAAGAATGCAATATGTGAATAATCTTTCGTTAACAAACAGGATTGTTATCCTGTGTTGCTCTAGATTTTTAAGAAGTAATTAAATGTTCTTTTCTTTAAAATTTAAGAATGGCTAGTTGCACTTTCTTTCTTTCTGAAACAAATTGAGACACTAATTTGGAGCCATTATTCCTTCTCAAATGTGCTGAAGCATATAGCCATTTCGCTCGAATTGAATTTTTTACCAGAATGGAGAGATTTTGATTTGTCTAAATTATTTCTTTTCTAATTAACACCTAGTCATTATTCTTTTAAACAGACTAAATAGTGTTTGATAATGATGGATCTTACCTTTACTAGAGTTGAGCCCGTTTGAATCTCTTATATAAAATCTAGAGTAGATTTCAGTGCACATTTTTATTAGGGAATGTAAGTGATGAATGAAGCTATCTCTATTATTTTCCTATATAAAGTTGAAATACTAAAGGAGAATTTCATACTCTTTATTAAGGAAAGAAAGATTTTAGTTCATATGTGGAAGTTTGTTGAAAGATTAAAAGATTCGTGCATTGCTTTACTCCAAATTTTGATTAAATCTTAAACAATACATGGGAGGGCAAGGAGATGAAAATTTTCTACATTTGTATATATATACATAGCTTGTCGGATGGAATGGTTAGAATTGTTGATATCCTGTTTTACATTTTAATGTTTAGATCTTGAATGCATCTTTTGTCATTTCAGAGACACATGAAAGATTTTTTTTTCCTCCAAATTAATCTTCTGTGTGTATATCCTTTTAAAGGAAGTTGGCTAGAATTAATATCTTGTGATAGGGTGATGATAATTCCTGGAAGTAAGTTGAAGAGCATGCATTCTAACTCTATTTCCTTTGTATTCATGAATAAATTGATGGCAATTAGAGATTGCACCCTGGTAAATATCTTATCTCATGAGGAATATTTAACGGTCTGGGGCTACATATTTCTTTTCCCAGAAAACTTTTTCATCGTACCATCTTCCTGGTAAATATATTCAAGTGATTTTGGTATGAAGGCTTATGAGATACATATATTGTGCTTGAGCGAAGGAATGCATTTGCCCATTTTATTTTTCTGATGTGATACTTTATTAATGGTTGCTATCTATCAGTGATAAAATTAAGCTTGAGCAAGTCGTGGCCATGTTTGGGTTAATTTATTTCCTACCAAACTAAAGCAGGTAGAGTAGAGGGATCTCAAGTGAAGCTAGCCAATCATTTTATTTATATCGAGAAGTATATTCTTTATGACCTTAAAGTTTGAATTTTGACATTGTCATCTACATCATCTTGATTTGATGTTTCGGTAAGGCAAATGAAGTTGAGATGGCTTTCGAGTGGTTTTATGAATTGCTAGCTGGGGGTGCCGCCCAAAAGTTGTGACCCATTTAAGCTTGCACAAGGAAATAAACGGATATTTCATTAATTTACAGTTTCTTGCAAAATTTTCTGTTGCTTACTGTTTGAGAAGTTAATATTTTGGATTATCTTGGAATGCAATGTTCTTCCTCATATAACTACAGTTTATTCTCTCTGAGTTCTCGAGATCAATTAGCTCGTGGATTTATAAAATTGGGGAAAGTATTTTAAGTATTTGAAAGGGTGGTTGCTCTCAAACGTTTGTCGTTATTGTTCATATGGTTTAATTAATATATATATATATATATATATATATATATATATATATATATATATATATATATATATATATATATATATATATATATATATATATATATATATATATATTGAGACGGATAATAAAGTACTGCAATTGGCGGCTGCTATAGAGCAGCTTTTTGCAATCTGTTGATTGTTTATATCAGTATTCTTGTCACTTCCCTGCAAGTTGATGATTGAGGTTTGGTACATCAATTTGTATAAATATAATTGAAACCATTTGGTTGATATGCTGTAACAAATTTGTTAATAAATATAATAGGATATTTCATTCTAATCACTAGTTTTCTTATCAAGTTTTTACCGAGATGGAGGATTAAAGTGATGTTGCTTTGTTTTAATCATTCTTGACATTAACTGGAGGTTTATTAGTTGTCTTCTCTTACTTTAAAGGCTCTTTACTCTAATATTCCCTGCAAAATTTACCATCTCCTATTAGTTTAGTTATGAAGCATGGCGTTGATTTAATTCTTAGAAAATTCTTTTACACTAAATGGATTTTATTTGAAATAAAGAAGCCTTTTCATATTCATGCCTCAATACTGATCAGATTTATATGGCTATGTCTCTTACCTTTTGATTATCTTGATGCCAAAAGAAGCCTGTAAGAAAATTTCTAAGAGGTAGAGGGTGTCATGCTTGAGATTATATGGTATAAAGGTTGGAAACTACATTGCTCAGTTTCATATGTTTTCTATTTTGATCTTAAGTATGCATCGATTCAATGCGAAGTTCTATAGTTTATGTTGCAAATGTCAGGATTCATTGGAAGGGAATGAAGTTTCCATGCTCTTTCTTTCTTCCCTTAAGTATCATATGGCATAAGTGTTGAGTTCGAAAAACCGGATAGGTTGGAAACTTATCTCTTGCAAGTTGGGTTCAATTTGAGGTGTATAAATGTTGGAGAAAATACATATGTTTGTATATCAATTTTGAACATTCTTGGGTTTTACGTAGGGTATTTTGGTTATGTTGGAAAGTGATCATGAATACTGATTTGCTTCTCTAAGGTGCCACATATGCTGAAATCACTCTTGTAAGATGTCACATACATTGAAATTGATTCTTGTAAAATAATACACATTTTAAAATTGCTTTAATGATTTGATTTGAGTTATATTTTTCACATATTCATCTATATGTAAATTCATACCAGCATCTACATTCACATACACGATATTCTGACACCTCCTTTTCTCTTTGCCTTTATGCGAGGTACTGGTGGAGTTGATTGGAGGATAGAGCCAAAGAGCTTTAGTCACCTCTGTTTCTTCCAAATGAGGGTGCCACGATCGGAATCACCGTTGACCAGCTCCGGTGATTAGGTAAGTTTTCTTAAAACTTAGAAGACCATAGGGCTTTTAGATTTCCCTGTTGAGTTATTCCTCCAACCTTAAGTTCTTGACTCCTGCATTTAGTTAATATTGACCATCAACATAACTTTTTTACATTCATATGCATGTCCAAAGGGTTAGTGACATTGATTCAAATCCATTAGACCTAGTGACATCATTAAGGATAATAATTAAAGACGAGTCTTAGAGAACTTAGGCAAACTCTAGGATTCACACTATATCCCTTAGGGATGAAACATCAAACTTAGAGAACTTAGTGACACCATACCTTAGGATTAGTGTGCTCTATCAAACTTGATCTTAATCAAACTTAAATCAATCGATTAATCATTAAACCACTCAATTGATTTAATTAAAGTTAAACCCTCAATTAAGCCTCAAAACTTCCTTAAATCCAATTGACTTGAAATTCAAACCCCTTGAGTTTAGTGACTTTCCCTACTCTAGGGAAAATTCTCACTAAAGTTTGAATTCTTTAAACCCCTTAATCAAATCCCTTAAGATTAAGCCTTAATCAAGCCCTCAAAACTTCAAGAAATTTAATAAATCAAATTTAAATCATAAAATTATACATAATACCTCAAATTAATCAAAATTGAAACCTTAATACAGAAAAATTAAAACTCCCTTGATTTGACATTAAATTTAAGCTTAATTAAATTTTAAATAAAATTAAATATTTAATTAATTTAATTAATTAAAAATAATTAAAAATTCCAAAAAATTCCTAAACACTTTGGAATATATCCTTAGGTCATTCCTGACTTTCGAAATTGATTACAAGGAGTTTGGAACTCAATTGGATTCAAAACATCGACACCTCTCTAATTAAGAAAATTAAATAATTCTAATAAATGATTAAAACTTTAAAAATCCATAACTAATTCAAATAAACTCTAAATCTATCAAACTCAAAGACATTCAACTCATCTTAAAGTCTAATATTTTAATAAAATATTAATCTTATAGAAATCATTCTTAATCTAAAATTCAAAATTTAACCCCTTTAATTAAGTACATTAAATAATTCAAATAACTTCAAAAATTCAATACTTGATTTAAATCCAGAAAATTTCAATCTAATTTTAAAACCAACAATCAATCGACCTTAATTGAGATTCATTAAATTTCAAACCTTAAATTAAATCTAATTCATTTAATCATACCGGGTACCACTAAGTAACCCAGGCCTACGAGGCTATTAAATTAGCCCCAAGGTAGGTGAAATAAACTTCACGGCCTCGGTGAGCAACAAAGGTGATATCCATCAAATAATTAATAATCGATCTTAAAATCAATTTCAAAGCATTAAGACTTAAACTTTAACCTAAATCTTTCCTTAAGCCTTTCAACCAATCAAAACATTAAATAACTTTAACCAATTACGTGATATAGGACATATCCCAGCCGCACAACCTGTTACACACACCTAGATTGACTTGTTAGGACACGAACTCTAGCTTTAGGTTAGGCCGGTGTTCCTTTCTTTTTTTTTAAGATAGTTGATATTCATATAAAATGAGAGTGGCATCCTAGGTTAGATAACATTGACATAGGTTCACTACCCACAGACCTGTGCACTTCATATGTGTCAGCCTAGGATTAGGTCCCTAGCCCCTATGGTTGCTAACAAGGATCCTCTGGTCAGCACTCGACTAAGTAGGCTAAGGATATTGACGAACCCGTGACGATGGAAAACCATGGGATCTTGACCGGGAATGTCATACCCACTTGGTAGGTTAGTCTCTACCCTCACTTCCTTGGCATTCTCTCGATCTGATGATCGGGGATATAAACCCCAACTTTCTAATCAAATTGATCATTCAAACTAAATATCTCTTTTAATCAAATTCAATCCCAACACTTAGGATAGTTTGAGGTGTTTCTGGAGTAATTCAGAATCTCAAGGCACCTCCTACTCTTCTTCCTTTGACTACAGAAATAACTGTTCAAATTTGAACCAATCCCTGTTGAATTTCCAGTCCCTTAACCTTCCTTGATATCAAGCTTTGAATTTTTTAATGAAATTCGTATCATTATTTTAATCGAGAGTATTCTTAGGAAGATTTCTATTTTCATATGATGTAATTAACTACGAGGGCTTGCGCTCGTAGGAGATTTAGAAACCCAGACCAGGTTTTCAAAAATTAAGTTTTCAAAACCTTCAATTAATTATCTTTGGGAAATTCAAACCTAACGATCATTATCGTCATATTCAAACTATTGATTGTGATTGATATCTTCTTTCTTCGTATAGATATATCAATTACAATCATAACTTTGATTATGAAATTAATGATCCATCCATTCAGATTAACATAGTCAAATAGTGGATTAAACATCACATTGATCTTTCGAGATCGTATGTTGTTTCTCCTTGAGTTTGATTATCATAATCAAAATAAATTCAAAATTTGAAATCTGAGCCTATTAGGGAACGATATGTTCACCTTCCGAAGTGATATATCATTCATAATAAGCATTCAATTTTAAAATTAAAATTCTAAAAATTAAACATTTCCCAAAGAAAATTAAATCTTTTTCAAAAAACTATATTTTTCAATCAGAACATGCCCCTACAACAAAAGCCTTTACAATTTTTCTCTCTTCCACCAAACCACGGTACGGTAGAGAACCGTCGTCCTTTTTCACCCTTCTAGTTAAGGCAGAGAACCCAGTATCCTTTCTCACCCTCCTAGTGATGGCAGAGTACCAAGCATCCTTTCTCACCCTCTTGGTAATGGCAGAGTACCAATCGTCCTTTTTCACCCTCCTGGTGACGGCAGAGAACCAGACTCTCCTTCAAAGATCTTCTCTCAAGAGTCTTCAAAGAGATAGGGCAGAGACTTGAAGTATAAATAATGAGATCCTCACCTTTGGGCAACCTTGTGAATTCCCTCACAATTTTCTCTTCAAAGATCTCACCACACTCACTCCCAAACACTCTCCCAAATCACTCTTTCTTCCACTCTCAAGAAGAAATTCATAGAAGATTCAACGGGCAGTCAGTTTTTAGGACCCCTTTATATTAAGGACAAGAAAAACTGTCCAAAAACTAAAAATTTCAAGTTTGACGAAGTTGAATTGTATTGTATGATCGATTATCATCCCGTACAAACATTTCAAAATATGAATGGTTCATCCCGTATGATGCTGTACGAACCTATAGGACCCATATTTTATACTCTAGAAATGATGTATAAAAATATTTCATACTGTACGAACAGTTCAAAAAATTAAATGATTCGTCCTGTACAATCCTGTACAAACCAGTGAACCCCAATTTTTGTACTCTAGAAATGATGTACGAAAATCTTTCGTACTGTATGAACAGTTCAAAAAATTGAACGGTTCATCCCGTACGATCCTGTATGAACCTATGAACCCCATTTTTGTACTCTATAAATGATGTACGAAAACCTTTTGTACTGTACGAATAGTTCAAAAAATTTAACAGTTCATCCAGTACGATCCTGTACGAAACCTGTAAAACCCAATTTTCATACTCTGGAAATGCTGTACGAAAACCTTTTGTACTGTACGAATAGTTCAAAAAATTCAACATTTCGTCCCGTACGATCCTATACGAACCATGTAAGGCCCAATTTTGTACTCTGAAAAATAATGTACAAAAATATTTCATACTGTACGATTCATACTTAGAAAAAAAAAATTTAGCTCGTAAACCAGGCAAGTTCATTTTAGAGGAGAAATAACATAAATCGTCCCGTGCGATTTCACGTCGTGCAGTATGATTAGTTTTAAAAAATTTAAACTTTTTTCTCACTCCCCCATATGTGTGTGCACGGTTACCTAATTTACAATCACACTCTCTCAGACTAAAAAAAAAAGAATAAAAAGTATAGACTCCAAAACTAATAAACTCTAATCTAATTAATTTGAAGTCTTCCACTATCTGGATTGTGATTTCTCTAAAATGTTAGTACACACAAAAATAAACTTTTCCAGCATATGTTTGGAGAAAACAATGATCAAATAATAAGATTTTGTTATCATAAAAAATTCACATGATTATAAAGATAAAATCTTGAAAAACTAATTTGCAACAATCTCAACATTGGATATATGTATTATTTCCTAAGAATTTTCTAAGTTAACTTGACTTGTCCTTAATTATTATCCTTAAATATCACAAATGTTCAAATGGTTTGAATAATCAAAGTATTTAACCCGTACATATGCAGAAACATTTCACATCAATTACGGTGTCTAATTATAATTCTAAATGAATTAAAAAAATAATGAAAATTTAAATGTTTAAGTCAAATCATGCCTTAAGCATTTGAGAATTTTAATTGAAGGATACTCATATATCAAATGGCTTCAATAAGACTAAGTTATATGAATAACACATCATATATTAACTTAGATAAGATTGAAACCAATTCATTAAAGATTTGGAGGATAATTAAGGGAAATTAGAATTCAATAATATTGCAATTGCTCTCAAATAATCAACAACCCCACATGAAGTTATTTTTTTATTGTTAAAGCTCTATCTAAGGATTCCATAGAAGGTTCAAATGCATGATTTGGTTTTAAAACCTATTTATAGCAAAAGTTCAAAGTTAAGGATTAAATTATGACCAATAATCTTGTAAATTCAATTGTAATCCAAATTAAATTCAAATTAGATTGAAAAAATTATAGTAGGTTAGAAATTTTCTCAAAATCATTCACACCAAATTTTAGGTCTTTTGGGTATATATTTAATAAATACTTAATTAAAAATAGAAAATAATATTATTGAAATTAACTTATGAATATTCATTTATTTAAGCTAGAATTATTTTTATTTGAAAGAGCTTTTAATTCTGAATTCATAGTCACTAAAATCATCAAAATCCATTAACTGCTCATGATTGCATCCTCGTCAATAATCATTAACAAATAATGCAAGATCGGTGGTGCACTACTTTTGAGGAATACAATTTCATTAAACCACGTCAGTAATACCTCATGTCCATCGGGTCATCTGCAGAATTGGATCAACGGTGCAGATGATGCTGGATAGGAAGCAAAATGACAAATTGATAGAGGCAGTTCAGACAGAAGGCAAAATGATGAAATTTGGGCCGGTGATCTCAAGATCAATGGCCTAGATTTGAGATCAACGGACTAGATTTCTTAAAGTTTATATTTAATCTAGTTTAAAAACTAGGATGAAGAATGCATTGCTCTCAAAATGGCCAAACCAAATTTTATGAAACTTTAAACAGAGCTTAAGGGGAGTTTTTTGAATAGTGGGGGGAGTGAGCTTATGGTTTAAAATGTGATTAACAAAAAGCTATTTAATCCTAAAGTTTTCAAATTAGGGTTAGCTTGTTACCTCAATAGAATAGGTTTTAGGAGATGTATTAGAGCTCATTTTCTTTATTAGAAGAATCACAACAACTTTGTAGAAGACTCGAAAATTAGAGAAGCAACAAATGGGAAATTTGATCTACCTGAATGAAAATGATCCTTCCCTCACCGTATATCTCATCATCGATGACATACAAACAACATATTGAGACTTTGGGATGTGTAATAGAGGTCTGTAAAAGCTCAAACAAACTGAGAATTGGATCTTGGGGGCTAAGAGTAATGATTATTCCGTGAATGTGAGTCTCTTTTTTTTTAAAGGTTTAGGCTTAATTCAAACCTTAGGATAGTTATAGACATCTATGATTAGTTTGGAGGGTTGTTGGATGTGTGACCAGTGTCCTTAGTTAGTTATAGAAGCAGAATAAAAGACCATGCCATGGATAATGATGTGTAAAGGTCTTTTTTTCCTCTTGTGAGCTTATTGGGGCATTTGGTTTGCTTTAAGCTAAACCAATAATTAGGCTAGGTTTAGGAGGTTTTTAGGAAAGTTCTATAAGAGGTTTGAGCTGCTGGAGTGAGTGGATTTGGAGGGAAATGACATGTATAAGAATATTTGACCATTTAGAGACTATTTGAGCTACTTATTGACCATTTGACGAGCCAAAAAGTCAAGTTTGTTGTAAACCTGGATTTAAGGATTATAGTTTTGATGATAACAAATATTTCTACTTTCTACTTTAATTGACTAATCTGTTAGGTATAAAAGATTAAATGAAATTCAAGCTAACTCAAGATCGGGTCCGCGTATGTTTAAATATATTTTTTTCTTTCTTGAGTCAAATGTAATATAATTGATCCCCAAGCTAAGTAATCTTGCACACACACACTCAGGGGGATAGTTTTAGTGAGTTAGAGTTTCTGTTTCAAATTTTGTTCATATCATCCTGAATGATATTCATATCATCCTGAACAATATTCATATCATCATGGACAATCCAATGAAAATAAAAATCTTAAGTAGGGCGACCATGTTAAGTCGGTTTAATTAAATAGATCATCCTGGATGATATACCAATCGTACAAGACGATGGGCTCAAATTAGAAATTCTCAGCCGCCAGATTAAGTTAGGCAAGTTTTTATTTTTAGGGATTTAGTCTGATCGTCCCGGATGATACATGTATCATCCTGGACAATCCATTACAATCATACCTAAATTAGTCTGGTGATTAAGAAAAGTAATTAATTTTTGGTTGATACGATCATATCGTCCTGGATGATCGCAAGATCGTCCTGGATGATACATGCAAAATACTAACCGTCAAGAGCACTTCACCTAGACGACCCAAGAAATGTGTTGTACGATATTATTGATTTTGAACTAATCATACGGGATGATATACATATCATCCTGGATGATCAGTTCATTTTGAAATCATCCAGCATGGTTTGGCTGGATGACCCAAGGAATCTGCTAGATGATCTTCATAGTTTAACCTAATCATCTCGAATGATCGCAAAATTATCCCAGACGATCTGAATATATTTCATCTTCTAATCATCCAGAGGAACCTGATCGTCCAGGCCAAAAGGGTCAATTTTATACTGATCATACAGGATGATCTAAGGATCATCCTGGATGATCTAAGGATCGTCCTAGACGATCTTTACCGACCAGTTGAGATTTAGGGCAATTTTTAAGCCCTCCTATTTAAGATCTCTTTTGTTCAATCGTAAAAATATTTTTCCACCATTCTTTCCACAGAAAACCTTGAGAGAGAGAGAGAAAGAGCTTGGGAGAGAGAGAGGATCTTGTGAGGGGGAGTTTATGAGGTGTTCACAAAGGTTGCTCCAAACAAGGATCTGAGTCATCTTCTCCGGTCGGCATCTCTTGTCTTGTTGGTGTCTCTATGGGAGGATCATCCGCAAGAAGATCCAGGTTCTCTACCTACTTCAGGAGGAAGCAAAAGGAGTCCAGGTTCTCTGACTACTTTAAGAGAAAGCAAAAGGAATCCAGGTTCTCTGCCTACTTTGTCAATAGTTTAAAGCAACTGCTTTCGAATGATATACTGAATTGCCAAAAGATTCTATGAAGAGCTTCGAAAAATTGGAAACTATATTTGTGAAAAGATTCACTAGTGTGATTGAAAAGGTAACGATCGCTGATCGCTGACCTCGCTCTGGATAAGAGAAGAAGAGATGAGTCAGTGTCGAAATATATCACTCGGTGGCAAAATCTCAGTATGAAATGTAAGCAGCAACTCGAGGAAGAACATGCCGTGCAATTACTGATGGGAAACATAGATGACAAGATGCAACTATTTTTTGTGTATGGCTAACATCACCACATTTTAAGACCTGCTGGACAGATTGACCAAATTTGAGAAATAGTTGAAGAAGCCTAAGGAGAAAAAGACTGCAACTCAAAGGGCCATCAATAGTTTGGATGAATATTACCAGACCACGAGACGTCCCATCAAGCTCGTTAACTTTATGTCAGAGTTTAAGATTGACGAAGCAAATAAGGCTGACGAAGATCCACTCCTCGTAGAAACTTGTCGAGTTATTTTGATGACACCAGTGATTCCAACCAAAAAGAAAAGGATGTACCCTTTGAATCCTATATGATAGTATTGTCAATGGATTATAGCTCAGAGGATGATCTGTATTTTTCAAAGGAAGATGAGTTAGAACCCGACATAGTGTTACAAATGGGACATATAAACTTGGGTGGCGACTATGAACCAGCAGATGAATCTCACGACGCGATAATGATCGACTCTGAAGAAAATGCTCTATCAAATGAGTTTGAACGATTCGAGATCGCTCAAGTGCCATTGAGAAGTGGCAAGATACTGTCATCTTCACCGAAGAAAGGGGTCTTCAATAAAGACACGGGGAAGGATTTAGTTATAAATAAAGATATTATCCCTGAAGACTCCAAGAAGAAAGATACTTCAGTCGAGGGGATAGATTATAATATCTTATCCCATCTGAGGAAGATCCTTGCCCAGCTCAGCATATACGATGCTTTGGTGATGTCTAAAGACCTTTAGGAGACTTTGATTCAGGCTCTTAAAAACTCCGAAAGATACGAGACATATTTTGTAGTGCATAACATGACCGAAGTCTTGCAAGCCCGTAACGAGCCATTCATCACCTTCTCCGAAGAGGATATGATGCTCGGAATGGCGGATGATAACCGCCCTCTGTATTTTACTGCAGAGAGTGACCAAATGATAATCAGTCGAATTCTGATCGACCCCAGATCCTCCATCAACCTTATAAGCTTGAAGGCACTAAGGTCGCTGTGCCTCGACGTGGAACACCTTGGGCCAGATACGCTAATGGTACATAGTTTTAATGAAAAGGGGTAGAAGACCTTGGGATCATTTAACACTTTCCCTCACATTTGAAGAACTTCATACTGATGCCAAATTTCATGTGATTGATGCGTACACATCATTCAAGGCGCTTTTGGGTCGCCTGTGATTGCACGAGTATGGAATAGTCCCGTCAATGCTACATTAGTACATGAAGTATATTAGGGATGGAGAGGAGTTCAAAATCTCTGGTGACATCAAGCCCTTTGCAGTCCATGAAGTCATGATATATGAAGATTCTAGATACTTCATTCTAAAGAAGCTGAAGTCGTCAAGCTCTCTGGAGGCCCAAGCATCAAATCTAGAGATTGTAAATCGACCTAAACAAGAAGGAAAGAAAAAGAAAGTGGGGAGAAAGAAGACAGCGCCGACTCTTCCCAAGGTACCAACAATCCTTAAAGAAAGAAAATACATACCTCACCTTGGGAGTGACACAGATGATAATGATGTCACCCCTACGAAATCCCGGAGGGTATGCCAGTCAACAGCCAAATGGAGTAGGGAGGCTGAATATTCAAATGATGATTATGACTTCGGCTCTATCTACATGAACACGATGCAGGGTGTATTCTCCAGAAGAATATGCAGCTTGTCGATTTTAGATAGCATACTCGTAGTCACGCTTATCCCCCTGCAACATTTCAAAGAAATTATTTTGCGAGAGATACATAATGTCGATGAGCTCATAATATTCTACGTACCTCCCCCAAGAAAAGAGGTGGGTCAGCGAGCCTATTTTACTCAATTGGAAAGCTCGAAGAAGAAGAAAATTGTGACTGATTTTGTAGGCTCGTTGATTCCAAGGAATTAGTACCTATGAGGTTTCCCATGTATAATACCAAAAATATCCAAAGAATGTTACGGACATGAGGTTAAACTCGTTCCTCCAAACAATAAGTTCATTTTTGCTTGAGCCTCTGGTATTAAAGAAATCCTCACTCATTAAAGAAGAGATATTTTTGTGAAAAAAGGTCTAGGATTAATCGTGCAAAAATACCCTCAAAAAGAGACTTTCCGAGCAATTACTTACAAAAAAAATTAAATCCAACGGCAACGCCAATGAGAAAATATATGAAGTTGAGGATTATGTTGATCAACCCGTAGAAGCCAAGCCTACACCAGAAGAACAGGAAGATGGTGGACCGGCAGCCACTATGGACGAGCTAAAAAAAGTCAACTTGGGAACTGAGGACGACCCTCGCCCAACCCTCATTAGTTCTCTTCTACCCGAAGAGCAAATAGAAGAAATAAAAGAACTTCTCTGCGAATTCATGGACTATTTTTCCTGGACATAATCATTGATAACAATTGAATCATTGATTATCAATGATTGAATGATTTAAAGATTTTGATTGAATGATTTAAGTTTTTTTGATTACACAGTATACCAAAGCACAGCTGCAAGCTCAATTTAAGGTTTGAAATGGAATAAAAGGATTTGAACATCATGACTAAAATTTTGATTTAAGATCTTACCTCATATAAAAATATGGTCAACACACCAAGAAGTCAGGGTGACGACCTGATCTTCTATCAATGAATTAGTAGAGTCGATAAGGTTTAATCCTCAAATACAAATGACTCCAATAATACCCTGATGATAGCCATCTTGAATGTAGATCTTAATCGGAGGGATTAATTCCAAACATTCCAAATGCCATCCCAAATACCCATAAAAATTCAAATTTCCAAAAAACCTAAGATTGAGATGTTTAAAGTTGAAATTACCCATCAAAACACTTAAAGAAAAATCCATCTATCCTCCATAATGGTTTGCCAAGGTGGAAAATTTTGAATATAACTAGAACTCTCAAAGGGATAATGTCTGGTCGAGAATATCACTAAGATTCATTCTCAAATTATCTCATACTAGCGTGGATGTGCTATGCATCCTATAACCAGTAATTTTTCCTCCAAATGGTGTCGCAGGTAAATAATGATGATCGAGGCCCTTTGAATCGGATGGTTCGCCGCCAAATGGAACTAATATATTATGGTTATGGCCAGAGCTCATATGCTCCCCAAAAGGCATTAAATCCTTGAGATATGAATCAATAGGGTATAATCATTAGGGAACAATGCCCTTTGTTAGCTAAGGTGGATTCAGATTTTCCCTCATAGAAAAACACTCACCCCAAGTCTACAAGATACCCTTCGACATAGTAACCCATAGCTACTAACACGGATCCTTCTGTCAGATTAGATCGACTACCTCCTCTAACTAAGTAGACCAGGGACCACGATGGCCTGGGATGATGGAACCAAGGGATCTTGATCGGGTCCATCATCCTTTCTGCCACCATCCCAAGATGATGAAATTTCTAATTTTAAATACCAAAATTTCAAACTTTGAACCCATGCTTCAACTATATGCCAGATAACATGTATCTTTACATATCTGATCGATGACTAGCCTTAATTAAAAGTTCTCTCTTATTATCAACAGGGGTAATTAACTCTAGGGGCTTGTGCCTATAGGAAACTAGAACTTAAATCATAAAGTCCTCGTAAAATAAGGGCAAAATCTCTAAGTAGTGTCTTATCTACAAAACCCATCTTCATTCCCAAAATTTACCCTAGAACTTAATCCGTTAAAAGTCCCCCAAAACGCAACGGGGAGGCTAGGGCCAAAATTTTGGATGCCATATATAAAGATTACTAAGGACACAATTCTTTCATTTTGGCGTTTCATTCCATTTAAAATTTTTTCAATCCTAATTAGGCAGACTTCAGAAGCCCTAGCATCCATACCTCTTGTAAATAAAGGTGGCTTCAAACTTTGAAGTAGCTTCACTTCTTATCTATTTCCACAATCAAAGGAATATTGGAATGACTATGAGGTCTGGTAGGTGCTACATACACAACTTCTAGCGATGGTACAACCATTACAGTTGGCCCAGCTGGCCCTACTAAGGATTTAATTTTTCTCTATCATCTTCATCATTTGAATTTGCAGCATCATCCCTGACATCAATAATATAAGATCATGAACTGGTGGCATATTCTCTACCCTAGGTTCACCACTCTCAACTGGTGCAAAATTCTTAGGTTCTTTTAGTATTTGAGCAAGGGGTGTCGGCCCTCAACTCGTTCCATTATAAACTCTTTCAAACATTACCCTTAGTTCCCTCATAAACTCTTTCAAACATTTTCCATAGTACAAAATAAAGATAATTACACTTCAGCACTATAGTATATATCAAAAGAAAAGTTTCTTTCTAGTAGATGGCCTGGCTAGGTTTTGAGTTAGACATTTATATTTTCTCTAGGACATTGTCCTCACCTAGAAATAAGATTCCATCTTAGTAGACTGACCCCGCATATGCTATATAACATTTAAATCATTTCAACTTAATCATTATATCAGTTACTACTTTCATAACAATTTTCTCGATCTTAAAACTGTCACTGACACCACATTTGTCACTCTCCACATCAGCCCTATGTTAAGTAGCCAACACATAATACAACAACAATCACCACCAATAACAAAAATTCATTTCCAAAACTTTCTTTTATAGAGCATCTAGTAGAAACCAAAAATAGGTGGCTAAAAATAAGCTACTAACCTCAAAAGTCTTCTTACAATGACAAAAAAAAAGAATATAAACAAAGTTTATTTCCTTCAACAACCAGAATAATCATATGGTGAGCAAAATTGCATAGAAATATACTTCTCTAATATAATAGTCACGTATAAAAAAAGATTTTCATGAGCATCAACAAGTGAATGTCGGAAGCCGTTTAATTATCATTATAGAGGAATTATGCATAATAGGTCATAACATAGCTGGTGAAGATACTATTACTCATAAAATTTTATGTAGAGTTTTATATTAATTGCATGATATCTTGCTAATTGCATAAGAAAATGATATATTTTCTATAGATTCCACCCTATTAGTTATTTTCTAATATGTGTCTCACATATTATCATAAGTCATTTGTTTCATAATTCCCTTTTCTAGTCCCAGAATGTGTCATGTCAAGACATTTAGGTCTAGGTCTCTCACCTAAAATTTCTTGAGGTTACACTGCCTCTTGAGGTCTTTGCCTTTATTTCATGTAGGCTTATTAATTGAGGTCACATTGCCTCCACTGGGTCGTATTACCCATCAAGGTCTCATTGCCCTATCCACTAAACATCTGGCAAGACAATCACCAAAACTTATATGATCCTTGCATATTCATATTTGGGTTGTGTGAAACAGTACATGCAATTATTAGTGAACAATTGCATAGATTATCATTTTATGCAAATTCCAAAAAGGTACAAATATGATCCATATGACAATTAGATGTACATATGAAATACTCAATAACTAGCATATTGTAATAAAAGCATACCTTACATCTATGATTCACTCCCTCACCTAGTCGGATACCTTGTGTCTACTTATGCATATGGGGCACCTCCCAATTTTTGTTTCTCATGAACAACTTATGTTGCTTCCTCAAAATTTTCTTCCCATTCTACAAAATTCTTGATACAATTCCATTAATGATAAATACACAATTATACTAAAATAGAGTACATAATAAATTTCTCATAGCTACTTTTAAAAAGTACACCATCAAATCCAACTTACTTAAAAAATAGGAAATTTGAATTTTGAAAATTGAACTATTTGTATTGTCTGATACTATTCATAAGGTATGATATTTAATTAATGTTGCCTAATTTTGATTCTAGGATTAAGGAATAAGATTGAATCCATATTAATTATAGACCATACTATCCGATGATGAATTAAATAGTATAAATCACTTAATGACACTCTATATTAACTTGGGTTTGTCCTGTATAATCTGATGTTTTTTTTTGAATTAATCATACAATATGATCTATAATGATGTTGAACTAATAATACTACACAATCTTAAATTTATCTAGCATGAACGCAGTTGGCATAATTGAATAATTATAATTTTTTGGTGCCCTTTATATAAAGTATTGGTATGAATTTGAAGGAGTCTTTGAGCTGCGAAGGTGTGTTTCTTCTGTTAAAGAGTTTGAAAAGAGATCATTGAGAAAAGAGAGAGAAAGGATGAGGTTATATGAGAGGGACAAGATCCTTGTGGGTTTTAAGGGAGTATGAGAGATTTTTTCACATGATTTCTCCGACCAACTTTCACCGAAGTTCCTCAGTGTGTTAGTTCTTAAGTTAGGGGAAGCTCTGTGAAGAATCCTTTGGTTTCGAAATTCATCGGCTACTCGACTACATTGAGGAGGTGAAAGGGATGTCAGCTCTTGACCGCATTAAGGATGCGAAAGGGATTTTGACTTCCCACTGCACTGAAAAGGTGAATGGGGTTTTGGTTTTCCACTGGACTAAGGATGTGAAAAGGATTTTGTTTCTCCATTATATTGAAGAGTTGAAAGGGATTTTAGGTACTTGACTACATTGAGGAGCTGAAAGTGATTTTGGGAACTCTGCTATATTAAGGGCGTTAAAGGGTATCAGCTACTCCGCCACACAGAGGAGGTGAAAGTGATTTGAGTCTATACTGGCTTCACTACCTTATCATAGGGCTAAAGGAGAGTCAGTATGGATTAGGGCAATATCCAAAGAGTAGGACTTCAGAGAGTGAATGTTGGTGAAGTTGACCAAACAACTATAAAATTTTGGTTTGCATTTTTTTATTTTCACATTTACTTTTTATAGTTTTTTTTACTTTCTTGCATATTTATTTTCTACAATCTCGCTTGAGCTTGATTATCATTTTGATACATAACTCATTCTAGTTGATTGGAACTAATCTTTGTTTTAAAATAAATAAAAATTAAAAATAAAAGAATAAAAAATTAGTTGCTTTTTCTACAAAATCAAATTCAAAAAATTAGTATTTATTTTATTATTCACTTTTGCATAAAAAAAGTATTTTGTTTTTAATTAAAAAAGTTTTGAAAAATCTTTTAAAACACCAATTCAACCCCCTCTTGGTGTGCCACTTCAACATTTAATTGGTTTCACAACCAACTATTAAACATTCAATTGATATCAGAGCAGGTTCTCTTACAACTTGGTTTTGACACATGGATTTTAATCAAATGGTAGACTTTAGAAATTATAACACTATTATAGGGTATTCTATTACCCATCTATCTTTGTTTTATATCTAACCTATTAATTTTTGGAAAACTTGTATGCCAACATTTTTATAATCTATTGATTATCGCATATCGTATGATTTAAGTAGGTTATGTTGTACCACCTTATTGTCAATGGAATAAAAGTCGAAATCCCATTTAACTAATGGACTATAGAAGATAAATATTTGGCTCAATTAGATGTAAAATGCTTGAATTATCATTATTATTATTTTTTTCTTTGAAATTTGAAGATTACATTCATGTTTCAACTTGTAATATTAGAAATGTGATATGGGATAGATTGAGCATTAGCTGCGAAGAAACTAATGAAGTGAAACAATCATCTTTAAATTTTTTATTACATGAATATGAACTATTTTGCATTAAACCTAGTGAAACAATATCTGATATCACAAAGATATTCACTTTTTTGCTTGCCTTAGAAAGGGAAATTTCTAATTAAAAAAAGTTAACAAAATATTACACTATTTGCATAATTCTTATTATACTAATGTCACTGTAACATTTGAATCAAAGGATCTAAATGTGTACTCAATTAATAATCTTTTGGGTTGTCTTATTGTTTATGAGAAAAATGTGAGCCAAAAGTTTTTCTGTTTCATGCTTTTTGGCAGTTCGGTGGACTTTTGATGGTGGAGGGGCGCCGGTCTTCATTAGCTGGTGACCAAGATGATGGTCGCCTATCTGGTGGGTCAATTTTTCAACTTGTTCATTCATATTTCAGATCATCTTCTCCAGCGTTCAGCTACGGCTAAAAGGGCGTAGGGCTAAACCTACCTGGTTAAGAAGTAAGGCTAAAGGGGAAACCTTTAGTCATTAATGAAGGCAGTTTTGTTTCTTCTAAGAAATTCATTCCAGATGTTGGGAAAGGGAAAAATGTTTTGATTGATAGCAAGTTCAAGATTACTAAGGTCTCTAATTTTCCCTAAGGACCCTTTATGTGATAGAGTTTCAAATGCAAAGGCTTCATCATTCTCTTGATCTTTAATACAGGGGCAGGGAGGAAGTAATTCTATTACAGTGAATGGGGATATTGTTGTGTCCAACATCAATTTGGCCTCTTTGGTTGCAACATGTTGCTAAGGATGTGGCGGGTAATTCATCGAGGGATACAGTTAATTAGGAATTGCACAAAGCTACCGAGGATTCTCCTGCTAAGAAGAATTCAGAATTGTTGATTTCAAATATATTAACAAATGACAGAAATAAGGTCCATCTTTGTGAGTCTGGAGATTCAGACTTGGTTAATACTATGGTGAATGTTGCTGCAATACCTAAAGACCCTTGTGGAAATGCCTTACAGAACGAATGGAGCAAAAAATCTAATATAAGGGTGATTGATTTGGACTTTGGTGACTATTCAACAGATGATGGTTCCACTGTGAAGCTATATATAAGCTTTAGAACATGTTATTGGTGAAAATGTTTGTGGAGAATGTTCCTCTTAATGTGGTTAGAATGGAATTAAGAAAATAGTGGTCAGAATTTGGAAGTTTTCACTTGACGGTGCTTGGTTTGGGTTGGTCATTATGTGCTTCAATGATGTAGAGGCGATGGATTCAATTCTTTCAAATGGACCTTGGTATGTGAGTGGACATATCATTGGTATTGATAAATGGTCACCAACATTTTCTCCTTCTTCTTTGAAGGGTTTATCGGCTCCGGTGTGGATTAGGATGCCAAATCTTCTGTTATAATGTTAAGACGAAGTTAATGTCTATAGGATTGCATCCAAGGTTGGAAATCCACTTTTAATCAATGGGAATATGTTCCAATGGGGAAGAAGGGAGTTTGTGAGGATTTGTGTCCGTATCAAGCTGGAAAATAAACTTCCCCTGGGTGTTTGGGTGGAAGGTTGCTCAGGAAGATTCTTTCAAAGAATTGAGTATGGAAGAGTATCTAATTTGTGCTTTAAGTGTGGCAAGATTGGTCATCTAAAAGTGGTTGTTCGAAGCTCATTGGAGATGTTGTTCAGGTTGGGTGTAAATAACCTGAAGCCGTAAGGAAAGGAGATACTTTCTCTATAAATAGTTGTGGTGAAGCTGCGGCTAAGAGTTCTTTGATTGGTAATGAAGACTTATGTAAGGATGGATATGGTCCTTGGGTCCATGTAAATTATGGAAGAAAATGATTTATAATCCAGGTTCGAAAAAAGTGGATTTCATGGGGTAAATAATGATGAAGTTAAGGCCTCTAGTTATAAGGAATCTAGTAGAATTGTTGTTTCTGCTATTGAAGAGTTGGTGTCTAAGGAAATAAATGTTTTGGTCTCAGGCATGGGAGATGGGCATTCACATTCAGGGATTGGTGGTGATAGCTCAATTCAAGTTGTCTTGGGAGAAGTATTCATCAAGCAAAACTGGAAGCTGTGCAAGCAATGAATGAATACTTTGATGTGGGTATGGATGCCAAGCCAAGTCCAGCTGATAATAACATGTTCAATGTTTTAAATGAGATTGATGAGGAGGGTGAAGTTATCCCTTGAGTTGAAGTTGATGATTCGACATTGGGTACTTCTATCTAGGATGTTGTTGGAATGGTTGAAGGAGGGAAGAAGGATTTCACTGATGTTAAGGGGTCTCTATCTTCTTTGGCAAAGAAGAAACTTGGAAAAGAACTCAGATCTTTGGGACCAATTAAGCTGGCTCTTAGGAATAGGAGATTAGAGGGTGAGCTAAAAGATAGTTCAGGGTACTCTTCCCCTCTTCATCAATGATGACATCCATTGCATTTAGGAATTGTAGAGGAGATAGAAAGAGGCAAGCATCTGTATATCTTAAAGAATTTGTTAGGGAGCATGTGGTTTTTTTTTGTTAGCTTGTTAGAAACCAAAATTTCTAACATTAATAGAAGGGAAGTTGATGTTTTGATTGGTTCTAATTGGGATTTTTATCAAGTTCCTTCAGATGGTTTATCTGGAGGAATTTTAGTGCTTAGGAAGTCTATTGTAGCTTCTTTTCCATTTTGGAATCATCTTTCCAATTTATTTTTGCTGAATTGGAGATGTTAAATAAAGGTGTTTGGATAGTTTCTTCTATGTATGGAAGCAAAGACATCTATAAGAGAAGGGAATTCTGGACTAGACTGGAAGTCTATTACTCCAAAAATCTTCCTATGGTAGTGGGTGGAGATTTTAATTGTCTTTTATCAAAAGATGACAAAAGGGGTGGGAAGAGATTTTATTTTTTCCAAGGTCCCAAGAAGATGAATGCCTTTTTAGCTACTAATGATTTTCATGAGGTTGGGTTTATAGGTCCTAAATTCACTTGGTGTAACAATAAGGTTGGAGAGGCTTGTATCTTGAAGAGGTTAGTCAGATGTTTCTTGAACTCTATTTCTTTAAATTCATCTCATTATATGGTGGTGAGGCATCTCGTAGAGTGGCCTCAGATCATTGCCCACTTGTTTTGATTTTTTGGAGCACTATCCGGTGACTAGAAGAATCATCAGATTTGAAAATGTTTGGACTTCTTTTTCGGCATCTTTTGGTGTGGTTAGGAAAGTATGGAGTAAAAAGTAACTGGTGATCCTTCAGCTACCTTGAATATCAAGTGTAACAAATCCTTGAAAGCCCTTTTTTCCTGGAGTAGAGAAAAGTTTAAAAGCTTTATTCAAGTGATGGATTGTCTATTGAAAGAGATATGGGAGTTACAACTAAAAGCAGCAGATTTAGGCCACCTCTCGAAAGATGAAAGCTGGAAACTCAAGGTGAAAGTGTCCGCACTGAACTCCACTTTGGGCTGTTTGAATACCTGGTGGAAGCAACGTGTAAAATTGAAGTGGTTGAAGGAAGGAGACATGAATTCTAAGTTTTTCAATCATTTGCTAGTGCTAGGAGGAACTCTAACTGGATTTACAAGGTCAAAGATGATAACAGTAATCTGGCTGAAGATCAAACTCTGATTGAGGAATCGTTTATCCTTTTTTTTGATAAGAAATGGAAGGAAAAATATGGCATTTTGGAAGTTTGGCCGGCTACTTTTAGTTCTCTTGATGATGATGATAGAGGCTTGCTGAATAGGGATGTTTCGTTGGAAGAGGTGGAAGAGATTGTTAAACATGCCGATTCTAACATTGCTCCTACTAAAGATGGTATTTCCTATTCCTTTCTTAAAGCTTATTGGAGTATACTTAAGGAAGATTTCTGGAATGTTATTGTATAATTTTTTATTTCTGGTAATATGAATGCAGAGTGAAAAGATACATTAGTAGTTCTGATCCCAAAGGTGGAAAATCCTATGACTCCTTCCAACTACATGCCTATCAACCTTTGTAAGACGGATTATAAGGTGGTAGCCAAGGTTTTTGTGAACAGATTGATTCCTATTATGCCAAAACGTATTTCGGCTGAGCAAGCTACTTTTATCAAGGGAAGATTTTTGTCAGATCATGTGCTTGTTGCTCAAGAAGTCTTCCACAAGTTCAAATTCTCTTATTCTAATGTCTTGGTCTCTTTCAAAGTTGATATGGAACAAGCTTATGATTGCATGTGTTGGGACACCTTGAGGAAAATTTTGGAATATTTCGGGTTACCCATTGAGTTCTCCAAACTTATTATGGAATGGGTGGAAAATCCTTGGTTCTCATTAATGATTAATGGTTCTTCTTCCGATTGGATAATTGCTAAAAGTAGGTTTCATCAAGGTTGTCCTCTCTCACCTTTCTTATTTATTCTTTGCTCACAACTTCTCTCCAATGCTCTTTTTCAGAAAGGTAACTCTATTGGAATTTAGATTTGTCCGGATGGCCCTAGGATTTCACACTTGTTGTATGCAGATGATGGCATTATTTTTTTGAAGCTGCCAATAAAGCTGTGAAGGAGGTCAAAAGTGTTTTTGCTAAATTTTTGTGATTGGACATGTCAAAGAGTTAATTTTGATAAGTCGGCTATTCTTTTTGGTAAATCTGTCAAGTGGATAGAAGGAAAGTCATTACTCATATCATGGGTATAAAACAGGTGAAAGAATTCAGATATCTTGGAGTTAAGATTGCTCTAAGGAGACTTGTAAGGGCTGATTTCCAATTCATCATTGACAAAGCTTAGAGAATGATAAATATTTGGGGGAGTAAGTTCATTTCTTTGGCAAGGAAATTTGTGCTGGTGAAATCTGTTATGCTATCTTATCTTACTTTTCATTGTACACACTCTCTGGTTCCTAAAGGAGTTCTTGATGATCTTGACAAGATTTGTAGGAATTTATTTAGAACAAGCAAGGTGGAAGGCTCAGTCTCCATTATGTTAGGTTGAATGTTTTGTGCTAGCCTATCAAGTGGGGTGGTCGTGGTCTTCACTCTTGTGCTAATAAGGTTGGTCCCTTGAGAGTGAAATTGGCATGGAAATTTATACAAGAGAAAGGTTCGTTGTTACATAGAACTCTTGTTCCAAAATATGGTGCTCGGTTGGTTGATGTTGGAAGACTAAAAGGAGGCTTGTCATCTTAGAAAATTATTACTGAAGGTGGCAAATTCTTGAATTCGGTTGTAAGGTGGGAAATTTCATTTGGCAAACCTATAGATGTGTATAAGGATGTGTAGATTTGGGATAAGTGCATTGACAGATGGCATATGTTTGTGGCTATTCCAGAATCAGAGGGCTTAACTGTAGATAAGCTCATTATGGATGGCTTTTGGGATGTAGAGTAACTGTGTAAGTTTTTTTGATTAGAGCTTGTGGAGTGCATATGCTAAATTCAAATAAGGTCAGAATTAGAAGAGGATAGACTGAATCTTTTATTTCAAAAGTCGAGAAAAGCAATATCAGCTATGGTTTTGGAAGTGTTAATGCAAAATCAAGCCTCTGTTATTTATTGGAATTGGGTGAAGAAGGCTAATCTTCTCCCTCGTGATGAGTTCTTTTGGTGGTGTGTTTTTTATAATGCTATCCCAACATTTCATTTCCCGTCATATAGAAGATTGTAGAATAATTTCTCTTATCCTAGAGGTTATAATGCGATTGAAGATATAGACCATGTCACTATGAAATGTGCGAAGCTGAAGGAGGTTTTGCAAGTTTTGAATAGTTGGGGCTTTGTGTTTCCTAATTTCAAAACATTTGGTGATTACTGTCATTGCTTGATTCGGATGAGCTCAAGTAATGTTTCTTACTCAAATTGTATTGCAATACTATTTATCATTCATGGAAAGCTAGGAATAAATATGTTCATGAAGGTATTTGTGACAGCTCTTCCCTGATTGCTGCTCAATCGATGAGCTTTGCTTCATTCTCTTCTTCGGCCTTTGGCTTCAACTCGGGCAACTGGGGTGTTAATCAGTCGTCTAGATTGTTAGTGAATTATTGGCACCCTCCTCCACAAAATTGGATCAAATTAAATGTTGATGCAGCTCTTTTACAATCGTATAAAGCCGGTATTGGTACTGTACTCCAAGATAGCAAGGGAAGATTTCTTTTGGCTTTTGGAAGGAATTGTGTTCTTTGGGATATTGTTCGGCTGGACTTTTTTGCTATTCAAGTTTTTAATGAATTTATTAAGGGTTGGATGTTCATCTAGAAGGGAATTATCATCGAAGGTGATAGTCATAATATCAATAAATTCCTTGTAAATTCGACTAATAAGGGCAGTCCGTGGATGGAGGAGCTTCCATTTTTAAATGATTTTAATCATGTTATTTTCAATTGTGTAGATAGGAAATGTAATAAGTTAGCAGATTTATGTGCTAACTTTGCTTTGTTTGGAGATTTTCTTTGGGATGAAGTTAATGGTAATAAGGTTTCTCCTTTGTTTATTAGTCTATTAAAGGAGGAACTAGAAACTTTTGCTTTGTAGTTTGTAATAGTTTTTTCTTTATTTATTAATACAATTTTCTTTGCTTCATTTAAAAAAAAAAGAAGGGGTGTTTTTAATAGCTTTGCTTTAGAAAAGGTACAAAGCTATTAAAAATTATAACTTCTTTGGGAAAATTTGAAATTAACTCATTTTAATTTTGAAATTAAACTTACCATTGGAAATGATGTACAACCTTAAGAGGTGGAAATAAGATTTCTAAATGGATTCATATTTAGAATAATAAATTTCATCCTAAATATCATAGCCAAATTCATAATTGAACAATATATACATCAAAGGGTCAAAATGATGTTCGATCAAATATTTAGCTATGATAATCTAGATGTATTATAATTACTTTCATATCCGAGGTCATAATAACAAATGATATATCTTCCCAAGGGAGGAAAGCACCACTTCTTATTAATTACTCGAATATGATGATAACAATCATCATTGATTTTCTTGATTTTCCCAATGAGAATTAATTAAGTTTTTAAATTGATATGGGGTCTTAAATCTCCTACAAAGGCAAGCCCTTGTAGTTCATTACATCATAGCTAGCTTGAGTTTCCTATAAATACTCTTGATTAAAATAATGGTAAAAATTTCTTTTTTTATTTTTAAGGAGAGATGTCAAAGGAGTGATGTTAGAATTTCAATTGAGATTGGATCAAATTTGAACAGTTATTTCAAAGACCAAAGGATGAAGGATAGGAGGTGTTTTGGGATTCTGAAACAGTTCAGAAATACCTCAATCTGTCCTATGTGTTTGGCTTTAAATTTTGGACCATAAAATATTTTAATTTGAGTTGTCAATTTATTAGAATATTGAGATTATATTTCTAAAGTTGGGGTCTTATGATTTGAGTTTGCCACAAATCCTAAGTATATATTGAGTTTGCCCCAAATCTAAGTATGTTTTTAAGATTGCCCAGGATTTTTATTTTGTATTTTTAATACAATGCATGCTGATTGATCTTGTATGCATAAATGGTATGAAGCAATTTTAAAATTTGGCTTAAAAATATATTTTTCCCAAGAGATTGCACAACATCCCCTAAACAGAACTGTACCCTAATATGCTAGGGTGGCCTGCCAAAACCTGTAGGTGGGGCGGTGCCATACAAGGAAGACAGGAATTTAATATCCATACATGAGACCTTCTGGAACTCGAGCTTACTTCTTAAAATTAATTATCTTTCTATATTGGCCTAAAATTTTTATTTAAATTACAAGTAGAGAAATTTTTAGTCCTCCTTAAAGAGCCTAAATGCTTCCAGGCAAGATCAAAAGCGGCATTCAAGAGTAAGAAACCTAAAAAGATTATGAAACTCCTACTCTGTAAAATTATACAAATTAATCAAATCTTGTAATTAAAATAAATAAAAAAAGTATAAAAGTTCATGTGGTAAGTGCCACTTAATTATAGCCCAGGTTCTACAGAAATTAAAAGTGGCCAGGTACCACTGACAACATCCCATATTCTAGTCCTAGAAATGACTTAAGTGATTTAAAAATGGGTTAGTCTTGATGTCTTGCTTCTTTCATCTTTCTCCCTCCTATGAGCTCCTTCGATTCATTGGGTTCCAGCATCTAAAAGGAGAGAACTCCTCCCTGAAGGGGTATTTCTTTCCTCTTTGGACTTTCAAAACATCCTAATTTGAATATCCAAATAAAAAGAACTCTGCCCTTAGGGATGTTTCCCTTCAAAGTGTATTGTTAATATCACACCTCAAAATATAACTTTCACAACTCAATTAAATTTAATTACATCGTTAAAATTCAAAAGACTCTAGACAACTATATGATTATCCTAAGAAATTATAATCAAATTCATCTCAAGAAATTATGTAATTTAATTTGCTTAAATTTAAAACACAATCACACTTGGTCGTGCTCTTTTAATTTTAAGGGGGCTTAGCATATTTAGCACCAGTAAAAAATTTGTTAATTAAACTTAAATTTTGTCCACTTAATTTTAGCCTTACATAAGCATGGCCACCTACAAAAAATTTTGTGAGCCTCCAGATCGTTCCTAATCTAGGAGTAATCTAATGCCCATCATATTAATTCACAAATGATATAATAAAATAAACACATTAAAAATATAACATCAATTAATTATAGCAACCAGCACGCAATAAAATCCCTAAAAAACTTGGTACATAAGCTACATAAAAGGAAAAGACCTGCCTAGCCTAGAAGTAGGTTTAGTTGTCTTTGAAAACCATCTAAAGTGTGTGCATTAGGCTATATGGCTTTGATTTACCTTATGTTGGGTAGTTGTTAAGGTTGTCTAGTTTTTTAATAATTATTGTATGCCAAAGGGGATTTTTAATTTGAGTTTAAGTGTTAGTGCTTTAGTATTGATTTTAAGATATATTTTAAATGTAGCATGATTACTACCTTTGCTTACACCAGGGATGTAAAGTTTATTTCATTTTCCTTGGGGATAAGTTAATAGCCTCATAGGCCCGGGTTATCCAATAGTAACCAATATTGATTAATTAATTTAATTGGTTAAAAATTAAATGGTTAATGATTTTTAAATTATTTGGTTGGTTGTTATTTTGAAACATTAAGTTAATTAATTTTATTTGCCATCAACAAGTTTATAGCATTATTACAGTGGGCTCAAGGAACTAGGCCTCCTTAGGACACATAGTACTGCAGCTCAAAGTAGTCCATCCAATAAACTTCATTAATGGAGTATTTGTTTTGTATTTTAGGGTTAGTTATCTATTTTAATGATTAAATTTATGTTACCTAAAATTTTAAGCAATTATTAAATTTTTAATTCATTGAATAAAGGGGGTCCAAATTTGACTTTTTAATTTTAGTTGATTTTTAGAGTTTTAATTTTTTTTCTAAATACTAGACCCTAAGGTGAGTAAATGATTTGGATTTTTCTAGATTAAGTTATAATTTTTTGAAGTTTTGATGTGATTTTTAATAAAGTTGACTAAAGTGTTTTTTTTTGATAAAAATGCAAATTGCATTGAAATTGAAAAGGAATGCCTAATATAAACTACTGAGTGATAGAATAATTATTACAATCCTCCTTTAACAAAGAAAGAAAAGCAGGAGGAACCTTATTACAAGTTAACTCATCGGATTAAAAATCATCTCCTAAAGCCAGGTTAGCATAGTAATCAGCTAACTTATTACAATTTCTATAAGTAAAATGAAATAAAAACATTCCAAAATCTTTATGAAAAGACAAGCCCTCCACCTCGTCTTTATTTATCTCCCAAGAAGCTTTTCCAACCAAGGCTTATAAATACTTGATGATATTATAATTATCTCCCTCAATTATAATACATTTAGCTTCCATCATCCAATCTTTGATGACCTTCTTCAGTGAAAGAAAAGCTAATAATTCCAAATAACTGATGTCCCAATGAGTACATTTGAAGCCAAAAGCAGTTAAGAAATATTTTTGAGTAAATTCTAAAAGTTTGAAATTTTTAATAAATATGAGATTCTTAAAAGAGCCTAATGCCTTTGAATTTGCTCAATTTGAAATTTTTTGGAATTAGTTAAGAATTTTTAAAAGTTTTGGCATTTAAATAAAATTTTTAATTATTTAACTAAAGGGGTTTTGATGATTTTGTACCAAACTAACACCAAACTTCTTAAAATCACTCCCAAAGGTCAGAGATGACCTCAAAGGGTATTTTTAAGTGTTTTAAATTTATTTGGCATTTTTTAATAATTTTTAATTATTTAATTTAACTAATTATTAATTATTCTTAAAAATTAAATTATGCTCAAATTTGAAGTCCACTAATGGAGCTTTAAATTTTTCTAGGTAGGGGGTATAGTTATGATCTCTTTGATATATCATTTGAATTTTTTGGATTTACTTTGAATTAGTTATGATTTAATTAAGGTTCTAGGTTAATTTTAAGGGTGTATTTATGGTTGCCTAGATGGTGGACCAAATGGATTCCAAATTCAGTGAAATTTAGACCATGACTTCACCAGATCTCAAAGTAAAAACCACCAAATTTTGGATTATGGTGGACCTTCTAAGGTGGTTAACCAAACCACCTAAAGTAACCATAACAGAGATATTAAATTTTGAAGTTTTTGCATTTATTTTGGAATATTTAAATAAGCAATTACCCAGTCAGCCACGTGCTTTCCATGTGGCACCATCTAATTAGTTGTGTAATCATTGGTGGCTAACTGGGTAATACAAAAATAAACCATATCCATTGGATAATTAATTAGGCGGATAGGATTTAAAGCGGCCCGAGACCATGAGATTTAATCGAAGCCATCGATTAAGATCAACTGCTCTAATTGCATCTTTAACCTCCCATATATTTCTATAGTTGTGAATGTATTATGGCATGATTTGAGAGATCCCTCAAGTGAAAATTCACCAAAATTTATAGGGAACATCAGAGGGATGTAATCCTTCAATCCAACGGTTGAATTCTGTTGGCTTAAAAATTTACTTCATACTTGGCCATACTACCTAGCTAGGGAGCTCAAGTTAAAGTTTATACCTCAGGGAATGCTCCGAATGCCAGCTCCTTATATGATGCAGCTTTAGGGGAAGATGGCAAGAGCTTCTCGTTTAAACGTCGCAGTTTGAGGATCACTAAGATTGATAAGCCAGGACAATGAATGCTCGCCAGCCGAAGGGGACAACTACTTTGAGCTTCATGAGCCCAAAAGAGGTGAGCTTAGACTGAAATGGGGCTAGGATCAAGTCATGTGAAGAGGGGGAAATAGGTGGTCAGTTTTACCTACCTGGCTATTATCGACCACCACTTGGGTCAGGCTTAGGTGGAAAGGTCATTGGGGGTTTGGTGAGCTCAAGGGTGAGCTCATTTGGGTATTGGGAGGCATAAATCTTGAAGGTGGCTTAGGTTGACCTAAACTTGGATAATTTTGATTGGTTTGGGTACAACCGAGGTCAAGCTAGATTCTAGGGTTGATATAAAAGATGCATCAAATCATGATAAACCAAAATATATGTTAAATTGTCCATGGGTGGATGAATTCCTCAATATGGTTCAAGTAGACCCAAATATGGACACCTTTGGGTCCATTTGGTTTAGAACCTGGTCAAGCCTTGGGCTGTGCACACCAGGGAAGATGTATGAGACTTAGGGTTATCCAATACAAGTGTTACTTTGGCTTAACAGAGCCTAGGTTGAAAGTTGGCTCAGCGTATAGGGATTTTGGACACTTTAGGCAAGCTCAACTCCTATGCTAGGTGCACCCAAGGGATGAGCCAACTAGGGTAGGTTCAATGGGTCATGAGGGACCCAATGCAAGTGTTTTCTTGGTCAGAGGTGACCTAGATTGAGTTTTGGCTCACAGAGAGGCCTCCATGGACACTTAGGTCAAGCCATATGTCAAACCCAAGTGGACCTAAGGATTGGGCCTTTAAAGGAGCCCTCTTAGGGACCAAATTTGTCACCCCAAGGTCCTTGGTAAGCTTGGTAATGCCTAGGTCAAAGGGTTTGAGGTAGATTCAAACATATGTTGATTTGGTCAAACATGATTAACCTGGTCAACTAAGTTGGCCTAGGGTTAAGGATTGGGCCCATTGAGTTTAGATTGATGATGTGAAATCATTAGGGGTGGTCTCAAGTGATGGGGAGACTGTTTGGATTGAAATGTATGTCTAAAAGCTGAAGGGGCACTTTAGTCAATCATGGTTGACTTGGTCAAATCAAATCTTGGGTTTGAGTTTAATGCACTTCTAATGGTGTTTATGGTGCATTGGGGAAGGTTTCATGGATCAATATGGATTGGCCATATTGAAGATTGGAGAAAACTTTAATTTTCCCCTAAAGGGGTTTTTGGTCATTTGGGCCCCTCGTCAACTTTGGGTCAACCTAAGTCCACCAAAGTGTTTTTTTATGTTCAACATGTTATAAAAAGGGTTATAGATATGGTCAAAGGTTTTGTGAAAGGTCTTAAGATCAAATTCAACGTGGAAGGTCTAATGGCACAGACTATAAATATTTGAAGGTTTTATAGCCTTTAGATTTCAAGTAAGTTTCAAGGGTAAGAGGTCTCATATTAGCCTCAAATTTGGAGGGCTGACCTTAGGACATGCTTGACTAATATGCAATTATAGATCATGAATAAAGGGACATTTGACTGGGTTTTGAAGTGATTGAAAAATCACCCAAAAGGGTTACAGGACATGGGCCCTTAACCAGGAATTATGGTCTAGAATTTTGAATTTGAATGCAGTTTTGAATTTGACTGATTGAATTTAAATTATCCACATCAATGGCAATCGATAAGATGATTGTTGATGATGGGACAAAGGAAATCAAGTTTCTATCACTAGGTGAAAGTGCACTAAGCTAGGTAGTGTACTGAGTCACCTGGCAACATTGCAGGGCTGCAGCATTAAATTATTTTAGATTGATATCAACTAGATTATTAAAGTTGATTGAAGTTTTATTAAAGTTAGATGTCTGAAATTTGTAGGGAGACTGGCTATTTGCAGATATGTACTGACTGATATTTTATGTGTAGATTGAGTTCTAGATGATTGAGAGCTAGATGATTGTTAACCATTAGATCAACACACATGAATCTGGATGGATCCTGATGACCCATATAGAAATGTGGTCAATAAGGGGACAGGAAGAAAGAAAGAGTAGTGGCATTGAAGGTTAATGACATCGGGAGCGATTCAAGAGCTAATTGGAGCGATGGCATAACATTGATGTCTCACTAATTTAATTTTTTCCAAAAGTAGAAACATAAGTGCCACTGTGAAAAGAGCAAAGGTAAAAAGATAAGTTTAATAAGTTTTCATCTGACACTATCTATTTTAAGTGTAGGAAGCCTGAACATTTGAGAGTAGATTATCCCAACCTTAAGACACACTTTACTAAGAAAAAGGGTGAAGAAAAATCTAATTCTTAAAAGGTAAACTACAAGATGAAAAAAGCATTCTAGGAAAACTCAGATTCAAACTCCTTAGAAAAGAAACCAAAAGAGGAGGTAACCAACCATTGTTTAATGGAAAAAGCTAGTGTTGGACACTTTAATGAGGATCAGCTAAGCTCTCACAAGTAGTCTAGTGAGATCATGTGGCAACTAGACTGTGGCTACTCAAGGCATTCGACAGGAGATCTAAAGCAGTTTATAACACTAGAAGTAAGGAGTGGACGAAAAGAAGCCTTAGGTGATAATACCACTAGAAAAGTGGTTGGTACATATATGATTGACAAAAATAATGGTTTCACCATTAAAAATACACTTTAGGTAGATGGATTAAAATATAATTTACTTAGTATTAGACAATTGTGTGATAAAGGCTTTGATATCAAGTTTCCTTTAAATAAATGACTAATTATTTTAAATGGAAGGACTATTTTAGAAGGTATGAGAATAAATAATGTCTATATGCTTTATTTGAACTATATTGATATATGTAATAGGGTATATTATTTAGAAGCTACATTAGTGAGTCTTAGCTATGGAATAGGTGATAATGCCATGCTAGAATGAAAACTCTTAGAAAGATAACTTAGCAGGATCTACTAAGGGGCATCCTTAAAATAGAGTTATCTAATGATCATTTAAATTATGCTTATTAGTGAGGAAGGTAAACTAGATCATCTTTTTATTTTATTATGGAGAGTATAATCATTAGACCACTAAAAATCGTCTATATGGACTTGTTTGGATTTATCAGTATATCTAGTGTAGATGGTGAGACTTTTAGATTTATAATTATGGATAATTACTCTAGATTTATATGGGTAATGTTCTTAGCACATAAGAGTTAGTTTTTTGATGAATTTAAAACTTTTTCTACATGGATTTAGGGAAAATTATAATGCTTAATCTCAATAGTTCATAGTGATCATGGTGGAGAATTTGAGAATAAAATATTTGAATTATTTTATAAAGAATTCAGGATAGGTCTTAATTTTTCTGCCCCTAGGAACCCCAAAATAAATTGGCACTATAGAAATGAAGATTGTAACAACTCGGGTTCCTGAGTTTATGATTTTGATGATAACAATATTATTGATTGGCTCTTTATTTCTCCTAGTGTTTGTTGTGTATACATATTTGTGTGTTGACTAACATTTCAGATACAACAGGCATCGGTCTTTGAAGATTCAAGGCTCAAGACTAGGTAGAATAGGTTATGTTGAAAGAAAATGTAATTTCCATTTATTTATTTTAACTTCTTGAGTCAAGTCCTGTAAAGGTGCATGATAGCCTGGTGACCGTGCACACACACACAATGGGAGAAAATTTAATGTTAAATATTTTAATTTTTCTGTACATCGTACTGTACGATCTGGATCGTACTGTACGATCTGGTGTTACAGAAATTAATTAAAATATTTTATTTTTCTGAAAAAAAATTCTTTCGAAATATAACTAATCGTACAGTATGAACACCACATCGTACTGGACGATTTGGTATAATTAGAAACCCCGTCGAACATTAAATTAGGCAAAAATTTGAATTTGAAAATTGTTCTATTCGTACTGTACGATCTTAATCGTACTGTACGATGATTAAAATATTGCCTAATTTAATCCTGTGATTAGTCAATCGAATTTGCGTAATTTTGATATTTGGTTCGTACTGTACGAACTGGATCGTACTGTACGACTGACAGAGACGATTTTGGTCGTCCCAGGATTCGTCCTGGACGATTTGCACTTCGATTGAACTAATCGTACTGTACGATTCTGAGATCGTACAGTACTAACAGGTCAAATTCTGCACATAGTACTGGACGATCCTGCGATCGTACTGTACGATATTTGACGGCTGAATTGGATTTTTAGGGTTTTTTGAAGCCCTCTATTTAAGCTTTCTCATAAGACTTTTTAGGAGTCTTTTGGGCATTCATTGAGTTGTTTTATTCTAAAGAAAGCTTGAAGAGAGAGCTTTGGACTAAGGAGAGAAAGGGTGGAGTTTGTAAGAGAGGGAGAAGATCCTTGTGGGCTTCAAGGGAGTGTGAGAGGGGGTTTTCACACGGTTGCTCCGGCGAACTTGCACCTGAGTTCCTCCAAGAGTCAAGGTTTATCTTGAGGGAAGCTTTGGGAAGAAGAAGACCTCTTTGGTGTCAAAAGACCCGGCTACTCCGTTGCACCGGGGAAGGTGAAAGTGATTCAAGGTCCTCTGCCTCACCAGGAGGGTGAAAAGAAGTCAAGGTTCTCTGCCTGTGAAAGGAGTACGGTCCTCTGCCACACCGAGTTGGTGGAAGAGAGTTTGTAAGGGCTTCTCCGCCTAGCTGAGGGGGCTAAAGGAGAGACACTATAGTGATAGTGCAATACCCGGAGAGGAGGCTCCGGGGAGTGGACGTAGGTCATGGTTTGACCGAACCACTATAAATCTGGTGTGCTCTTTCTGATTTTATTTTCCGCACGTTATTTTCTTGCATCTTATTTTATATTATAACTGCTTGGTGAAAATCTGAGAATACTTTTTCATTGTGATAATTAGAGAATAATCACCATCTTTATAATTAGTTACAAATCATCAGCTTCCGCATTTAACTAGTTAAGTTATCATTGTAAGAAATCTGAAAAATTAATAAATATTAGAACTCTTAGCGCATCTCGTACTTTCAAGTGGTATCAAAGCATACACTTGACTGTCAAGTGGTATCAGAGCGGTACTCAAAATAGTGTTTTAGAAAACCTAGAGGAAAATGATCGATGGCACAATTTGGAAATAGAAATATTATGGAAGGTTATTCAATAACTCGTCCGCCACTTTTAGAAAATATTCCTTTTAATTTTTGGAAAATTCGCATGTCTGTATTCATACAATCCATTGATTTTAGGATGTGGCATATGATTGAATCTGGATATTCTATACCATCACGTATTATTAATGGTGTGAAAAGTGATATTCCTTTTACTGAATGGAGTCGAGAAGAAAAAATTTATGCTCAATTGAATGCTAAATCCTTGAACTGCTTTTTCTGTGCTTTAACTTCTGAAGATTATATGATTATTTCTAATTGTATCACTGGCAAGGAAGTTTGGGATAAACTATGCATGACATATGAAGGTTGTAGTGAAGTCAAACAATCTAGATTAAATGTATTATTGCATGACTATGAACTTTTTTGCATGAAACCTTATGAGACTATCTTAGACATGTACACTAGGTTTACTCAGATTGTGACGTCATTACATGCTTTAGGTAGAGAACTTTCAAACCTAGAAAAAGTCAATAAAATTCTACGTTGTCTACCTAATAAATTTGATGTTAAAGTGACTGCTATATATGAATCAAAAGACTTGAATTCTTATTCTATTGATAATCTAATCGGCTCACTCATTGCCTATGAGCAAAGTGTGAGTCAAAGACTTTTGGATGCAGGTGATGAAAATGTTATAGTGCTAAAAGCAAAAGGCACAGATAAAGATTACTTAGAAAGTGATGAGAATGAGAAAATGGCATTAATAACAAGCCAATTCAAAAGTCTGCTAAAGCACAAGAACAAGAGAGAACAAAAGCGAAGTAGAGGTAAAAATGACAAGTATGATAAGCCTGCTTCTGACATTATTTGTTTTAGGTGTAGGAAACCTGGACATTTTAAAAATGAATGCCCCAATCTTAAGAAACATCTTGTAAAGAAAAAGAGTGAGGATAAGCCAATTCCAATAAGGGGAAATGAAAAGAAGCAAAAAATCTCCTGGGCAGACTTAGCTTCTGAATCATCAGAACAGGAGCAAGAGGATGAGGTAACAAGCTTATGCTAAATCATCAAGAATTTGATTGGTAATTTTGATCAGGTATAAGTATATTGAGGTTTGTTTGTGTGTTTTGTTTATGTGTTTTGTATGTTTGTTTATCTATTTTGTGTGTTTGATGTTTAGTATGTTTTAGACATGATTTCATATTTTAGTTTCTTATATGTTATTACCTTCTTTTGCATGTAGTTTAATTTATGTGTTTGCATTGTATCTCTTCTTTTTGATAATGTCAAAGGGGGAGAATGTAGTGTGGTTGGTTGCATTTATGGTTTAGTTTTTTTTTATAAAATTTTTATGTTATTTAGTTTCTAAATGTTTATTTGTTAAAAAAAAAAAAAAATGCTTACCCCTATTTTTTAATATAATTCTCTTAGTGAGGGGGAGATTAGGAGAAAATATTTTTAAATTTGTAAATTCAACCAATAATATTTGCCATCATCAAAAAGGGGGAGATTGTAACAACTCGGGTTCCTGAGTTTATGATTTTGATGATAACAATATTATTGATTGGCTCTTTATTTCTCCTAGTGTTTGTTGTGTATACATATTTGTGTGTTGACTAACATTTCAGATACAACAGGCATCGGTCTTTGAAGATTCAAGGCTCAAGACTAGGTAGAATAGGTTATGTTGAAAGAAAATGTAATTTCCATTTATTTATTTTAACTTCTTGAGTCAAGTCCTGTAAAGGTGCATGATAGCCTGGTGACCGTGCACACACACACAATGGGAGAAAATTTAATGTTAAATATTTTAATTTTTCTGTACATCGTACTGTACGATCTGGATCGTACTGTACGATCTGGTGTTACAGAAATTAATTAAAATATTTTATTTTTCTGAAAAAAAATTCTTTCGAAATATAACTAATCGTACAGTATGAACACCACATCGTACTGGACGATTTGGTATAATTAGAAACCCCGTCGAACATTAAATTAGGCAAAAATTTGAATTTGAAAATTGTTCTATTCGTACTGTACGATCTTAATCGTACTGTACGATGATTAAAATATTGCCTAATTTAATCCTGTGATTAGTCAATCGAATTTGCGTAATTTTGATATTTGGTTCGTACTGTACGAACTGGATCGTACTGTACGACTGACAGAGACGATTTTGGTCGTCCCAGGATTCGTCCTGGACGATTTGCACTTCGATTGAACTAATCGTACTGTACGATTCTGAGATCGTACAGTACTAACAGGTCAAATTCTGCACATAGTACTGGACGATCCTGCGATCGTACTGTACGATATTTGACGGCTGAATTGGATTTTTAGGGTTTTTTGAAGCCCTCTATTTAAGCTTTCTCATAAGACTTTTTAGGAGTCTTTTGGGCATTCATTGAGTTGTTTTATTCTAAAGAAAGCTTGAAGAGAGAGCTTTGGACTAAGGAGAGAAAGGGTGGAGTTTGTAAGAGAGGGAGAAGATCCTTGTGGGCTTCAAGGGAGTGTGAGAGGGGGTTTTCACACGGTTGCTCCGGCGAACTTGCACCTGAGTTCCTCCAAGAGTCAAGGTTTATCTTGAGGGAAGCTTTGGGAAGAAGAAGACCTCTTTGGTGTCAAAAGACCCGGCTACTCCGTTGCACCGGGGAAGGTGAAAGTGATTCAAGGTCCTCTGCCTCACCAGGAGGGTGAAAAGAAGTCAAGGTTCTCTGCCTGTGAAAGGAGTACGGTCCTCTGCCACACCGAGTTGGTGGAAGAGAGTTTGTAAGGGCTTCTCCGCCTAGCTGAGGGGGCTAAAGGAGAGACACTATAGTGATAGTGCAATACCCGGAGAGGAGGCTCCGGGGAGTGGACGTAGGTCATGGTTTGACCGAACCACTATAAATCTGGTGTGCTCTTTCTGATTTTATTTTCCGCACGTTATTTTCTTGCATCTTATTTTATATTATAACTGCTTGGTGAAAATCTGAGAATACTTTTTCATTGTGATAATTAGAGAATAATCACCATCTTTATAATTAGTTACAAATCATCAGCTTCCGCATTTAACTAGTTAAGTTATCATTGTAAGAAATCTGAAAAATTAATAAATATTAGAACTCTTAGCGCATCTCGTACTTTCAAGTGGTATCAAAGCATACACTTGACTGTCAAGAAGATTATAACTTTGGTAGATGCAGCTAAGTTAATGTTAGAAGAATATAAGTGATGAGTGCAAATAAGGTTATATTTTATATATTAAACTGTTAGTGAAACCATATTATTTTAGTTGTTTTGTGAAGGAAAAATACAGGAAAGGCATGAAATTCTAAGAATTATGCAGCTCCGCGACATTGATGGCGGTGGTGGAGTAACCAAAAGAATTACAAAAATAATTTAGGGCTCTATCAATCCCTAAGCAATGCTTAGGTTTCATTTGATATAAAAATTATAAAAATCTTACTTAATATAAGCAAGTATATATGCCGAATCAAGTAATATAGTTATAGAGTATAATATCAATCCCATGAGGAAGAATATTTAATTGCAAATACTAATATTGTCTACTACAATTACAATAATTATGTTACTCAATAAAAATAAATTTTGGTGGAGATTCAATCACAAGTTTAAAATTAATTAAAAAATTTAAATGAAACACTATTTGGATAAAATATTTTGGATTGATGAAATATAAATATAATATATTTCCTAATGATTCTGTTATTCAGAGCATTTGCACCACCAACTACTCAGTCAAGTGTTAAGAGATAAAGGACATATTAAACCCTTCCAACCTTAATACCACTATAAACTCCCATAGTCTATCACCATATGAAAATCTTAGAAGAGTAAATAAATCATGTACTCTAAAAACCCCCTCATTATATTTCATCTCTATAAATTTGGTTTACATCCAGCACTATGCCTATGCTTGCATCATACCAATCCAATATACCTGGATGTGCCTCTTTTCTATTCCTAAACTCCACATTACATCTGATATTAACTATATATATGGCCACTATGTGCATTAAATAAAGACCTTGTATAATGAAAATATCATTAAATTATGGATAAAAAGAATTTATTAGTACTTTACATTCTATTTATACAATCAATCCAAAACTTGAGAATTTAACCAGACATGAAGATTAAGTGAAGCATACTCATTTTCATTAATTGCATAAAAGAAAGAAAGTACAGAAAAAAAAATATCGCTCGATAGGTTTAATGATCCCTTCTACACTCCACCTTAAACTTACAAAATTACTTCGATAAACTTTGACCAAACACTTTTACAAAGTCAATCTAGTGCTCTCTGAATTCCCTTAGTAACCACTCCTATGAAAATTATAGAGAAGCACTATGAAGATTGAAATTAACTAAGGATTTAAACTCTCTTACTAACCTTATAAATGGACTATTTATAAAAAAACATAAAAAAGAGATTCTGGCGTCACGACGCTCGAGACAATTGCATCGTAGCTCCCATAATATGAACTGATGCTGTAGCACTAAAGGATTTTCTCTGCTGTAGCGCTTGCTGAAGTAGACCCATTGTTTAGTGAATAGAATGGTTGCTTTGCTGGCAGATCGAGTTTTGAATGGTTATAACTATAATGCTACAGTGCTGCTGATGATTTAACATTTTGGTATCTATGAGACACTCCCCTTAGCTTAGCGGTGCTAGAAATTAGCACCACAGTTCCATGCAGACAGAGACAGGGCTTTACAATGTTGATTCCTCTGATGCTGCGGCACTATTAAATAGAAGATGGGCATGGCCATGTCTATATTGGGCGCTCTAGCAATGTCAATGATGGTAGCGCGATGGTGTATTATTTGACGCAGCAATGTTGTACCATACTTAAAATTTTTGCACATTTCCTCTCTTTTCCTACATCAACACAACAAAAACAAAACAATTTCTCTCATAATTTAATATATAAAACATAATATTATTTACATTCATTAAATCCTCCCCTTATTAAACTCTTGCTTATCCTCAAGCAAATCAATTTTTTGTAATTCTGATTATGTGATTAACCAAAATTAAAAAATGATAATCTAAAATTACCAAAATATAAGATAATATATCACTATCTAGAATTAATAAAAATGAAAAAGATTATACTTCTAGTTTGAAAAATACTAGTAGTTAAACTAATCAATCATTCTAACTATAGTCTAATTTAAATTATAAGTTATTGATTTAATCATTAATTTTTAATTATTGATGTTAAAATTTTAGTTTAAATGATTTGATATGATGGTAGATAAAAATTGTACTTTCACTAGTTCACTATCCCTTATATTAGCTCTCTGATCTTATCTTTTTTAGTTTATGTAAAACATTGTATTTCCAATCTTATGCTTTCACTGATACCAATTATTAAATGTACTCATCTTTTTCTTTTGATTCTTTTCTTTTTCTTTTCTTTTGAGAACTATTTTATAGTTCTTTTTCTTTTTCTTTTATGGAGTATATAATTAATGATTTTGAATATCAGCTTTTTCTTTAAACTTTCATACAATCTAATGATTTTAATGTATGGGCTTGATGAGATTACTAATTCCATCTTGAGGTTAGCTATGATCTCAAATTTTAATCAACTCATATCTAATTTTTAGTACTAATTATTCATCTTTCAATTTTAAAAGTTAATTTCATAAAGGTATAGCTTATAAATTCAAATTAGGATAATAACTTAAATGATTGAATGAGTTAAGTATTAGTTTTTCCAATATATGAAGTATAAACAAAGTTTGTTAAAACTAGGATTTAGGGTTTTATTATTATCCTAATTTCATATAATTTTTAATTATCAATTTTATATGGTTAATTAAATAATTGGACTAAAAGAAATTGGGGGCAATAACAATTTAGGCATTGAGAGAATTTGCTAATATGTAAATAAACACATAAATAAATACTACAAACATATGCTTTCATAAGAATGACAAAAGGTGCATAAAGCATATATTAAACATAAAATAATACATAACATAACTTTTAAACAAAACACAGATACAAGATAACTAGTGCACAAGGCACCCAAAGTTCAATAATGGTTCTCAAAGTCAAAATTTTCAATTAAGTACAAGACACAAGCCAATATCTCCCTTCACTTCCTTATCTTCTACAAAAAAAAAAAAAAAAGTAGAACAGAATACACATACACAGCCTTAAGAATTGAAAATTTATGGCTTCAATCTATATCCACTGACTTTTAAGGTTTGTAATCTTTTCTTATCCTATATCATGATGACACCATTAAGAAAAATTTTAATGATAGTATAAGGACCATTCCATCTAGTTTTTATTTTTCCATGGTAAAACTTCTCCCTATAATCAAATAGCATGGCATCTTGCCCAGGAAAGAAATCATACAAAAAACTCCTACCATCATGTATCTTCCTTGCTTCTGCTAAATATTTCTTCTTATCATTCTATAACTCTTCTTTGAATTTGTTCAACTTAGTAAGAATAATAGAACTTTGCATGTGGAGAAGTGAAAAAGAATCCTCATTCTTGGCATGTTCTTCATTTTGGTTCTTTGAAAAAGAGGGTTTATGCTTGATCCTTCATGTCACTTAGAATTAAATTTCTAAGAGAAGAAAGTAAGGTTCTCACTAAAGGGTAAGTAAGCACTGAGAAGTGAACTTATTTCTAATATGTTTTATAGATTTCAGTGGGAGGAAAGTTTAAAAAACTTGAAATTTCAGTCATTATGACCCATCATTATAAGAAATAGAGCGCGACATTAGAAGATAATGCCCTGTGGTGCTTCCTTCTTCTCTCTCAAAGAATTTTTTGAAGCAAATTAAGCAAAACATAATCTACAGGATCGGGTTGCCTCCCTAGCATTGTTAAGTTTATAGACCATACTTACCTAGATTTTCCAATTTGCTCAGGTGGAAGATTGCTACCCTTCAATTGGGTCCAATTGGTATCTCTTTCCTACTCCTAAGGATTAGCTTTAGTGTTACTAGGTAAAGATCCTACATGCCTACTACTCACAGAAATTACAAACTATCTTAATCGAGTATCCAAGTTTTTAATTGAACCAACTTAGTTTTATAATTGAGCTCCCAATCGCATGACCACATCTTGTAGTGGTGTTTTTCTTATTCCATATTGATTTCTTTGATTACATCCAAGAGGATAAGCTGGTCTTGGATTGTTATTAATATGATTTTGATTATTCTAATTTGTGCCTTAGTTTTTTTGACTAGAATTTCATTGATTTCCATAATTATTATTTAAACAACTAAAATTGGGGTGATTCCTCTAACCTAGATTATATGTATTTGAATAGTATTTTCCAATCAAATTTATATTTTCAATCCCTTAGATATCATTCTCTTCCATTGTGCTTTTATATTTTAAATATAAAGATGAATCGAAATATTAACCTAAAGTGCTCAACTTCTTTGATATTGCTTCAACTTGTGCAGTCAAAATGGTTAAAGAATCATTTTTATAGACACCTGCCACTCTTTTAGGATTCATCTTATCAACAGGCCACTGGAATTATCAAACAATCAGGTAAGGCATGATGAGGGTACTTTCTAAGTATCTCCTTGAATCTCTCCTAACTCTCATAAATAGTTTCTCCTTCCAACTGAGTAATAAAAGTAATACCATTTCTAAGTTTGGTTGTCTTAGATGGTGGGAAAAACTTTCTTAGAAATTTATAGACCAACTTATTTCAAGTTGTAATAGAGCCTAGGGGTAAAGAATTTAACCACATTTTTGTCTTATCTCTTAGAGAAAATGGGAACATCTAAATCTAATGGCATCATCACTAACACCATTATACTTAAATGTTACACAAATTTTTAAGAAATTTGCTAAATGGAGGTTAGGATCTTTAATAGGAGTTCCCCCAAACTAAGAATTCTATTCCATCTAAAAGATTACATATTTTAATTCAAAATTATTAGCTTGGATGCCAGGTTAATTTATGCTTTAATGAATTCCGTCTACTATAGGGTTTGCAAAATTTTATAAGAGGTCTAGAATGATCTAAGTCCTTAACACACTATTTTCAAAATCTTTAATCTAATTTTAGAAAGGGTTCTCTTAATTTTTGAATCAAAATCTAGCAATAGTTCACTTCTATGGCTTTTAAGCATGAAACCATAATTATGCAATTAGTAAAATAAAATAAAAGAATTAAAGAATCTAGTAGGACTAATTATGCAATTGATTCAATAATATAGTAAAATTAAAAATAAAATAAATTCTTCCCTAATAATAGTGCCAAAAACTTAATGGGGGTAGTGTAGCAACCAAAAGAATTGTGAAAATGACTTAGGGCTCTATCAATCTCTAAATAATTCTTAGATTTTCTTTGAAATAAAAATTAAAAAAGCCCTACTTATTCTACATAAGTATAAATGACAAATCAAGCAATATAGTGACAAAGTAGAGTCTCGATCCCACGAGGAAGAATGTTTACGTGTAAATATTAGTACTATCTAATGTAATTATAACAATTATCCTACTCAATAAAAATAAGTTTTTTGTGAAAATTCAATCAGTTAATTTAAAATTAATAAAAAATTTAAATTAAACACTACTTAAATAAAATGTTTTAGATTGATGGAATATAAATATAATATATTTTTCAATGATCAGAGCATATGTATCACTGACAGCTTAGTAAAGCTTGAAGAAATAAAGAAAAGATTAAATCCATCCAACCTCAATACCACTCTAAACTCTCATAATCTATCACCCTATGAAACTCTTAAAAGAGTAAGTAAAGTATGTACTATCAAAACCCCCTCATTATAATTCATCTCTATAAATTTTGTATATGTCAAGTACTCTACCTATGCTTGCATCATACAAATCCAATATAATTGGTTGTGCCTACTTTTCTATTCCTCGGCTCCACATTATAATTGATATTAACTACAGATATGGCCACTATATACATTAAATGCTGACTTAGTATATTAAAAACCTCATTAAATTATTAATGAAGAGAATTCATTAGTACTCCACATTCGATTTACACCATCAATCCAAAATTAGATAATTTAGCCAGATAGGAAGAACAAATGCAAACTTATTTTCATTAATTGCTTAAAAGAAAGAAAGTATAAAAGAAAAGATATCACTGGATGGGTTTAATGATCTCCTCTACACTCCTTGAACTTATAGAATTGCTTCCTTAAATAATGACCAAACACTCTTATGAAGTGGATCAAGTGCTTCCTAAACTCCCTTCATTTCCACTCCTAAGGAAATTGTAGAGAAGCATTGTGAAGACTAAAATTAATTTAAGTGACTAAACTTACTTACTAATATTGCAAATGGACTATTTATAAAAAAACATAAAAAATGGATTCTGGTGTTGTGGTGCTCAAGAAACTTGTGTTGCAGCGCCCATAAAATAAACTAACACCATAGTTCTGAAGGATCGTAGTACTTAAGGATTTCCTCAACTACGATGCTTACTAATGTGTACCCACTATTTAATGAATAGATACATCGCTTCACTAGCATATCATTTCATAAACAATTATAATTGTAGCATTGCAGTGCTGCTAAAGGTTTAGTGCCGCGACATCCATATGGCACTCCCCTTGGCTTAGTGATGCTGGAAATTAGCACAACAGTGCTGTGCAGACATAGACTTATCTTTGCAGCACTAACAACTTTGATGCTATGGCACTATTAGATTAAGACTATGCACTTCCATGTCCATCTTGGGTGCTCTAGCGGTGTTAATGATGCTGCTATGTGGTGTAGTGTCCAACGCCACAATGATATACCATTCTTGAAATTTTTGCACATTTTCTACACTTTTCTACAAAAAACATAGCTAAAATAAAATAGTTTCACTAAGAATTTAACATATAAAATATAACATTATTTAAAATCATCAAGTGTAGGACACTATACCGCCATTGCTCCATCATTGACACCACCGAAGCACCCAACATGGATATGGTGGCACCCAGTCTCTCTTTAATAGCATCGTAGCATTAGAGGAGTCTGCAAAGTCTTGTTACTGTCTGTATAGTGCGATAAAGCTAGTTTGCAGAGCCTCCAAGTTGAGGGGAGGGCAATGTGGATGCCAAGTGCTCAACTATCAGCAATGTTATTTCATTATAGTTCTAATCAACTAGGACACAATCTACCAATGAAGCAATGCATTGATTCATTAAACAGTGGGTCTACATCAGTAAGCATCACAGAGGAAGAAATTCTTCAGTGCTATGGTGTTAGTTCATTTTAAGGGCACCATGGAGCATGTATCTAGAGTGTCGCATTAATAGAGTCCATTTTTTATGTTTTTATATAAATAGTCCATTTGTAATTTTAGTAGGATAGTTCATTCACTTAGTTAATTTTTGTCTTCATAATTCTTCTCTATAATTTTCTTAGGAGTGACAACTAAGGGAATTAAGCACTAGATCCACTTCAGAAAAGTATTTGGTTAATATTTATGTAAGTAATTATGTAAGTGTAGGGAGGAGTGTAGAGGGGATTATTGAACCCATCTGGTGATATCTTTTCCACTATGCTTTCTTTATAGATAAATAAAAATTAGTTTCTTCAATTATTCTTCATGTCTGGCTAAATATTCTAAAATTAGTTTCTTCACTTATTCTTTTCCTCTATTTCACAGCACTGTAGCGTTAGAGGAGTCAATGTTGTAAAACCCAATTTTGGTCTACACAACATCACGATGCTAATTTCTAATGCCATAAAGCTGAGGGGAGTGCCACGTGGAGACCGTAGCACTCAACCGTCAGTAGCCTCGTAGCACTATAGTTATAATTGACCAAGACATGATCTTCCAGTGAAGCAATGCATTAATTTATTTAATAGTTGGTCTACATTACCAAGCGCCTTGGAGGAGGAAATTCTTTAGCACTGTAGCATTAGCTAATTTTATGGGCATCGTGGTGCAAGTGTCTAAAGCATTATGGTGCTTCATTATTTTCTATGTATTTCTAAAAATAGTCCATTTATAATGTTAGTAGGAGAGTTAAGTCAGTCAGTTAATTTCATTCTTCACAGTGCTTCTTTGTAATTTCCTTAGGGGTGACAACTAAGGGAATTCAGGGAGCACTAGATCCACTTTATAAGAGTGTTTGGTTAATATTAGTGGAAGTAAAAATGTATGTTCAAGTAGTGTATACGAGATCATTGAACCCATCCAATGATATATTTTCTTTAATAATTTCTTTATTTGTGCAATTCATGAAAATGAGTTTGCTTCACTTATTCTTTATGTTTGGCTAAATTGTCTAGTTTTGGATTGATGGTGTAAATGGAATGTGGAGTACTAATAAATTCTCTTCATCAATAATTTAAAGATGTTTTCAATATACCAGGTCTACATTTAATGCACATAGTGGCTATATGTATAGTTAATATCAAGTGTAATGTAGAGCCTAGGAATAAGAAATCTGGCATAACCATATATATTAGATTGGAAGGGTTTAATATGTTCTTTATCTCTTCATACTGAGCAGTTGATAATGCATATGCTCTAAATAACATCAATATAAAATAGAATCATTAGGAAACAATTTGTATTTACTTTCCATCAATCCAAAACATTTTATCAAAATAGTGTTTCATTTAAATTTTTTTATTAATTTTAAACTAAGTGATTAAACCTCCACCAAAAGCATATTTTTATTTAGTAGGATAATTGTTGTAGATAGTACTAATATTTACAAGTAAATATTCTTCCTCGTGGGATTATTACTCTACTATATCACTATATTACTTGGTTTGGTACTTATACTTGCGTACTTTTATATCAAAGAAAACCAAAGCATTATTTAGGAATTGATGGAGCCCTAAATTATTTTCACAATTCTTTAGGTTACTCCACCGCCCCCATCAATAACATACTTAAATAGTTTTTGGCAGAGGCAGTGAATACTACCTGCTATATGCTAAATCAGGTGAATACTAAGCCAAAGTTGAATGGGCACTTTATGAACTACTGAAGGGTAGGATACCAAATTTATCACATTTGTATGTTTTTTGTTACAAATATTTTTTGCATGTTAATGGTAAATCTCATTTAGGGAATTTTGATTCTAAAGTAGATGAAGGTATTTTCTTAAGTTATTCCTTGATATGTAAAGCTTATAGGATTTTCAATACGAGATCTTTAGTTATAGAGGAATCCACTCATGTGGTCCTTGATGAGTTAGATAGATTTGTTAACACTTGAATAGATAATGATGATGAGGATGAGATTACCCATTGAGTAGAAAGTATTGAGCTAGGAAATAGAGAAGAACCTTAGGATCCTTTGGCGAGAGAATCTTGGTACACTTTTAGTAATCCTAGGGAGATCATCTTAAGAGATCCATCTATAAAAGTTTGGACTAGGCAAGGTCTTAGGGAAGAGGCTATCTATACTATATTCATTTCTATGATTTGACCAACTATTGTAGATATAGATTTATGTAATAAATTTTGGATCTTATCCATGCAAGAAGAGCTGAATCAGTTCATTAAAAATGATGTTTGGGAGTTAGTTAGTAAACCCACCAATTAGAGTATAGTTGGCACTGAAATGGGTTTTTAAGAATAAGTTGAATGACCCTTGGTCAGTAGTAAGAAATGAAGCAAGTTTAGTAGCAAAGGAGTATATTCAATAGAGGGTATTACTTTTCAGGAAACCTTTTCCTTGGTAGCTAAGCTAGTGACTCTAAGAGTTTTGCTAGCACTTGTATGTTTTAGAGGCTTTAAGTTATATCAAATGGTTATCAAAAGTGCATTTCTTAATGTAGCTATTAAAGAGGATATGTATGTAGAATAACACCTTGGCTTTGGGAATTCTTCATTTTCCAAATCATGATTACAAACTTAAGAAAGTATTGTATGGGTTGAAAAAACTACCTAGGGCAAGGTACAATAAACTTAGCAAGTTTCTTTTAGAAAAGTCATTTGGTAAGGGTAGTATAAATACCACTTCATTTCTTAAGAAAGCTTTAAGATGACATACTCATACTCCAAATTTATATTGATGATATACTCTTTAGATCCACATATGAGAATCTATGTAAAGAAATTTTTGCCACTATGAGTAAGGAGTTTGAAATGATCATTATGGGTGAGCTAGATTATTTTCTTGGCCTTAGTGTAAAATAAAAAGATGATGGTAGCTTCCATAGTCAAACAAAATACATTAAAGAACTTTTGAAGAAATTTGACATGAAAGGTTCTGATTGTATAAATACACAAATATGCTCGACCATCCAACTTGATAAGGATATAGAAGTCAAATTAGTTTACCAAAATAAATATAAAGGGATCATAGGATTGCTACTTTTCTTAACTTCTAGTTGACTGGACATTTTGCTTATTGTTTATTTAAGTGCTAGGTTTAAAACTTATCTTTAGGAGTCTAATATGTCTACTATTAAGGGAATTTTATGATATTTAATAGGGATCCAAAACATAGGTATATGGTATCCTAGGAATAGTTATACTTTTGTCCTTAAAAGTATTTAGATTAAAATTTTGTTGGGTATCGAGTTGATAGGAAGAGTGCATCTAGAACTTACCAATTCATGGGACAGTCTTTAGTTTCTTGGTCTAGTAGATAACAAAATTTGTTAGCCCTATCAACCGTTGAACCAAAATATATAGATATAGGAAGCTGAGTTGCCCAAACCTTATGGATGAAGCAATAGATAATAGATTTTGGACTACTTGTATGCACAATCTTTATTATGTGTGATAATACTAGTGCAATTTGTATTTCTAAACATTTAATCCAACATTTATGCACAAAACATTATATATCAGGCATCATTCCATTAGGGATAATGCAGCTAAGGGTGATGTTGAACTTTTGCATGCTGATATAAAAAATCAATTAACTGATATTTTTACCAAACTCCTAAATTATGACACAGTCAATATACTTAGGGCTAGACTACGTGTTATTGACATTCATGCTTAGTAAAATTGAGGAAGTGGTATGTTAAGGTGTGATTATTTATTTGTTCCTTTTTATTTTTCTTTATGTTATTTGTTTGTGTTTGTTTCTACAAACATTATTTGATTCTGCTGTGAATTTAATATTTTTTTTTTTTGCATGCTTTTGCTTGTAGAGTTATCTCTAATAATCATTCACAAATCCTAAATTTTTTCACATCCTACTATATGATACAATTATCATATAGTACAATACACCCCTCTATTCAACAATTAGGCACCAATAATTATCATATTAACTTTTCTAGATGATCACTTATTGGAGATCTTATTGTATGAACTATTCATTATAATACATGATTGATTTCAATCAATAGTCATACCAACAACTCCTCAGAAAGATCAAACTTATGTTGATTATATTGGATGATCTTTAATTATATTATATGATTTGACCTCATATTGTACATTCGTGATGAGATGTTTTGGATGAACTTTATAATACTGTAAGATGCACCTATCATACTACACAATTGACCTGATCTATGAAATGGTGAGTATTTCAATTATTCACACCTTCAAGCTTCAACATTTTTCTTCCTTAATTACACTCTCCTACCTTGATTTCATAGCTCTGAAGCATACTCGTTTAAGTTCCCATCAAAGGGTAGATGATAGATTTCAATATGAGGAAGATGAGGATGCTTATGCTAAATATAGAGGTGCTTCCATCACTGATTTCAAAATTTTGATTCAGGAGAATTTGTGATATCATGTACTTCAGTAGTTCACCACTTTCACTCTTCAATTCATCATGTTCTTAGCCTTTCCCTACCACACCAAACTTTTGCTTAAGTTTTTTTTTCCAACCTTCATATTACTTCTTATCATACTACCTTGTAGTCTTAGGTCTATTAGTGTGACATCACAACCACTTTAGATTACTTGCATGAATATTTTCACCTGCCCAATACTAGTCTAGCTCCATTTTTTTTCTTAGATTATAATTGGACTATAGTAAATACCATAATTAGAAACTCTACCAGACCTCACCATCAAACCCTTAGCAATTTCCTTGGTTTTATATGCCTGTGTCATTTAATATATTCTTTAGAATAGTATTATTCCTAAAGCCAGTGACTGCATAAATATCACTTCTTTATTATCCTTCATCACTTATTATTGCATATCTAGCATGCAATTCAATACATGTGACATGATAATTTAATACATAGAAAATTTCACATCTATTAGAAATCCACAAGCCCATTGAAAGTAGAATCTAGACCTAGGACATCTCCTTGGCTATATTTTAGACACCAAATACAATCTAGCCTTCACTACACCACTAGACCACTTACCTATCTTCTTCAAAGATAATTCATTTCATTTCATCTATAGTGAGTGTTGTAGAGATGCAGCAGATGCATCTGATTCTGAGAAAAAAGTAGAAGCAAGGGAGCACTAGTACAACCTACTCCTCATATTGAATACCACTATACTCAGGATACGTGGACATAATACTTTGCTTGATTAGAGATGAAAGTATACACCCACATCAAGCAGTCCACTTAGTGCATCAAGTTGATGAAGTAATAGCACAAGGTAGATCTTGCTTAGTTTGATGAGCAGTTCTCCTTCATCCAGCACTACTTACAGCCAACACCACCACCACATGATCTTGGCCCCTCCTATAAGTAGTTTGTGATGTGGTCTGTATTATGCTTGTTTGTCATCTATACTGTGTTTGCATTTTCTATTCCTTTTCCTTTTATTCAGTACTATCTTTCTATCTGTAGTTTCTCTTTTTAGCGACGTGGAAAGGGAGACAAGGTAGTGTCGGTTGTACTATTTTATTTGTTATTAGTGTAGTTTGTGTTAGTAGCTTTTAGTGCTTGGTGAGACTATGATTTGTATTTGCTCATTTAAAAAAATTAAAAAAATATTTGAAAATTGTAAATTAAATAAAAAATTTCCTAATTTTTAAAAGAAAGCACACTAAGAGATCTTAGCAGAAAGATAAAATTAACTATGGATTCCAACTAACAATATTTTCCATCTCCAAAAAAGGGGAGATTATTATAATCGGAGAGCCTGACCTTATGTTTTGATGATTATAAACATTATTGAATGTTTATTTAGTTTCTTTTTCTTTATATACTACATATTTTTTGTGCATCACTAAGAATTTATGTTCAACATACATAAAGCATCATCAAAGAATTAGAGCTCAAGAAAGTGTTACATAGGATAGACTTATTTTGTAAGATTCTGTGAATATATTTTTTCTTGAGTCAACATCTATAAAAAGGGGTATGTTAGCTTAATAACTATGTACACACATATAAGGGAGAATGAAAAATAAAATATAAATTTTTTGTAATTGTTCTATATGATTCATATCGTATTGTATGATTAGTTCAAACAAAAATTATTTAAATTTCTTAATTTAAATGATAGAAATAAAGTTGAGTTGTAAAAAAATGTACTGTATGACTTGGACAACATATTGGATGATTAGATATTTTCAAAAAGTCATTATCGAATAGAACTTACCTAAAATAGGAAAATTAAAATTTTAAATATTAAACTTTTCACAAGGTATGATAATATTTGTAATGTATGATATTTAAATAATGAAGCCTAATTTAAGTTTATGGACTAAGGAATTAGATCAAATATTATTAATTGCAGATGACCATGTATAGGACAGCATGAATCATCTAACAACACTCTATATGAACTTTGGTTCATCCTATATGATCTGATGTTTGAAATGAACTAATCTTACAGGACAATCTATGATAGCATTAACTAATTGTACTATATGATCCTAAAAGTGTATTGTATGAATTGAGTTAGTAGAATTGAATAATTAGGGTTTTTGTGCCATTTATATAAACTATTGTTATGACTTTGAAGAAGTTTTTTGGTGGAAAAAGGTGTGTTTCATCTATGAGATAGTTTAAAGAGAGATATTGAGCAATGAGAGAGAAAGCATGAAGTTGTGTGAGAGGAAGAATATCCTTGTGGGTTTCAAGGGAGTGTGAGAGGGGTTTTCACATAATTGCTCCAGCTAACTTGCACTTGAGTTCAACCTTATGTTAGTGTTTATCTTAAGGGAAGCTCTGTAAAGAATCCTTTATTATTAAGGGTCATCGGCTACTCCACCACACCATGGAGGTGAAAGAGGTTTTGGCTCTCCACCGTATCAAGGAGGTGAAAGGGATTTTGGCTTTCTGTCACACCAAGGAGGTTAAATGGATTTCAGCTCTCCATCATATTGGGGAGGAGAAAAGGATTTTGGATCTCCACTATACTGAGGAGGTAAAAGGGATTTTAGCTCTCCACTTTATTGATGAGATGAAAGGGACTTTGGCTACTCTTTCGCATCAAGAAGGTTAAAGGGATTTCACTACTCTACAATGAGGAGGTGAAAGGGATATTGGCTACTCCGTTGCACATGAAAGGTAAAAATTAATTTAGTCTGTATGGGCTTCAATGCCTAATCATGGGGCTGAAGGGTATTCACTATTGATTATTCTAATACCCAAAGAAGAGTACTTCAAGGAGTGGAGTTAGGTCAATTTGATCAAACTGGTACAAAATTTTGGTTTGCATTCTTTTTCATTTCACATTTACTTTTTGTAGTTTCTACATTCCTACAGATTTATTTTTCTATAATCTGGGTTTAGATTAACTATCATTGTGATAAATAACTTATTGTGGTTGATTGGATTTGATCTTCATTTTAAAGAATTAAAAAATATAGAGCCAAGTCAGTCATGGAAGTCAACTCCAAGAGTCTACAAACAAGCAAGTATATTTATTCATCACCTTATAGGCACCATCAATTAATGTTATCCCAATCACTTTAAGTGAAGCAAATATATGATGTGAAACCCCTTAAATGATGTTATAATCATCTTCATTACAATCATAAATGACTAGATCAGTAGTAGCCTAATTGAATCAAGCAGTAATATTAATATTATTTTAAATATATTTTTGAAATTGTGAATAAGCTTACCACCCAACTTATTCCCACCTCATGACCCCTCTAATAAATTTTTTGGTGAGCATAGAGACACTGAAGGTGTGATGGCCCTTATTTTTATCTAATGCAAGGGAGATTATTAATCCACTATTATTTTTAACTTCATAATGGTGGTTGCATCAGCCACTTATATTGCAATCTTTGGATAACCTCTATTGAATATATTTAGGGCAATCATCTTGACATGTCATATGTTCATCAAATTCATCATAGGCATTTGAGAGGTCATTATGAGAAGTGACCTCACCTAGTCACATACATACTAGCTAAAGGCAATTGAAAGGAATGACTTCCTTAGAAGAAGTGAGTATCTTGAAGTAAAGTGAGTACCAGGGTTGGAGACTACTAATATATTGGTTGAGGTCTCCATTATTGATGGTGAAATAAGGACAACCATGTCAATAAGTGCGTATTTCACCTATCACACCTTTAGGAAAACTGATCAAGGCTCTTAGGGACCATTTCTATGTATTTACATGGATAGTATTGTAGTTGTTTAAAAAAATTAAGGAAATCAAGTGCCATAAATTGAATGTTGAAAGAGAATCTAGGTCAATCAAGCAACAAATAAGGATGATCACTATTACGCTTTCCATGCATAAAAAGAAAGACGTTCGAAAATTACTAAACCCTAACTTCATTGGAGTGGTGCAATACCATAGCAAGACCTCTACTATAGTATGCATGTTGACTTCATTAATCCTATCTGGACATGCTCAAGGGATATAAATCCACTTCGAAGATTGACTCACTAGTGAACTTTGCAGTTAGATTCTATATGGTGGATAACTTAATAAAGACTAGAAGTCTAATGTAAGGCAAAGCAAAGCCTACCCAATGTGACATTAGGTTGAGCTCAAGCAATTCAAGTGGCACTTATCATTGAGCAAGTGATTTTCTCATCATAAAGTGTTAAGTCACAATCTACAAGTTTTTTTGTATAGGTTTTATAATACTAATGACTTTGGATTAGACTAAGTAGAAAATATATCCTACACTAAAATTCTTTAAGTTCATCAAACCCATTAGGATGAACTACTCTCAAATAAAATCAATCATATTAAGTGACTTTGGTTCTTCTTATCATGACACTCTAGGTACACTTATTTAGCAATGACTTTACAAAATCTTTATTGAGTCCAGGTTTACTGAGTACTTCACTCAAGACATTTTATAATGATAGGCAATTTCAATAGTTATTCTCATTATTTAAGTTAAAACTTGTAATGTTTATTTAATTATGATAAATATTAACATGCTTTTTCCAAAATAGGTATATTATTAAGTTCATTCCACAGTTATTAATGATTTTATCACTTGGAAGAATTTTTTAATTACTCATAGACGAGTATCACTATAATTATAAATTACTGCTATTTGTCTACATAAGAAAGGTGAGTTGAAGACTTCTAAAATTTTTACATTTATACTATCATAGAAGAAAGAAAAAGAGAAAATATAAGAAGAGATGAGTAATGTAAAAATTATTCATTTCACGCTTTTAAAATGGCTACATTTATATTTACCTTGCATTAAAAATAAAGAAAAATGCAAATGTTAGTGTTGACCTCATTTCTATATGAGGTCACTAGGAAGGGTTTTTTTTTTGTGGTAACCCAATGATTGGAAGGTTTCCACTACTCAAACATATAGGTCCCAGTCAAAATCCAATCTAATCCTAATCAAATACAATTCTATTTTTCAATTCAATCTCCAGTCCCACTTTCAATCAACTTTCAATCAACCTTCAAATCATATCCAATCAACCTTAATAATTCATTTGAATGTCATTGATGTGAAAAATTCAAACTCAACTATTCAAGTCAAAAATCTAATCTAAGTCGAAGATTTCAAACCAAATCAAATGGTTAATGACACAAGTCCTGAAACCCTTTCTTGGTGGTTTTTGTACCACCTTGAAACCCATTTAAATGACCTCTAATTTTTGTTCTATCAAGTGTAACTTATTTATACATGCCTCTAAAGTCAATCCACCAAATTTGAGCTCATATGATGTTCCTAACTCCAGAAACTGAATGATTTCCAAAGGCTGCAAAATTATTAAATATTTACATCCTATGCCACTAGATTTGCCACTTTGTGTAATCTGACCATGGGACTCTCCCTAAAGCTACTAACCACATCCATGACCTTTTATATAGTATGTCGATCAGTAATAAGCACTTTGTTGCACCCATCTTGACCAAGAATTGACCAGGGACCAAAATGACCAAAATGCCCTTTAAAGGGACTTTTGGTCTTTTCCCCAAAATTCAACATGGCCTAGCCATATCAACCTTCAAAACCTATCCCAATGGATCCTAAATATCATTAGGAATACTTTAGAGCCAAACCCACCCTTTGGTTTGACCAGTTATCCAAGTCAAACATGGTTGACCAAGGTGATCCTTAAGGGTTAAAACGTTCATTTCAAACCAAATGACCTCCTCTTGATTTGAAACCACTTCCATTGAGTTCATATGATCAACTTGAACTCAATGGAACAAACCCTTGACCCTAGGTCTACTTGGTTGACCAAGTCAACCAAGTTTGACCAAATATACCTACACCTTCATCTCTCTCAAACCCCTTGACCAAGGCTTTTCCAAACCCATTCAAACCCATGGGATGACCCATTAGGTCTCTTGATAAGCCCCCTAGAGATCCTAAGGCTTTGGGCTCACTTGGTTTATCCATTTGGCTTGACCCAGATGTCCAAAGAAGGTCTCCTATGAGCCAAATCTCAATCCTAGCCAAATCAAATCAAACCAATGGTGGCATTGGGTCCCCCTTGACCCAAGAAAACTACCCTAGTTGACCCAGCCCTTAGGTCAACTTGGGTTAGGAATTAGGCTAATGCAAAGTGGTCAAAACCACTATAGGTTTAGGTGGTCATAGGTCCAACACACCTACCCTAATCAGTTCAACCCTTGGTTTGACTTGGGTTAACCTCTAAGCTAAGCCAAAGTGGCGAAAACCATATTGACCCAAGCCATCTCGCACCACAGACCATACTAGACCCAATTGACACTTGCATTGGGTGCCCCTTAAACCAATTCATCTTCCCCATCAATCCCATGACCTGGCTTGACCAAGGTCTGACCCAAATGGACCCAAATCTGCTAAAAAATGATTTAACTTGAGCCATAATGGGGAATTAGGCCATTTGATGGCCAATTCAATCCATAGATGGGTTGACCATTACCAACCTACCTCCTCCATCAAGCTTAGGTCCTGACTCAACCCAAGTTGCACTAAAATGGACCCAAACCATAAAGGTTTGGGTCAACCAGAACCCATGCATTTAATTGGGCTGCCTCTTACCCAATTGAGCTCATTATTTTGCCCACCCAATCCCTAGCAAGCTTTCCACCTAATCCTGACCCAACCAGTAGTTCGTGATGGCCGAAGAAAATGGGAGAAGCTTTCGGTGGCCCCATCCATCTTGAGCCTTGTCCAAGGCTACCCAGTGGTTTAGCCTAGTGGCTTTAGGCTCACGGACCTCTAGGAGGATGTCCCCTTCCACCTGGCGGCCATCCTGTGGCTCCATCGATATATTCTAGCCATCTGTTGCCATGGTTAAAGCTTAAATTGGGCATTTCCCTCTAATCGAGATTCATTCAATTCCAGTATTTCAAAATCATTCCCAAGAGCTCCCCAAGTCTTCCTTTTTCCATCCCCAGCTTCCCAGCCATTTCCAGCCGTCCATTCGAGTGAACTCCGATGAAACCTCTCCATCCTCCACTTGAAGACACACTTTTGGTGATCCTCTGGCTGAGACGTCTGAAGGAAAACTACTCACCTACATCCCCTAAAGCTTCTCGATAGAGAAACCCATCCGTTTGGGCTATCTACATGGTGAGATTTTGGTCATGAGCTCCCTAGATAGGTAGTCTGGTCAAGTGTGAAGAGAACTTCCAATCCAATGGATTTCCATCATTGTATTGAAAGTCCTCACCATCTTGATCCTTCCTATGAAATTTTAAAGGAGTTCACTGGTAGGATCTCCCAGATTATGCCGAAGAAGGTTTACGGCTATAGACGTGAGTGGGAGGTTGAAGATATAATCCTAACTGTTGATTTAAATCAATGATTTGGATTAGATCCCATGGTTTCAGAGCTTATTAATTTTGTATTTACACAGTCAACAAGCAATCATTATGCTAATAATTAGACCACATCGCATATAAAAGCATAATCTGACTAGGTAAATCTAGATTTAATTAACTCAAAAATAATAGGAATATTTAAAAAAATCATATCTTGCTATCCACTTGGCCAATTTAAGTGTTCTTAGGTTCATTGGAAATATATCAGGAAGATTATTAAAAGCCCTAGATCTCAGGTTGTGATTTCACATGCAACTTAATGAATTTCAGTAACTATCCTAGGGGCATTTTAGGCATTTCTCTTTGGATTGAACTCCTCAGAGCTTGAGACTTTGGGGGATTGACTTTGGGCATGCCTCTGACATGTCTAAATTTTGTCCACTCTATTTGAATTGTTTAAGGGCACAATTTAGTCAATTTAAGATCAAGGATCATGGTTTGGCCCTTGATTTCAAATTGCTCTAATGACCTTTCCAATGAGATTTAGGATCTAAGCTTTGGTGTGTTAATTATGTTAAGTCTAGGGAGTTTAGGGCCACTCATTTCATCCCCGTCCAAGCCTAGGATACTGACTTAGGAATTTTTGAAGGTAACCTAGATGTTGCCTTAAGTGGTTTGGTTAACCACCTTAGGGGATTTAACATGGGCCCAAATTTAGTGGACTTGGACCTTGAGGTGAAGTGAACTCTTGGCCCACATTTCACTAAAATTGGTGCACATTTGGTCCACCAATTAGGGACCACAAAATTAGCCTTTAGATTTGACCGAATGCCTTAATTAATTCATAATTAATTCATATAAAATTTTAAAAATTCACATAAGCCCTCTAATGGCTCATAATTATATCCTTAATCCATGAAAAATAAAATCTTCTTGATTAGACCCTTAATTTAATATTAATTTAATTTTTAAGAAAAACTAACAATTGATTAAATAAAAATATTTCAAAAATTCCAAAAATTCCAAAATACTTAGAAACATCCCCTTAGGTCATTTTTGACCTTTGGTGGTGATTCCAAGAAGTTTGGAGCTGATTTGGAGCAAAATCTAAAATCCCCTCTAACTAAACAATTTTAGAAATGCCAAAAATACCCAAACTTTGAAAAATCACCATTAATTCGAAAAAAATCCAATTAAATTAAACTTAGTGTCATTCAACTCTAACTAAAATCTAGTATTTTCTAAAAATATCAAACCTTCAAAAGTAAGTCAAAGTCAAAAGGTCAACTTTCCAATCAAATATAGTTTAAAACTAGCCCAAAACTCTAGAAAATCATAAGTTAATGTAGAAAATTCTAAACTGAGCAAACTTAAGGTTTAATTACTTTTATTACTTTAATTTTAAATTTAACTTTTGGCCCCTCAATTAATATAATTAAATAATTCCAAAAATTTTAGAAATTATATAATTCATTTAAAATTCCAGGAAATGTTAATTTAATCGTTCAAACCAATAATTAACACACCTAATTTAAGTTTATCAACCCCTTAACCCTCAACTAATTAAATAACTTAATCAACATCGGTTACTACTGGGTAACCCAAGCTTATGAGACTATTAGCTTAGCTCCAATGAAGGTGAAATAAACTTCACGGCCTCGATGAGTAATAAAGGTAGTAATCATTTAACCATTAAAATATACCTAAAGTAAGCTTTAAGGAATTAATATTTAAACAAACATAAATTTCCCCTTTGACCTTTAACAAATTTGAATATTAGATAACTTCAATAAATTACCTAGTTTAGGATATATCTATGCCACACTGCCAACCTCACACACTTTAGGTGATTTGTTAGGATAACCAATTCTAGCTTAGGCTAGTTTGGTGTTTAATTTTTAGTGTTGTGTGCAAGATTTTTTGAGTTTTTATTGCATGTTATGATTAAAAATTGATTAATGTGAGTGTTTTATTACTTTAACTATAATCTGTGAATTGATGTGATGGGTAATAGAATACCCTTAGGTTAGGAATGATCTATTTACTCACTGGATTTTCTATAGGTGGACACGCTTATACAAGGCTATAAATCAAGTGGGTAAAGTTAATGATTTAATTGACAAATTTTTATACAGGTGCTAAAAATGCTTAAGTCCCCCTTGGAATTAAAAGAGCGTGGCCAAGTGTGGCTGAGTTTTTAATATAATGCATATATATAAACTGCTTAGAATTAATTTGATTTCAAATGCTTAGGACAATCTTTCAGGAAAGTCTAGATTTTTTATTTTAATATTTATGTAATTTATTTAAGTATCGAGTTATGATTTGAGTCGGGATATGTGTATCCAAAATTGGATTCCAAAGACCCCTTAGGGGGACAGTCCTTTTCCATTTGGAATACCAAATTTGGCTAATTTTAGTACCCAAAGTGAAAAAAATAACCTCCCCTTATGGGGAAGAGTTTTCTTTTTCATTTGGGTATCCAGACACGACGAATCCAAGGAGCCCAAAGAAGAGGAGGATGAGGAGTTGAAGACAAAGAGTATCCCACTCAAAGTCAACTTGAGTTGATCTTATGATTAGAATCTAGGTTTATAGTTAGTGGTGCTCAGCCACTTTTAATTTATATAAATTTTGGATTGTAGTAAAGGGGAATTCTACCTATGGACATTATTTTATGGAATTGTTTTGATTATTAAATGTGTTTGATTTATTTTGACCTTGATAAGGACTGCCTACTTTTCTTACTTTTTTGGCCATTTGCATGCCATTATTGCTTTAGTCTAGATGCATAGAGGCTTGTCTGGGTACACTAAAGATATTTTTTATTAAATAAATTAAAATTTTTAGGCTAACATATAAACTTTAACGATCTAAGAAGTAAGCCCACCACCGTTGCGAGTCTGCATAATCATATTAATTTACTTCTCACCCTTAATAGGCATATCCCTACCTGTGTGTTTTTGCAGGTGACCTGACCTATTAGGGTGAAGTCCTATCAAGGGAATATTTTGCAATCTCTTGGAAAAAAATTATTTTTAAGCCTTTTTTAAAACTGCTATATATCATTTTATACATTTTATCGAGTCGATTAACATGCATCGCATTAAAAACTAATTTAAAATGAGTTTAAAATATAAGTTGCATTTGATTCAAGCATTCTCACCCAGCATAAGTTAACTGATCAATTAGCATCTGCTCTAGACGTTAGTGCCAATTTTTAAAAACTTTAACAATAACATCCCTACTACTCTTTCATAAAAATGATCAGACTTATGGATTTTAATCGATTAGGTGGTTAGCTGGCTCCCCAATCCAGGCTGGGGTAAGTCTGGCTTTTTGCATTGCATTAGCTAGGTTCAGGTCACTATCATCTAGTGCCCAATTTATATTTAGGTTTTGGGATAGGTTTAGAACTTAAGATCTCACTTTCCAGGAATACAATCCCAAATTTTTAATAAAATGATCAACTCAAATAAAAAATTCTCTCAATCCTAAACTTAAAGCCCAACACTTAGATTAGGTTGGGACACTTCTGAACTGTTTTAGAATCTCAAAGTGTCTCCTACTTCTCCTCTGTTGACTCTAAAAATAAGTTTTCCAACTCGATCTAATCCCAATTAAACTTTAAGATTCAACTCCTTTGACATCAATCGTAGAATATCTCTAAATAGAATTTTTGTCGTTATTTTAATCGAGAGTATTCGTAGGAAATTTAACTTCCCTACGGTGTAATTAACTACAAGGTCTTGCACTCGTAAAAAATTTAGAACCCACATCAAATTTTCAAAAATTAGTTTTTAAAACCCATTTAGTCCTCTTTGGGAAAATTAAAATCAATGACGATTATTATCATGTTCGGATATCGATGATAAGTGATATCTTCTTCCCTCAAGGACATATCTCATTTATCATAGTATTTTTTAATATGAAAATAATGATATTTTCATCCAGGTTATAATATTTAAATACATGTAGAACCTCATTTTGACCATTCGGGGTCATATGTAGTTCTCCCTAACATTTGATTATTATAATTGGGATAAAATTTTTAGTTTCATTATCTATACCCATTAAGGAATGATACATTTGCCTTCCTAAGAGATATATCAATCAGAATGATGTGTTCAATTTTGAAACAAAAATTTTGACTTAAAATTTCCAAAGAAAACTAAATTTTTCAAAATCCCTTTTTCAATACTTTCAGCCCATACAAAAAATAGCATGAGGTAGCCCAATTGAATAATAAATTGAGTAAAAATAATCCATTGAGTTCACTGATCAATTTGAACTCAAAAGACCTAACCCTTTTACCCAAGGTCAACTTGGTTATCCAAGTCAACCAAGTTTGACCAAATAGACATACACTTTCATCTCTCTCAAACCCCTCGACCAAGGGTTTTCCAAACCCATTAAAACCCATGGGATGACCCATTTGAAAGTTCGATGTGTGCTAAGAGGGGGGGGGGGGGGGGGTTAATTGGTATTTTAAAAAATAAATCCTAACAAGAGTTCTAGTATTTTTATGGATTTTTCTTTTTCCCATTTTATTTAATTTTAAATTAGAAAATTTAACTAATCGAGTATGGAAGCTAAAGATTCATTCATAATTACGATGGTGGTGAAACAATTTCAAATATCGCAGTACACAATTAAAATTAAATTTTTCACCAAGCAGTTAGCACAACAGATAAATGCATGAAGAATTAAAATGCAAAAAATATGGAAAAAGCATACCAGAAATTTTTATAGTGGTTCGGTCACTTGACCTATGTCTACTCCCAGGAGTCCTCCACTCCGAGTATTGCACTACTAAAAGTTAACTCTCCTTCTGCTTTTACAAGACTCACTTTCACCTTCCTCGGTGTGGTGGAGTACCAGACGCTATGTCACCCTCCTAATGACAGCAGTGGACCTTCTCCTTTTTCTCCCTCCTAGAGAAGGCAGAGTACCTTGAGGATATTGACCTTGAAGCATCTCTTCCTAGAGAACCTTCACAAGACTCACCAAGGCCACAGGAGGAGAAAGCGTGCAGCTAGCTCAGAGCAACCGTGTAATCCCCTCATACTCCTTCTCCCTCACACTCAAGCTCACCTTCTCCTTCCTCTCACAAACCCTGGATCTCTCCAAAAGCTCCCTCTCAAGAGTTCCTTCCTCTGTCAACCATAGCCTCAACTACTTCTCATTGAATAAGAAAAACTCTATTTTAAATTAGGCTTCAGAAAACCCTAAAAATTCTAATTTGATGATTCTGTTCATACAGTGTAATCTAATGTCGTACAATACGATCAAATCAAAAATAGTTTCATCCAGTACGAATTCAAATGAACAGTTCACAAATTTTATGAACATTATACAGTACAATCCAGAGAACGTACTGGATGATCATTTTATTTTTAACTATTCATATGGGACGATCTATGGGATGAACAAAATTGTCTCTGTTCATCATTCCACACTGTACCATTCGTACAGTACGATTAGTTCATTTTCAGATCATCATCTTATATGATATAAATATCATCCAGGATGATCAGTACAAAAATTGTGGTTTTGTCTGGTATGATATATGGGAAAAATAAAATCATCTCTATTCGTTGTACAGTACGATTGACATCGTACAGTACGATCAAGTGTAATTAAGAAATCATGATTTAATTGCCTGATTATGGGGGATAATTTTGGCAAGATTTGAAATGTTCGTACAGTACGATTGTACTCATACAGTATGATTAGTTCAAAAAATCAAATTTAAAATCTTACCTAAACTGTCCTGGCTACTAGGGTTTTTAGGTTGAAATAAATCATATGATACGATCACGATCGTACTGTATGATTAGTTTATAAAGCTAATCATTAGGAATTAGCCGTTAACCCTTAGTTGAAATGACAGATCGTATAGTATGATTAAAAATCATACAGTACGATGTTGTTAAAAAAATTTAAATTAAGTTAATAAAATGTTTTAACTCTCCCCCTGAGTGTGTGTGCTTGGTCACCACTTCTGCATACATACTTTTGGGGCAGACTCAACAAATTAAAAAATTAAAGAAAATAAAAGTACATGTTCTTGCACATCCTAGTCTACCCAATCTTGAGTTTCCTGTAGTCTTGAGTGGTGTGTATCTTACCTGATATGTTAGTACTCACAAACAAAAATAAACATTTATATTTTCAGGATGAACATATTAATTCAGTCAATATTATTTGTCATCATCAAAATCAAGTGCTGGGGATCCAGGATTATAACACCATTAGGTCTCTAAGGAAGCCCCCTTGAGATCCCAAGGCTTTGGGCTCACTTGGGTTAGCCATTTGGCTTAACTCAAGTGTTCAAAGAGAATCTCCTATGAGCTAAATCTCAATCCTAACCAAATAAAATCAAACCAATGGTGGCATTGTTCCCCCCTTAACCTAATACACCTACCCTAGTTGACCCAGCACTTGGGTCAAATTGGGTTGGGAATTAGGCTAACCCAAAGTGGTCAAAACCACTGTGGGTTAAGCCATTTCTCAACCTAAGCCCCACCAAGCCAAACCAACACCTCCATTAGGTGGTCATTGGTCCAACACACCTACCCTAGTCAGCCTAACCCTTGGGTTAACTTGGGTAAACCACTAGGCTAACGCAAAGTGGGCAATTGCCACTTTGACTCGAGCCATCTTCCACCACAGATCAGACCAGAACCAATTGACACTTGCATTGGGTGACCCTTGAACCTTGACCTAATAAGGCATGGAAATACTTAATGTTATTTTCCCCCTCAACAAGATTCATAGAAGCCACTTTCTGCTTCTAATAAGCTTCCTCATGGGCTTGAAGGTTAAAGAGATGATTTTTAGCATGTTGAAGAAGAATTAAATTAGCATCAGATTGATGGTGTTCATAATTATTGTCACAAGAGTTAACTTTCTCATCAGTAATGGCAATGTTAGTAAAAACATTTTTAAAAATATTATGATTCCACCAATTAATTTTGTATTTCAGTCTTTTCAGCTTAAACAACAATCTATTTATGTTAAAGGGGAGCTTTCCAATTCTCCTAGATCATGTTGATGAAAGTAGTATCAAGATGCCACATATTCTATTGAAGCAGAGGTTCATGTTTTAAATATATGGTAATAAGCATAGGGGAATGATCAGAGAGAGTTCTACTAAGGTGCTCAACATGGGTAGAAGTAAAGGAATTAATTTAGTTGTCATTAAAAAGCACATGATCTAGCCATTTCCAAAGAGTACCATAATTCCAAGTAAAATTACTACCCGTATATCCAATATCATGTTATTAAAATTCTCCATAGATTGATAAATAGGGTTGGACCCACCAAGCCTTTCATTAGGGTTAGAAATAGTATTAATGTCACCACTAACCAACCAAGGAGAATTAACAACATTATGAAAGCAATTAAGCTGATTGCACAAGATCCTTTTAATGAAATGAGAAGAAGCAACATAAACAAATGAAGCAAAACATTTACAATGCATAAATTAAATACTATAATGAATCACCTAAATAAAATCACCAATAATATTAATAACAAGAGATCTATCCAAATAACACAAATCGTATTGGATATATTAGCTACAACATGATTAAAACTCAAAAATCCAATAGTGTTGTCTAATTTGGCAGGAGTAATAAGAGGCTCAATCAAAATAACCAAAGAGATATTATGAATACGACATAAATTTTTAACTCTAATTCTAGAAGTCTGGTAACCAATGCCCCTAACATTCCAAATAAGAGACTTAAACATTAGAATGTAGTTGAGAAGTTTGAGATCGGGTGCTTCTCAGAGATTGTAACATAATATTTTTAGTTTTCTTATTCTTTCTTTATTGCACATGATTATAGCCACTCTCCTCATCCATCCCACGTTTAGTACCAACATCAGAAGGTTCATTATCATTCAAATGAACATTAATTTGAGATTGAGTTTGAGAATCCTTACAACCCTTTCCCAATATAGAAGCAAGATTAATTATGCATTCATATGAATATTATTATCCTGTGCAAGTTCTCCTTCTTCCAACTTATATTCCTTGCTTGCTTGTCCATTAGAAACAACATTAGTACTATAAAAAATAACATAACCATTATTATTCAAAAAAATAAATAAATTCAGAGAGATTCTTGTTAGTATAGCATGGTAATTGTAAACAAGTTAAAGTGTTGTTATGCTCAGCGACCAAAGAAGCCATTTGTTCATCAATATTGATTTGATCAGAAGCTTCATGACATTAATTAATTGAACTAGTAGGGTTAGGAACTTCTTTCACTTGATGAACCATTCCACCAACTTCAGCATTCTCACTATCAAGATTGCTTTCAATTGGCAAACAATACTCTTGTACAACATTATCTTCCAAAGTAGGTAATGATGAATTAACTTTTCCTTTCCCTTTCACCTCTTTAATGGTATCTTTTTGTACATGAAGGTTAGGATGCAAGTGAAAACATTCCATGGCACTATGTCCATGCATCATACAATGATAAAAAAATTGAAAAGTTTTCAAATCAACTTTTTGAAGATAACCAGAAAGCTCAGACCCAAGCCAAACATCTTTAGGATGCTTCTTAGAGACATCCATTTCAACTAGAATACGTGCGACAGATGGCCTAGAAATAAAAGCTATAACCTAATCAGTTTGAAGAGGCCTATCATAAATTGATCCTAAAGCAAATACAATTTGGTGATTAAATAAATACAATCTCAAGTTTGGAAAGGACACCCACACGGGAGCAATAGATGAATATTCCTTTACATCAAATGATGGAGTCCATTTTAATAATCACATTTGGCAACTTTGGATGTAAAAAGATCTATGGAAAAATAGCCTACTATAATCCAAATCATTAGTAAGTTGAATGGCTATATGCATCTGATCCAACAAGCCAACGGAAAAGCTATCAGATAGTTTTAGGCCAACAAAGAATTTGTGAATAACGCTGAGATTAAGATGACAGAGCATAAACTTTCCAACCAATGTAAACTCAAAAGGAGGAGCAGTAAGTTTAAAAATCATAGATTCGTCAAACATTAAAGCCTTGAAGGATGTATGAACCAGATCAAACTTAGGTGATGAGATGATGGAGTTACCCACAACTACATCTTTAAAAGAATGAGATGAAGCAATACCCAAAACCCCATTACCAACAACAGCTTTGGGAGGATCAACTGGCAAACCTAAGGTCCAAACGTTCGACGAGTCGCCATCAGCCAAAAAAATATAAATGAAAATGAAAATGAAACAGAATGAAAAAATAGAGAAAGGAGAAATCACAAAGAAGCTAGAAAAAAGGAACAAGCAAAAAAATTCCTTCATGATATGCAGTGGAAGGAGGCGACAAAGGAAGCCCTTGATCGCCCAAAAACCACCAGAGAGCAGGGGGAATTATGCACATGTGGGTGTCTCATCCTAATTTTATATAATTTTTAATCATCATTTTTATTAGGGTTAATTAACTAATCAAAATGTAAAGATAATATAAAATGTAAAATGTAAACATATATGGAATTTAATCAAATATAAATAAAAACACATAGTTATCTACACCCTGTGCTTTAGTTTTATATATATCATATGCTTTACACTTCTTTATCACTCATATATGATCATATATGCTTTCATATGAGTGATAAAGAAGTGTAAAGCTTTTGATATATTTAAAATAAGGCACAATGTGTAGATAGCTAGTGCTTAAAAGCACTATAATACTGCAATGACTCTTATAGCCAAATCTAATCATTATAATAATATAAACATGGTAAACCATCTCATTTCTAAAATCTACCCCAAAGCAAATACATACAATAAAATAATGATAGCATTCACACATACTCTCTCCCTCTCTTAAAATAAAATACACATAAAATGAAGATTTCGTTATATGCATATTCAATATATTTCTTCTTCCTTATTCTTCTCATCCCTTCAATCTATGACCATTAACCTTGAAGTGTGAAAAGTTTATTTATCCTTAATTCTTATGGCACTATTAGGATATACTCTAATAATAGTAAAAGGAGTAGTCCATCCAAATTTAAGTTTTCCATTATAATATTTCTTCTTATAATAAAAAATTATGACATCTTGACAAGGAGAAAATTCATGATCTAGAACTTCACACCCATGCTCAGCTTCTTCATTTCTACAATGTACATTTTTGTACCTCCATAAATTACATTTCTAAATTCATGAATTTCATTAACAATTATAAAACTCTTGATGTTTATAATACATAATGTATCTTCACTCTTTAAGTGCACTTCACTTCTTTTTGTGGTGGGATGCTTTCATTTCTTTCCACTCAGTGCTTATTAGATTCAGGAAAGGAAAGGAGAACACTCAACAACACTCTCTTAAAAAGAACTATAAGAAAATCAAACTTCAAAATTATCCTTTTTATAGTTTTTATCGGTGTTGTGGCATTAAAATTTAAATTCAAAATTGTTGCAGCACGGCCAAGCACAGCGGCGCTAAAATCAGCAATGTGGTGCTCTTTTTCTCTCATATTTTTTTTAAATGAAAAATAAACTTACCCAATGATTACTATTCCTAAAACTAATCTCCCTACCTAGAACACATGAACAAAAGCTAGGTTGCCTCCCTTACAAGACTAAGTTTATAGACTTCAGCAAGACATGATAAAACACTAAACATAAACTTGGGTTGCCTCCTATACAGCACTGAGTTTATAGTCTTTAACCAGAATTGCCTAGATTTTTTATTTTGGTTCATGTACATTACTATCATTCTCCAAATGACTTTTACTAGGATCTTTTTCTCTTTCCTTTGGGTTAACTTCAATATTGCTAGGTAAAGATCCAATAAGTTTACTACTAAATAAAAATTATAAGCTGACTTAATTAGGTTTCCAAATTTTTAATAGAAGTAGTTGATTTCGTAATTGAGTCCCTAATTACATCACTACATCTTCCAGTGGTGATTTTCTATTTCCAAACTGATTGCTTTGATTAAATTCTCGAGTATATGCAAGTCTAGGATTAACATCAGGTTATTGAGGATTGTTCCAATTTACTCTTAGATTATTTTGAATAGAATTCCACTGATTATTACCACCAACATTATTGGACCAATAAAAATTAGGATGGTTCCTCCAACCTTCATTATATATATTGGAGTAGGGATTATTTTATCATCCAATCAAATTAATATGTTCAATCCCTTGCACATTATCATCTTTAATTAAATTTTGATCCTCCAATTATATAAATGATTCAGTTCCTAATAAAATATTCCTTCCTATTATACTCAACTTCCTAGAAATTTATACAACTTCTGGATTCAACATTGATAAAGCATCAGATTCATTAATTTCTGCCACTTACTATGGATTTATCCTATTAGTAGGTCACTAGAAATTATTGATAGACATTTCCTCTATTATTTCATATGCTTTCTCAGATAGCTTAGACATTAATGATCCTCCAGCTGCAACATCAATGATTGCTCTAAGGGATCCTACCAATCCATTATAAAATAATTGAATATCCAACTAATTAGGTAAAATAAGGTGAGGACATTTCCTAAGCATTTCCTTAAATCTCTCTAAACTCTCATAAAATGATTCACCTTCAAATTGGGTAAAAGAGGTGATATTATTTCTATGTTTAGTAGTGTTTAAAGGTGGGAAAAACTTATCAAGAAACTTATTAGCCAACTCATTCCAAGTACTTATAGAGCCGGGGGGGGGTAAAGAATTCAACCACATCTTAGCTTTATCTCTTAGAGAAAATGGGAATAATATAAGTCTAATAGCATCATCATTGATACCATTATATTTAAATATTATAAAAATTTCTAAGAAATTGGCTATGTTTAAATTGGGATCTTAAACAAGAGTTCCCCCAAATTAAGAATTTTTAACCATTTGAATTAAGGCAGGTTTTAATTCAAAAATTATTAGTATGGATCGTAGGTATATTAATGCTCTAATGAATTCCATCCATAAAGGGTTAGCATAATCCCTAAGAGGTCTAGAATGATCTAGATTTAATATAGGTTGAACCAATTTATAAATCTTTTTTTTTTAATTTTTGAAAGGGTCCTTTCTATTTCAGAGCCAAACAATAAAGGTTCCTTTCTATGTCGATAATGCATTCAACCATGAATATGTAATCAAAACATAAATTAATTAAAATAAAAGATACACGTAGTATAATTATGTAATTAATTCAATAATATAAATAAAATTGCAAAAAACAAAATACTTATTCAACAATGATGCCAAAAACCTAATGGAGGCTATGGAGTAAACTTTTTAATTGCATAAAGATCTAGGGCTTTATCACCCCTGAACAATGCTTAGTTTTTTTATATAAAAATAATAAAACCTCACTTAATATATATAAGTATATATGTTGAATCAAGCAATAAAGGGATAGCGTAGACTGTCGAACCCATGAGGAAGTATGCTTACTTCCAACAAACTACAACTACTTACTATAGTTATAATAGTTATCCTATTAAAATAAAAAAAATGATATTTATGGAGATTCTATCACTGAATAAAAAAATAATTAAAATATTGGATATAATATTAAATAAATATGTTTTGGATTAATGAGTGTAAATTTCATATGTTTCCTAATTAGAATCTTAATTATAAATGTGATTCAGAGCATATGCAATCTTAGATCTCTATCAAACTTGTAGGGATGAAAAGGATATCTGTTGACCTCCTATAGTTATAATATCTCTTTAAGAACATTGAATATTTTACATCCTATAATTAGACATGCAAACATCTTATCTCGATATTCATGGTTGTTCTTGCATTCCTCCATCAAAGCTATATAACACACTATATTTTAACTACACATATGGCCATTATGTACAGAATAATATTGAAAACATTATTTAACTTTATAGAATAAGAGTCTTCATTAGTACTCAACATGCTCTTTATATCATCAATCTAAAATGAAAGAATTAGCCAAAACATAGAAAAAATGATAAGCAAACTCATTTTTATTAAACTCATAAATAATGAAAATATAAGAGAATGATATCATCGAAAAGGATCAAAGTATATCCTCTGCACTCCTCTCTTAAATTATAAAGTTGCTTCAACAAACATAGGCTAAACACTCCAAATGATTGTATCTTCTACTTCCCTAGCCTCCCTTAGATTTCACTCTAAGAGCGAATTAGAAAAGTACTTTAAAAAGTATTGAATTTCAAATAAGTGATTGAAGTCCCTTACAAACATACATCACAACATTTTATAGGATAACACAAAACGGCATCTACTATTGTGGTGCTTAAAATAGTGGCATTGTGGCACCCTTAATGTGACCTATTGCCTCTACGCTGAAGCTGTTGCGCCACCATGGCGTTTGCTAATGTGAAATGGTTACTTATTAAACAGTTGCATATTTTCACTGAGAGAATGTGGCCCCCAAAATTTATAACTACAACTCCTTAGCACTTCTCACATCTAAGTGATATGATGGCTGAGTGGAAAAAATAGAACTGAGGCGTGAGTGATTGTAGCACCATAGCTTTTTAAATAGAAAAGTTGATGCTATCAAGCTATTTTTTTTAACATCATGGTTCTAGTAATACTGTTGTACTGATTGTAATGACAACACAGAAATTGAAAATATAGAATTCAAAACTGTAATGTCAAATTTATGGCACTTTGATGGTATTGAAGGTGGAGCTGTGGCGTTATTTTGTTAGACGTCGTGGCTTTGTGAGCTCCTTAGAATTCTATGCCATTTTTGAATTTTCTTGCATGGAAAAAACTAAAATAACACATTTTTACTGAAAATAAAATATATAAAATAGTATATAAATTACACTTATTAAGGATCCTCATTAATGGAGGTAATTACCTTAAGAACATTAGCATATAAGTTGCTTTGAAGATTTTATATATGGAAGGAAGGTTGATAATTAGAACTAGTCAAAGTCTTAATCAAACTTTCGGAATGAAAAGAATAATATCAAGCTTATAATAGAAGGTGTTATGGTTGTGCCATGGCCCTAGATAGTGATTATAAAAATTAATTCCCATTCTAAAAATCCAAGGTTTTTGCCCCTTCAATTAGTTTAAGCATTGCTTCCTTATCTTTATTGAAGGACATGGATTTAGTATACACTAATAATTTGATTAGCAAGTAAACTAACAAGAACTTCACCCTCTAATGTATCACTTTATTTGAGAGGTCTCTTATCCTCATGGCCACTAAAAAGATTTGATTGTAAATATTATAGCTCACAACCACCTAGGACAACTAAGTAGTCATTATTTATAAACATAATAGTGCACTTATGGAGGGCTTCTGGGGAAATCTCTCATACTCATTAATAGAGTAAGAGTATTTTTGCAAATGAAAGCTCATACTTATGAGTAGACGAGGTGAATTCTAATGCATAAGTAATATTTATAATTAATTCTCTAACTATCTTCATACTTTCATTATTACCTGAAGATTTGATGTAGCTACACTCAATTTATGTTAAACACACCATTCCAACACTTTTTGAGGAGCCATGCTAATCCTAAATATATGGCACCCATCCTAAATCTATCTCACAAGTAGTCATTAGTAACTCACTATATTCCTAATTTGTAATCGTCATCTACTCTTTGTAGCTGTAGGTATAGTACACCCATCTTTTGAGGAGGAGCACTGAACTTGCCTTACCAAGAAGTAAAAATCCTAAGGAAACTCCATGGCACTACCTACTATCAACAAAGAAGATAAATACTCTCTACAAGGATTTCAAAGCAATTTGCTAAATAAATACAATAAAGTAAGGTAGCATAAATACCAAATCCAAACTTATCATAATGATGCTCATCCAAATAGAATTTAATTACTTAGAACATCTATTATTTATTATAAATTTACTTAGAATAAAATAGAAAGGGGGATGAACCTACTCTTCCTCACCAAAAATCTTATATAATGGATTTGAGACTTTTAAAAGGTAACACTACTATCTTTATTAAGTATTATAGAAGAATATACTAAGTAGAGACTAATTGACTCACCTTGAGGAATTAGCAAACCACCTCCATCACAACTTAGAGTGCATCGATCTCCTTCCTCGATTTAGTCTCAAAGTCTCCCTTTATAACCTTCTTCAAATTTCTAGTCCGCCCATTTAGCATAGCCTACATATGTTGAGAACTATCACCATTACGCTAACACACATGATAAGGCTTTCCAATGTCTGTGGAGCCTCTACAGGGATCCCTTAACACACTGAGTTGATGGAGAAGAAGAAGGTTAAATCATAAATGTCCACCCTTGGTGATGTTATAAGAGTCCCTTGAGTTAAGGGCAACACTTTCACCCCCCAAATATCCTCAGTAACTTTTATCAAGGGGTTGACTCCAAAGATTTATCATGAATGCAGCTACCCTCTCCAATTATTTGAAATTGGACATGTAAAACTTCATGGGGTCAAATTCTACTCTTTAAATCCAGCTAAAGATTATAAAAAATTTAAAAGAAAAATGATCATACCCTCAAGCCTATATTTTTAAGAGAAAGAAGTGAGTGGGGTCAAATCATTATCATGATGAATAATAGACATGATGCACCCAAGACTATTGTAATAATAGAGCAGTAACTTGAAAGTACATAATTGTGCTCTGATAATGGAAATGGCACATAAAGAGGAGGGGTGAAATGGAGATTTAAAAAAAAAACTTAAATTTTTTTTGAATAAAGGCCAAAAACTGATTTTATGCAGAAGCATATGAATATATGAAATAACACAACTTCAAAGCAAGTGCAAATTATTGTGTTTTATATTTTGTTGAAAACCAATAATAATATTTTTTTTTCTTTTTCTTTTTCTTTTTCTTTTTTTTTTATTTTTTTATTTCTTTCAAAAATAAATAAGAATCACAATCTGTCACAATAATCTCCTTTATAAGTGCAATCATAATAAAACCATTGTGCTAAAAATTAAATTGTAAGGAAATAAAAGTGTTGAAAGTAAATGCAAAAAGTAAAGATATGAAACTAATTTTTATAGCGGTTCAGTCAACTTGACCTAGATCCACTTCGTGAAGGTCTTCTTTATTGGGAATTTCACTAAAATAGTGACTCTCTTTTAGCCCAAAGCTAGGCAGAGAAGCCTTTTTCCCTTTCTATAGGCTGAGAATTCACATTTACAAACTCTTCACACTTAATGAATCCCTCTATTCACCTCCTCAGTATGGTAGAGCTACCGTGTCCTCCTTTCATCTCCTTGGTCTTGCATTGTTACCATGTCCACCTTTCACCTCCTCGGTATAGAGGAGTCATAGAGCCCTCCTTTAACCTCCATAATTTGATGGAGTAGTAGAGTCTTCCTTTCACCTCCTTAATTTGGTGAAGTCATTATGTCTTCCTTTCACCTCCTCTATGTGACAAAGTTGCTGTAGTACTAGCCTCCTTGGCTAGATAGCTTTTAGCACAAAGTCTTTCCTTTAAAGAGCTCCAGTCAAGAAGCACAAAAATATAACCTAAGTTCCTCAGGTGAATGTTAGACAAAATAATCATGTGAAAATCCCTCTCACATTCCTTGAATCCCTTAAGGTTCTTCTCCCTTTCACACAACCTCACCCTCTCTCTCCCTTGCTCAATTTTCTCTCACCAAGCTTTCTCATAAAAGAAAATAGAACCTTTATTGTCATTAGATCCTTCTTTCTAAATAGAAAAGAGTTTATAAAGAGGGCTTTCAAAAACCATATCTTTTAATTTAGCCGCCTCTGACCTCTGATTTATAATATGATACTTATATTATAAAGTATAATTAGTTCAATCTCTTTTGTATGATCCAAGATCATCAAGTATGATTAGTTCAATTTAATAGCATTTCATATAAGATGACCTATGATAATTAATTATCATCTAGATGGTCTCACTATCGATCACACAATATGATCTTCCTATACGATCAAGATCATATTGTATGATCATCAATAATAATTAATCTTGATTTGATTGCTTAATCATAAGAATTAAATTAGGAAAGATATTTAAAATTTATATAGTATGTACTAGTATAAATAGAATGATTAGAACAACTTTCCAAATTTCAATTATTACCTAATTTAAATGAGAGTGTGGATACTAAATTTAGTTGATGTCATATATGATGTTGTTGTCATACAATGCGATTAGTTATTGCCCATTACAAATTAATCACATTAACTAGAAATTCTAATTAATTTTTGATTTCACTGATCATATAGTATGATCTATGAAAAAATTGAAATCTTTAATTACACTCCTCCTTAAGTGTGTATGCATGGTTTCTAAGCTAGAAAACACCTATTACAAATATAGACTTCAAAAAAATAAAAATTATACACTCTTTGAGACATAAATTTACTCACACACTCACTCAGTATAATCTTGAGCCATGAATCCATAATCTTACGTCGGGTATGCAGTAACTAAAAGGGTTAAAAGTGTACAAGAAAAACATATGCAGAGTATAAAGAATGAGAAACTAAATAAACATCCAATGATATTTATAATTAACAAAGTATAAGGTTGAGCTCCAAGGTTATAATAATATCCCCCTTTTTAATGATGACAAACATTATTGGTTAGAACTTTAAAATACAAGTTAATTTTTCCTTTCTTAGTTAGCTCTCCCCATTATTTAGTGATTTATTTTAAAATTAGAAAGAAACCTTCAACTTATTATTGTTATTATTATTTATTATATTATTTATTTTATTTTATAATTTTTTTAAAATTTGAAAATATAAATAATAATTATAATAAACAATGACATAAAAAGTACTGGAAGCACAAACAAACTGCACTAAAAAGAAAATAATACTACCAACACACTCACTACTCCCTCTTCTGACATCATTAAAAAGAGGAACTACAAACAAACTATAGAATAGTAAAATGTACTAAAAATAGAGAGTACAAGTAAACACATGACAAACAACAAAATATTAATTAAATAGACCTTTATCAATTGATGGTGATGATGGCTAAAATATTAATGAAGTGAAGTGAACTGATCACTGAACCATGTATGATCAGCCTCATAATGTTGCTTTATCTATTGCTATTATTATTATAACTATTTCTGCAACTAATCCCACAATAATGTAGAATCCTAGTTGTGTGTGTCTAGGTGCAACTCCAATCGATCAATATGCTAAACCCATAAGTAAGTAGGTGGTGGCTTAAAGGTTGGTGTTGGTATTGATGCCTCAAAAATTTGTACTCCCCCTATCTCATCAAAAATATGCTCCTTCTCTATGGGTTATGCCCTGCGGCATCTATTGCTAAAGAGTAGATGGAAGGAACTATAGGTATAATAGACTACGATGTGTTCCACTGGGGTACAATATATAAGACTATATTTTGCATCTAGGATGTAGGGTATGATATGTCCAAGTGATAAATTTTTCCTACGATGTGCTCTAGGGTTTCTAAAAGTGGCTAAATTTTTAAAGTAATAAGTGATCATGTTACTTCATTAAACTTTGTGCTAATCATAAAAACAAAGTGACATGAACTTATAAGGGTGTGATATTAACTCTGTCTCCAACTTTAGGAAGAATTAAAGTTCTAAGGATGTGTTCAATGACACGGGCATTTTGCAATAGAGTGCTGACTAATGGGTGTATTTCTAAGAGTAAGATTTACTTGTGTCCAATCATAATCTCCTATGGTGCATACATTGTGGGGCTTTATACTTGTAATTGAAAAATGTAGAAGTTCACAAAAATCCTGGTATGTGATTTCTACGGGGTGCATATAGATGTAACATTGCATACTAATGTATTCGAAGTTGACTCTAAGCCTTATAAAAAATGTAACGAGATTTTTGGAGTTGAACGAAAATACAAGAGTAAGGATAAACTAGAGTGTTGTGCTGACAAATTAAATCTAATACATTATATTTAATAATTTCTTGGTTTAGGATTTTAGGGGGAGTAATTTATGTGCCTTTATAGTGGTGGTAGAAAGCTTCATCATATACTAATTGAAACATAACATTGATCTGAGAATGAGAAGAACTTCTTAGAAGGGATCGGGCCCGCTTGTTAGGCATTGGGATATGTAATGACAGAGAATTTAAAGGCAAAATGGGTATAAATTGGAAGTGTGTGCTTAGAATGAACATTTACCTTCAATTTATAGAATTTTGAAAATTGTATAGTACGATTAAAAGAAGATAAATCTCCCTTATGAATAATGCAAAAGGATTAGTCAAATTGTATAATACAAACAAGAATTGTTCTGGATGACCTTCATATTTTCATTCGTCACGAGGGGTCAACTATATCATCACTGACTAAATGGATCATCCTGTACAAGCAGGTGTTTGAATAGTATGATGTATATTAATGGATCATACTAACCAAATTTAAGATTGTCCCAATTATATTAACATGTGATTCTTATCATATGATGTTGTGTTCAAACATTATGAACCTGAATAGTAGACTTAGTTTTAGTTGTTGGATTAAACTAATAGTTGATTTTGTGTAACTGATGTGTACCATATAGTATGAAGGTGATCGTACAATACAATGTGAAGAAAAATTTTGGTGTTGTGTGATGGTCAGGAACAATTCTACAAGTAAAAAATTATTCTCAAACATTTTAAAACCACAACATAAAAAAGCCTAAAAAAATAGTGAATATGATAAGAAAAGAGTACTAAAGGCATAATAACATGTAACCACAACATAACTACAAACAGAAATTGAAACACACACTCATGCATAAAGCACAAATACAAATCAAATAAAAGAACAAACAAACAAAAATATACAAACATCAAAACTAACATACAAATACCCTAATTTTTAAAGCACTAACATCAATGATGCCATCTTGTCCTGAGGGGGCTAAATGTATCATAATTAATGGTTTTCATCAGGATATCTACTTTTTGGTTTTCAGTATCAACATGCAGTAGTTCTAGATTGCCCTTGACTAGATGATCCCTAATAAAATATGGACTCAAGTTTTTCTCCAAATAGAAAATGTTCTAACTTTTCAAATGATTTGCTTTTGTTTTCAAGAAATCTCATCTAAGTGTATGTAGTGTAATCATAAAAATATCACATGTTTAATTTATTTTTTTCGAGACTTATTGTATTTATATGTCAAAATAAATCCATATGAAATAGTTCTAATGATCTCATGGTGACTATATTCTTAACTAAATTGTATTAGGACTTTGTTTTCTTTCCTATTTGTCATTCTTCCCAAAGGTGGTCTTTGAAAGGTTCTATCATAGGAATGCTTCTAAGTAACTCTAACTAAGTGATTTTCCTAAGTATCTTCAAACATGCTTGCCATGATTTCTTATGACATAACCATCACTCATCATAAATTATTTTTTTAAAATAGCAACCATTACTTGATTCATCAATGCAATTCAAATCAATTTGTTAAAACTTATTCCTTCCAACATAGTTTTTTCGTTTAGTATATGTGAACAATTTGTAGAAAGAAATATAAAGAATTTTATCACAAAGTTGATTGATTCTTAAGAAATTGTGTTTTAATCCTTCTATCAAAATATTTCAACATGGACAATTTGTCAATTTTATCTATAATACCTACACCCACTACTTTTTTGTTAGTGTTATCTCCCGATGCAATTCTTCCTTCATTCCTAGTCTTCATTAAGATAAATTGTTTTGGCTCTCTAGTTATGTATTGTATGCATCTGCTATCTAGGTACTATTTATTCTTACTAAACCTCTTGTGAGAACACACCTACAAACATAATCAATGGTTAGTTTCAGGAACCCATATGGGTTTTTGTCCCACCTTATTCTTGAATGTATGAATATATTGCTATGATGGTGATGTTTTGGACCCTATGTGTTCTATGATGTAGTGTTCAAGTACATGTAATGTGTCCTAATATGCCACATGAATAACACCTAATCCATAGAAATGTATTTACTAATCTAAATGGGGAATGAGCTCTCATTCTAGAGAAGGATAATATATGTTGTGTTTCATGCTATCGCTTTACTATATATGTAAGCCCGGGTGCATTTCCTTGAAGTACTATAATTTGCTTTATTAAATGCTTATTTGCACTTTTATACACTCCTACTTCTACCTTTAATGCATGTTCATTACTATCTAATTCTAACGTTTGCTCTTCTAATTCCTTAACTGCTACTTCTAGCTCAATATGACCATTATTCAAAGATTCATGGGACTTTAGTAATTAAACTTGATGTTTGTTAAATGAGTCAAACTCTTCCATTAGTTATATTTTCTCCTTAACTAATGTAATATACTGAATTGCTAAACATAAAAGGCCACTAGTTGAATTCTCATGCTATTCTTTTAAATTTCAAAAATATATTTTTTTTCAATGTGAGTACTTCTTTTTCAACATTTTGCATGATTCTTGTATTTGTTTTGAGAAGGAAATTAAATCATCATATGAAAGCTTGCATCCCACACAATTGTTAGAGTCCCCAATGTTCTCCTTAGCCATTAAACAAATGTTGGTTACCTCCCCATATGGTTAAGTTTTTGAGGAATCAAACTTTGAGTTTTCCTAGAATACCTTTTCTATCTTTTTCTTACCTTTTTAGAATTAGATTTATCCTCACCCATTTCCTTCATACGGTGGTTCTAGATGTCGGGGCAATCCAATCTCAAGAGTACAAAGAGCATAATCATCATTAGTGCAAAGTCAGAGCTAATGAGATAAGAAGTTATTTCTATACCAATGAGGAGGAAAATAAAGGTCAAAGAGTTTAAACACATTGGGTTAGTATTTGCTAAGAGTCATTGTAGAGAACCAAAGAAGTTTTTTGGAATAAATGATTATGCAGCATTAGGTACTGGATAATAAAAAAGAAATTCTACAAAACCAACTAAAGTTGGATGTTCATCCCATCAAGATTATACCCCTTCATGACCACCAACATATTGTTATTTGAACAATAATCTATCTATCCCATCACTCTTCGATTCATCAATCGCCAATAGTCAAATGACACAATCAAAGACACCCACATGAGAAAAAAACTTTCAAAACACTTAGGGCACTTGTAATGTTGAGTCCAAACCCTCGATCCTGAAATGAGAACTCCTCTAGAAGTGCTCTTAAGGTTAAATCAATTCTAACCAAGTCACTTAACCTTATGATAACTAGACTATCATCTAAGAAGTGTGGGATTGTCCAATCCCCTAAACAAAAATATTGGACTACTCCCTGATGAGAGCTAAGGTCCCCAGGAATTCAAGACTTGCTTGAGCACCAGAGCTGCCAGTGTGAAAGAAATTCATATTTATAGCAAGATCCACAGTTTTCCCTTATCACACAACTAGTGATAGATCGCATCATCAGCCACTACGGAAGAACAAATCTAATTGAGTTCACCCCTTACCCTAGAATTATCAGATTTAAGTCTCTAAACTTCTAAAATAACGAAATTTTCTCCCTACTCTAAACCCATTTAAATTTGACCTTTTAATCATGAACTGAATTCACTTTCTAACTTGAAAGAATTTGAGTCTTATAGACCATCCCTAAAATTGAGTTCACCTCACTTTAACATGAACTCGCTTGATTTTGGTTTGTCAACCGTAGGGGCGATCAAATCCACCCTTTATCTAGAACTCATCCAGACCATTCAAACCTAGGCGCTTTCGATCATACGATAATTAGTCGATCACTCGAGCAGCATGGGATTGTCTAATCCACCATCACATTTTAGATGAAGGTAAAGATTGGACTACTTTTGGAGGTGAACCAAGGCTCCCATGTACTCAAGACATAGGTGAGTACCAAAGCCCCCAGCATCATGAAACTCACCTTTCCAACAAGAACCTCTCTTTAGCCACCACAAAGTAAGCCATGGTGAAATTATGGTCTAAACCTTTATTTATAGATCTATATAAGTTTTCTCTCTCTTAAAAAACCATTAATTATAAGTACTTTTCATCTTAAGCACCTTCCATCTCATGCTCGAGGAACTATAGTGTAGGAAGGATTAAACCTTGCCATTATAGTAGGTTCAAACCTCCTATCATTTTGTTATTAATTTCATTCATTTAACCCTTGTGAGAATAATCAACATTTAAAATCTTCAACCTACCCTAAATTGAATATAACCTGAATTAAACTTTCATCCTTAAAATCCAGTTTCAATCAACCCCATATTTTGAATAATGCATCTTAGTAACATTTCCCTATATAGCTTAGGTGGTTATTTTGATTTGTTCTAGGTCAATCACTTCAAACCATAAATTTAAAACCCATATTCAATCATTTTTAATCTTAAATACTAAATCCTATTTCAATCATTTCCCTAGTTTTTAATATTGCATTATTGTTACATTTATCATTCTAATTAGGTGTGTTTATTCAGACTGCATCAAGTTTTAATCATTCTAACTCTAAACCTAAAATCCATATTCATTCAATTAAACTTGTTCGATGATTTAGTAAATTCAGTTCAATATATTTTCCAGACATAAATATCTTGCCATAAGCTAGCGAGTTTAATAAAACCAATATAAAATTCTGGTTTAATTATAAAAATAGTAGGAAAGTTTATCATTATCTTTATCGTTAATGTCAACCTTTCCTTCAATCAATCATAATTCTCTGAGGATAGTCTGATCAAAATTTTCTCTGGCTTTGAGAACCTTTAAATGACAGTTAATGGTCCTCAATTCACTATAGCACTATTGAGTGTGGGTCTATGGTTACTCTTTTAGCCACTAAACCCTTTAGGTTCTCCTAGCTGACTTTCCCTAGATCTGTTATTAATTAGAAGTTGAAATCAATTGTTCATTTTGAAGTGCTTATGTTCAACACATTTGAGGTTGGGTCATCCTCTACTATAATATAGATGACTAAATCTCGATCCAAAAACACAAATTAACATATAAGGTAGAGATCTGTGGAGGTTAAATCTATAGAATAAGAGTCTTATTGACTATTATAATGGATTTTATAGTGGGTGAGATTACTGTCACCTCACTTCTTCTCCACTGACTACACTCTACTTTGAACTTGTTGAACCTTCCTTGGTTTAGAGGAAGAGAAAGTTTAGATCACTTTTGAAAGGACTTATTTGAGATTTTTCATCCAGGTTTAAATAGTCAAAGAAATTTGATTATAAAAATCTAAGGTGAATTCATTGGAACAATATATTTGTTTAGGTTTATCTCATAATCCCTTAATAAATTTATAGTATTTGTCTTTCACTATATTAATTAACTATGGGGTGTACCTTATGAGTGTAGTAAATTTGGCTACATACTGCATCACGGCATTTTCTCCCTGCTCCAATATCATAAAATACTCTTATATTTACTTTTGAGCTGATGTGGGTACTAGTCTATGAAAATAGTAACAAACTCTACCCAGATAATCTTTGCATTCATTGTGCACTGAAATTTCTCTCTTTAATGTCCTATCCATTATCTCTTAGCCTCTCCTTTAAATCAAAATACTAATAGTGAAACCTTCCTATTCTATGGATACTGCATGTTGTCAAATATTTTCTCTATCCTTAAAAGCTAGTCTTTAACTACCTAGGGTTCTACAGCTCCCTTAAATAATAAAGAATTTAGTTTATGAAACATTGTACATGTCTATCCTCTTCTATTTCCTTATGTCCCATATTTTTACTCTGCACATCACTCATTACTTGTTCAAAAATACTGGCAAGTTACATCAAACTGTCATAACTTACTAGAACTATTATTGCACTCTATCCATTCTGTATACCCTTATCAATAGGGTCCATCTATACATTGATATAATTCTTTTTTATAATAAATTAACATACAAATCTCAATATATATACATATGGGATCAATCAATCAAAACAAAATATGAAATTTATACTACTGAACTTTTACCCCATTCATAATCAATTCCTATAACACTGGTTATAATGCAATTCTTCCAATAATAGCTCTAATACCAAATTGTTATGCCTCAAGATCTAAATTAGAAGAATTGTCTAATTTATCTTTTTTAATCTACTAAAGCTTTTATAAATCATCAATATAAAATAATATGTATAATAAAAGTAATTAAATATCATACATATTAAATATTCCACTATATTCACTCACTAAAATCTCATTTATAGTAGCTATATCACCAACAATATAATAATCTATCATTAGCTCCAGACTATAAAAGAATAAAACAAAAATATATAATAGAAGGGGAAACATGAAGACCTCAATCTACCTCACTCCATAGATTCCAGACCTATTCCCTAACTTGAAATCCATAAAACCGTATAATGAGCTTACAAAGCCAAGCAAAAGTTGAAAACTCACTAAGACTTTCAATGTAAGATTTGAGAAATCAATATGCATGCTCATCTAAATCAATATAGTCAGTAGTGTTCAATATCAATAACGATCAGTCTTTAATAGTACATAATATAATTAATAACATAAAAGTAACATCATTACGCTAATAATAAATAAAAATAGGTGTAGGAACATAAATGTGTCAGCAATCAATAAATCAATATAGTAAGGAACAACATATCAATATTGTATTCATTTAATATTATCATAATATCAATGAGGTGAATCATAAATGTATAAGTGTCAATATCAGTAGTCTTATCCATCTTATCTTATATATCATATACTATCAGTATATGTACCTATATCATATGCTATCTATGCACACACACGTCAATGTTATATAGTCTATCTATCAATGCTATCAAAATATGCATGCATTAATGTAAGACTTAGGAAGGTGGGACATCTAGCTTAAGTGTAGTGATTTCTTTCCTTCATTTGTATTCATTATTTCATTATATCATTATCATTACATCATCTTTATCATTATTATTTTATTATCACTAGTGTCATTCAATAAATCATTAAGAGTAGTCACTCTCTTCCCATCGGCATAATCGGTCATCAGTTATAAGCTATAATTGGTATAACACTACAAACGATTTTTAAAAGAAAGCTCGTTGGCCAACCCTCTTATTAAGGGTATTATCATTTTAAAAGCCAACCCATATCAATTATAGTGTTAACAACCAGCCTTCCTTGGTTACATATGAATGCTACATTTATCTAATATTAGTTGTATCAATTTTTTTTAATGCAATAATTACAACATGAAATGCCTAAATCTATAAAATAAAAGAAAATTTAAATATTAGTTTAAAGCTTCTAAAAATCATACATTCATTTTATCGATGAAATTGAATAATATTTTGGTTAAAATATCCATTATATATATATATATATATTATTTACAAAATGTTACACAATAAAAGTGTAATAAATCATGAGAAAATTCATTTTTATCATTTTTGGGGGGAAATTAGCTTAATAGATACATAATCATTAAAAATAAAATTAAGTTTTAGGTTACTATAATTAGATGACTATTTGTAACTGAAGCAATAGATGAAAATAACCAAAACAAAAATTTCTAACTCTTCACTCTCTCCTCTTCCTTTGCCTTTCCCTCTCTTCTTCCATAGTAAGCCCAACGAAATGGGGGAGGGGGAATGGCTGGGGTTCTTTAATGCTTTGGATTTTTTAATTTAATATATATAAAAATAATATAAATGGCCTAGCACCACAGTGCTCCAACTCAATGTCACAATGCTGTATATTGACTCCATAAATATTATAAAATAGAGTTTTCAATGCCATGGTAGAAACTTCTAGCACCATTGTACTCATAGGCACAGAGTTGCAGCATAGAAATGCTCTGCGCTACAACACTCTGGATCAAACAAATATATATATATATATATATATATATTCTATTTTAAAATACTATTCATATTTTTAGGTTGTCACATAAAGAACTTTGGAAGTACAATAAAATAACTCTGCTAGCTAATATGGAAATCTGTACATTATTTTGTTAATATATATTGAATGTTTGTGAGGGTTGTTAAACCCTAAAAGACTAGTCCTGAGGCTAACCAAGAGTGGTGGTGAATTGGTTATTTTAAAAAATCTTTAACAAAATGAAAAATTAAAAATCCCTTGATGAAGAAGTAGATTAGTTTAACAATAACAAGAATTTCAGAGATTTTAAACACTAAATAATTCATAAAAAATATGGAAATTAAATGCAAAAAAATAAATAGAAAGAACACACTAGATTTATAATAGTTCAGTTAACTTAATCTATATCCACTCCCTAGAAACCTCATTTCTAAGTATTGCACTAAAAGTAGTATCTCTCCTTCTACCCCCATAGTAAGGCGGAGAAGCCATTACAAAATCTTTCCACCAACCTGGTGAGGTAAAGTACCTTGAATCCTTTTACTCCCTCCTAAAGTAGACAGAGAACCTAAAAATCCTTTTACTCCCTCTTGGAGTAGGTGGAGAACCTTGGAATCTTTTTACTCCCTCCTAGAGTAGGAAGAGAACCTGGATATACTTTTACTCCCTCCTGGAGTAGGAAGAGAACCTTGAAAATCTTTTATCCCAACTGTAGTAGGAAGAAAACCTGCATCTGATGCTGATGAAAATCTCCCCAAGAGCCACCAAGGAACCAGACAAGCAGCTTGACAAAGACGGTGGAAATCTTGCTTGGAGCAACCTATGTGAATCCCTCACAATGCCCCCTCACAAGGATTTCTCTCTCTCCCAAGCTCTCTCTCTCTCTCTTCTCTAGCTCTCTCTCAGATTGATTCAGCAGGAAAAGATTTGCACAAGGACAAATATGAGAGCTTAAATAGAGAGCCCTCAAAGAAGCCCTAATTTTAAATATAGCGCTTATGATGATACAGTATGATCCTCAGATCATCTTATATGATTAGTAAAAAATAGCCCTTTCATCCAGCATGATCAACATTTCCTTGTACGATCAGTTCAAGTATTTGTATAGATTGTCTAGTACAATTTTGCGATTGTTCAGGATAATTAGTTCAAGATATTATCTTGATCATCTAGTATGATATGGGGTAATGACCGGTGATTAAATATCATCCCATAAATCATTTTAGATGTCTAGTACGATTGCCTATATAATTTGAAAAAATTTATTATTTTTGTCTTGGATGATGGGGGATCATCCCATGAAATATCAAAGATCATCCAGGATGATCTTTATATATCATCCTATACAGTCTGATAGATCAATCTAACCATAATTAGTCCCCTAATTATACAATCAATTTAGGCATGATAGTTATAAATCATCCAGTATAATATATATCATCCTGTATAATTAGAAAAAAAAATTAAAGATTAAAATATTGCCTAAATTATGATTGGAGGCTATTTTTCATGTCTATAACTGATCATTCTGGATGATCTGAATCATCCAGTATAACTAGTTAATTAATCTTATTTAGCAATGGGTGCCTTAATTAGAGTTTTCTACATAACTGATCATCCAGTACGGTTTAAGTCATACTGTATGATTAGTTTAAAAATAGAAAAATTTTCTTAACTCACTAACTCACCCTCTTGAGTGTGTGTCCAAGGTTACTTAGCTTGGGGTCCACCAAATACATGACTTGACTCAAGAAAGGTAAAAAGTATATTGAAATTAAAATTATAGACAGACTCAACCCTAGTCTACCTAATCTTGAGCTAATTGGCATTGTAAGTGAACTTGTGGACCTAAAAGGTTAGTAAGTAGAGAAAACAAAATAGATATATAATAATAGTAGTAGTAAAGAAACAATAATATTTGTTATCATTAAAATCACTGTACTTGGGCCTAGATTTGTAACAATCTCCCACTTTTTGATGATGACAAATATTGTTGTTAAACATTTTTATAGGTCTTTGACATTTTCTAAAACTCCCCCTTTAAAGATGACATTTTGAAAGTAAGGGGAGTTTTTTTTTAATTTATTTAAGAAAAAATGCCCGACATAAAAAATTGAAAATAAGTAAGCAAAAAACAAACTCATTTTACTAAAACATAAGAAGCAATAAATGCACTGCTCCCCCTTTTAACATCAGAAAAAGAGGAAAAAAATATGAAACATAATAAAGTAAGCACATTACAAACTACAGAAGAAAAGACTAGTACAACTATAGAAACAAAAACACTAAGTAAACTAGAAAAAAGAAGGATTCTGATCAGGTGGCTGTGGCTGGAAGTAATGGTGAATGGAAGCAAATTGCTCCACAAACAAGGCTATATCTTGGTCATGCTGCTACTGCTGTTGGGCTATGTAGGTATCAAATTGTGCTAATTCTTGTTCATGCTGTTGCTCGACTATGTAAGAGTCAAATCTAGCCTCCCATTGATCAAACCTCTGAACCAGCTAATTAATTTGAGGCTACTGGTGGATAGGGACAAGTGCAAGAATGGGTCCTTCCTTTTTAGCCACAGGCTCTTTGTGCACTGGTTGATGATGAGTACTGTGAAGGGTGTCGAAGGAGCTATTAGAATAGAATACAGGGAGATGATCAGGTGGAGCAGGGAATTGAAAATTATATTTTGTCTCAAGGACATAGGTAATAAGATGTCCTAAAGCTAGATTGGGCTTTCTTTTATGGCCTAGATCCCTAATGCAGGTTAAATATTCAATGTAGTGAATTAGAAGATTAACAACACTAAAATCACGGTTAGTCATGATGTAATAAGTGGTCAGTAAATGTATAAGAGTAATGTGAATTCAATCCCCAACATCAGGAATAATTAAGTTTTGAAGAATGTGGTGAGGGTTCGGGCATCTTTGACTAAGGTGCTGACTGTGGAATCATGATAGTAAACATTGTTTTCTCTAAGAATACTGTTCATAGGGGTCTAATAAAAATCAGGATCAGAATCTAAGATATAGAATTTGTCTCTAGTGGTGGACAAGTGAAGAAATTCATGGAAATCCTAGTAGGTGATATTTACATGCCTTCTATTCACATATGATTATAGAGTAGTAAAATCAGTAGTTCAGAATTGAAAGGAAATGCAAGGGTAAGAATAAATCTAAAAGTGGTGCGAGCGAATAGGTCTAGTACCTAAAAGTTCAAAGCATTTTGATTAACAATCTTGGAAGGGTTGATACCGGAAGATTTATAGCGATTGTAGGCCGCCTCGTTAGATTACTCAGTAAATCAAGGATCAATAGAATGCTAACAAGCACTCAGGATCATTTCCCACCAACCATTATAAGAGTATGAGATCAAGAGGGAAGAAGGATTAGAAGGGTGTGAAGAATATCATACAGCTATTTATAAAGAAATTGGCATATCATACAGGATGATCGTGACATCATCTTGGACGATTAGGTGCAATAAATTCATCCAGATGATTAGTTAAAAAGGTCAATCATATCGTACAGGATGATCAGGTATCATCCTAGATGATTAGACATAGAATGATTATCCCAAGGAGTTAGCTTAGACGATCATTGATTAACTGGATCATCCTGGACAAACATGTGGATCAAGCTGGATGATGAAAAAATAATGGATCGGCCCGACTTCATTCAAATCGTCCAATGACTCCTGCCACGTGGATCATCCAATATGATGTATGAATTATACATGATGATCACCTATAATTGATTTATATCAACTGTTAGATGTGCTGTGATCAGATATGTGTATTTTTATTTAGATTATATATGATGATGTGGATCATCTTGGATGATGTGAGCAAAACTAGAAAAATTTAGGAGATGGAATGTGATGATCAGGAGGATTTCAAAATAAAAAAAATAAAAACATGAAAAGCATAAAATAACATAAACACTAAACCAAAAACCAGTCAAAAATTAAAGGACCTTTTTGTTGAATTGATCAAATATAGTAAATGATAAATTTATCTTATTATTAGATTTAAAAAATCATAAGAAATAAATTGACAATGCTGAAATCCAAAAAGGGTAGAAAATTGATTTAGTTAACCCTAGCTTGGATCCCTTACAGGTCAAAATCTTTTTTAAATAAAAATTTAAATCAGAAAAGAAATTTGATATAAAAACTGATCTTTTCAAACTTCATTTCAAAAAAATATCTGATAGAATAATATTGCAAAGTAATCAACCAAAAATCATGATTTTCAAATTTAAGTATTTGAAGATATCAAGTGGCACATAAATTATTCTAAGATTTAAAGATTTGAAAGAGAAGGAAGCTTATTTCTTTGTGGGCTTATTTTGTACCTCTTTTTCAGGTATTTGGTGCACTTTACACATCTTTTAATTTTTGATATACTTTATGTATCTTACAATTATTTGGTGGTAATTACACATGTTTTCAGTTTTTGGCTCATTTTGTGCCTCTTATCATTTTTGCGAGCTTACTTCCTTTCAAAATCTTTAAAGACTCTTGGTTATAAGATTATCTTTCAGATATAAGAGAAGAAAAACTCACTCTCTAACATAAGGAAGAGTAAGCCACAAAATAAAATCATATCCATATGATAAATCCAACAACCTGATTAAGAAAAATTCAAAGTGATTCATTGACATGGAAAATTATTCATATAAGATAGATTACTGTAGGAAGATAAAATAGATCTCTATTTCAAAGTCCAACTTTTAATTTGAAATAGATTTTTGCTTCAAAAAGAAAATACACCAGTAAAGGAGTTAGAGGAAGAGTAATAATCATCAAATTTTCTTCCTTTAACTATTTTTAGAGGAGTCAAACACTGCTTATTAATTTCTAAAACCAAAAGTAAGGCAAAAATGTCATTCGAGAATTCAATATTAGACTTGACCATTGATCAGATTCCTTTAAAAGCACTAAAGGAAAAATAACAAAAATTTAAAAACATAAAATAAAAACACATATAAATAAACAGACATGCAAATAAAATAAAAAATATCAGAAAATTAAAAACATAAAATATAAATACATACAAAGAAACAAACATACAAATAAAACAAAATAAACAAAAAGAATAGAATCAGAAAGCATCAATTTCAAGCATGCATATCTATTACACCTAATTTGGTTCTTAAGATGATGAAAGTTTTAAAGGTCAGTGGTTTTGTAAAGATATCAACAAGTTGGTTTTTAGTGGCTACATGGTGTAGCTCTATGTCTCCTTTGGTAACATAGTCCCTAATGAAGTGGCACCTTATGTCAATGTGTTTGGTCCTAGGGTGTTAGATTAGATTCTTTGAAATGCGAAAGGCACTAATGTTATCACATAAGATTAAAATTATGCCTACAAGTAATCCTAAATCCAGAATTTATTATTTTAACCAAAGGACTTGGGCCACACAACTTTCTAAGGCTATCAATTCAGCTTCAGTAGTAGATAGTGCATTTGAGTTTTATTTTCTATTAGACCAAGAGACTAAGGACTATCCTATGAATTAACATGTTCTAGAAGTGCTTTTTCTATTAACTCAGTATCCAGTAAAATCTAAATCAAAATATCCAATGATTTTAAAGGAGGTGCTATGCCTAGGATACCAGATTCCTAAGACATAGGTTCGTAAGATATATCTAAGGATTCTCCTAACAGTAGTAAAGTGGGACTCTTTTGGATCAGCCTAAAATCTAGTACAGAGATAAACACTAAATATAATATCAGGTCTGCTAGTAGTCAAGTAAAGTAGTGATCCAATTATTCCTCTGTATTTCTTTTGATCAATAGATTCTTCATTTGAATCCTTATCCATCTGAATATTGGAACTCATATGAGTGTTGATTAGCTTTGTTATATCCATTTCATGTTTTTAAGGATATCCTTAATGTATTTTGATTGACTAAGGAAAGTTACATCATCCTTCTACCTTATGCTAAGTCCAACAAAGTAGGTCAGTTCTCCCATCATACTCATTTCAAATTCATTACTCATTATTTTTGAAAATTCATCACATAAATTTTTATCAGAAGATCAAAATAGAATATCATTAATATAAATTTGGACAATCCGTAGTTCATCTTCTACCTTTTTTAGAATCAGTGTGGTGTCTACACTCCCCTTAATAAAGATTCTTTCTAGTAGGAATGTGCTTAGTCTTTCATACTATGCCTTGGGTGCTTATTTTAGTCGATATAATGCCTTTTTTAATTTGAACACATGATTAAAAAATTATGAATTTTCAAAGCCTGGGGGTTATTCAATATACATATCTTCTTTTATTACCCCATTCAGAAAGGCACTCTTGACATCCATTTGGTACAGTTTGAATCCCTTAAAATAAGCAAAGGCTAGTAGCACCCTAATGACTTCTAATTTAGCTATAGGGGCAAAGGTCTATTCAAAGTCAATCCTTTCTATTTAGTTATACCCCTTAGCCACTAATCTTGCTTTATTTCTCACCACTACTCCAAAATCATTCATTTTATTTTTGAACACCCATTTAGTTCCAACAACACTCTAGTCCTTAAGTCTTTCAACTAGCTCCTAAACATCATTGTTTACAAATTGGCTTAACTCTTCTTGCATGGCTAGGATCTAGAATTCATTAGATAAGGCTTGATTTATATTAGTGGGTTTTGTTATTGAGATGAATGCAAAGTGGTTTACTTCTTCTCTAAGTCTATGCCTAGTTCTAACACCTTCAGATGGGTCTCCTAAGATCAGTTCTTTAGGATGACTTGAAGAATATCTCAATTCTTTAGGCAGTATATTTTCAGGTTTTACCCTTTCCTCCAGATTTACAGATTCTACTCCTTGGGTGACTTCTACTACTTCTTCTTTTTCCATCCTAGACCGTCCAAAATTATTAAATTCATCAAAAATAACATGAGTGGTCTCCTCTACTACCAGTGTCCTTTTATTAAAGACTCTATAAGATTTTCTAATATTTGAGTAATCTAGGAACACTCCTTCATCAAATTTTGGGTCAAACTTTCTTAGTTGAGACTTCCCATTATTTAGAATGAACCCTTTACATCTAAAGACATGAAGGTGAGAGAGGTTGGGTGTCCTGCCCTTAAAGATTTTATAAGATATCTTATTCAGCTTGGTTTTAATATTAATCCTATTCATAACATAACAGGTTGTATTCATTTCATCTACCCAGAGGTATTTAAGAAGTGAGTATTCAGCTAACATTACTCTAGCAGCTTCTACCAGGGTCTTGTTCTTCCTTTCAATTACCCCATTCTATTGAGGGGTCCTAGGAGCTAAAAATTATGATCTATCCCTTGCTCCTTACAGTAAGATTCAAATTTTTATTCTTAAATTCTCCACCATGGTCACTATGAATGGTTAAAATTTTATAACCTAGTTTCTTTTAAATCCAAGTGGAAACAGACCTAAACTCCTCGAATGGTTCACTTTTATAAGATAGGAATATAACCTTAGTAAACCTCATATAATCATCAATAATCACATACCTAAAGACTTTCCCTCCTAGACTTGCAGTACTAACAAGTCCAAAGAGATCTATGTGAAGACTTCTAAGGGTTTGCTAGTGATAATGTCTTTGATTGAGTGGAAGGAGGATTTGATTTATTTTACTAATTGACAGGCATCACACAAGTGGTCCTTAGTAAACTCAAGTTTGGGAATTCGTCTCACTAAGTCTTTTTGGGAGATTTTTCTAAGGCTTTTTATGCTTGTATGACATAATCTTCTATGCCATAACCAAGATTCAACAATAATTTTTTTTTTAAGTAAAATGCAGTATCAAATTTAATACAATTAAGATCAAGCATGTAGATATTATTGATTCTCATTCCCTACAAAATAGTTTTGTTATTTAAGCTTAATATGTAGCTGGTTGATAGAAATTTTATACTGAAGCCTTTATCACAGAGCTGGCTGATGCTAAGCGAATTATGTTTTAAGCCATCTACAAGTGAAATATTTTTAATGATGAAATTTTTTGAATTTCCAAATATACCTAAGCCCACCACTCTCCTGGTAGTGTTATCTTCAAGTGTCACCTTACCTCCTGCCCTGGCCTCCAATGAAATGAATTGATTTGCATCTCTAATCATATGATTTAAGTATTTACTCTCCAGGTACCACATGCTCTCACAAGGCCTTTTATGAGAGCACTCCTACAAAATTATCAGATGTCAGATTTGGGAACCCAAAGAAGTTTAGGTTCCATCTTATGGAATATGGGATGAAATGCTTATATGCTATGATGTAAAATATATAATTTTGGTCTCCACACCAAAAGTATTCTACGGTGGATAATACAAGTGTGGGAGATGTGTCCTAATATGCCACAAGAAAAACATCTAACACCAGGAAAATGGTTAACTAACCTATGTGGGTGATGGTACCTCTTCCTAGGTTTAAATGATGCATGCTGTGGTGATGGATTACATAACTGTGCAAGTGTAGGTGATGTTTTATTTTCTTTGAAAGCATTTAACATAGTTTGTAAAAATTGGTTTGCACTTTCAAGAATTAAAATTTCAATTTTTAATGCATGCTCCCTATTATCAGCTTCACTAAACATGACTTTGATTTCTTAAATGAATTTTATAAATCAATATGGGATGCTTTTAGGGAATCATGCTCATCAGTTAATTCATAATGCTTCTTGTTTAAGATATCAAATTCATCTAACAAAGCCATATGATTTCTATCCAGAGAGGAGTGATCTTTCCTTAAGCATTCATACTCTTTTTGTAGAATTAAAAAATTAGATTTGAGGCTTACATGTAACTTTTTAAGCTTCCTATATGAAGAATGAATTTTTCAGAAACTTAAATAGTTGATCATAGGGAAGCTCACATACCTCCTCTTAATCAGAATTATCAAGATGATCATCTGCCATTAAGCACATGTTCGTTACCTCCTCTTCTGGTTCGGTTTTAGAAGAGACTGATCTAGAGTCTGCCAAGAATGTCTTCTGAATCCTTTGCTTGCCCTTTTTGAATTTAAGCTTTTCTTTACCTTTCTCCTTGCTTGGGTGAGCTATAAGAGTTGGGAAATCAGATTTAAGGTGCCCTGGCTTCCTGTATTCAAAATATATAACATCAGAACAAACTTTAAAATTCTTATCAGTCTTACCTTTATTCCATTTCTAATGATGCTTTTGCTTTCTCTTTAGAAAGCTTTTGAACTGCCTAGTCATCAAGGCAATGTCATCATTATCTTATCCAAAAGAGTCACTATTAGAATCATTAGCCCTTAAGGCTATAATTTTTTCTTTTCTCTTTTCACCTGCATCAAGCTTCCTTTAACTCACTTATTGCTCGTAGGCAATGAGTGACCCAAGTAAGTTATCAAGAGAATAAATATTCAGATTTTTAGATTCAATAATGGTAGTAATTTTTGCATCATAGCAAGAAGGAAAGCATCACAAAATCTTGTTAACTTTTTAATAGTTTTTAAGCTCTCTTCCTAAGACATGTAGGGAAGTAATAATCTGAGTAAACCTAGTATACATTTCAAAAATAGATTCATTAGATTTCATGCGAAAAAGTTCATAATCATGAAGCAAAATATTCAGCCTAGATTATTTTACTTCATTTATTCCCTCATATGTTATGCAAAGTTTATCCCAAATTTCTTTTCCAGTTGAATAAGTAGAGACATGCATATAATCTTCAAATTTTAAAGCACAGAAAAAATAGTTTAAACATTTAGCATTTAGTTGGGCTAAATCTCTATCTTCGATGCTCCAATCAGAAAAAGGAAGTTCAGTTTTAATGCCATTCACTAATCTAAAGGGTGCAGAATATCTTTCTTGAACTAACATCCACATGCAATAATCAATTGATTGTAAAAAGCTAGACATGTAAATTTTTAAAAAATTAAAAGGTATATTATCAAATAAAGGTGGTTGAGCGATTGAATATCCTTCTATAATAGTACGATTACTAAAATGAGCCACGGATCTTTTTTCAAAAGTTTTCTAAAACTTAATTTATAAATCCCTCTCTAATACCACTTAAAAGTTTGTGAGGGTTATTAAATCCTAAAGAACTAGCCCCGAGGTTAACCAAGAGGGGGGTTAATTGGTTATTTTAAAAATTCTTTAAAAAATAAAAAATTAAAAAATCATTTATGTGGAAGCAGACCAATTTCATAATAATAAAAATTTTAAGGATTTTAAACACTAAATAATTTATAAAAAAATGTAGAAATTAAATACAAAAAAATAAATAAAAAGAACACACCAGATTTATAGTAGTTCGGTCAACTTGACCTACATCCACTCCCTAGAAACCTCCTTTCCAGGTTTTGCACTAAAAGTCATGTCTCTTCTTTTACCCCCACAGCAAGGCGGAGAAGCCCTTACAAAATCTTTCCACTATGCTAGTGAGGCAGAGTACCTTGAATCCTTTTACTCCCTCTTGGAGTAAGTAGAGAACCTAAAAATCTTTTTACTCCCTCCTAGAGTAGGCAGAGAACCTTGGAATCCTTTTACTCCCTCCTGGAGTAGTTAGAGAACCTGGATATCCTTTTACTCCCTCCTGGAGTAGGCAGACAACCTTAGAATCCTTTTACTCCCTCCTGGAGTAGGCAGACAACCTTAGAATCCTTTTACTCCCTCCTGTAGTAGGCAGAGAAATTAAATCTGATGATGATGAAAATCTCCCCCAGAGCCACTAAGGAACCAAACAAGCAGCTTAACGAAGATGGTGGAAACCTTGATTGGAGCAACCTTTATGAATCCCTCACAACTCCCCTCACATGGATTTCTCTCTCTCTCTCTCTTCCTTCTCTAGCCCTCTCTTAGATTGATTTAATAGTGAACGATTTGATTAAGGATGAACATGAGAGCTTAAATAGAGAGCCTTCAAAGAAGCCCTAATTTTTAATATGGCACTTCTGATTGTCCAGTACAATCCTCAGATCATCATGTATGATTAGTATAAAATAGCCCTTTAAACCAGTATGATAAGCATTTCCCAGTACGATCAGTTAAAGAATTTGTATAGATAGTCCAGTACGATTCTACGATCATCTGGGACAATTAGTTCAAGATACTGTATTGATCATCCAATATGATATGGGAGAATTATTGGTGATTAAAATATCATCCTCAAATCATTCAGGATGTCCAGTATGATTACCTGTATGATTAGAAAATAATTATAGTTTTTGTTTTGGACAATGGAGGATCGTCCCAAGAAATATCAACGATCATCCAGGACGGTCTTCATATATCATCATGTACGATCTGATCAATCAATGTAACTATAATTAGTTCCCTAATTACATGATCAATTTACGCATGATTGTCATAAATCATCTAGTATATTGTATATCATCCTATATGAATAGAACAAAAATTGAAGATTAATATATTTTCTAAATTATGATTGGCAGCTATTTTTTATATCTAAAACTGATAATCCTAGACAATATTTTTTTTTTTTGAGAATGCTAAAAGCAATATTATTAATCCAAGAGAAAGAACTTAGAACAAAACATTTCTATCTGATTCCTCCTTTAACAAAGCAACAAAGGAAGGAGGAATGTTATTGCATTCTAAACTATCCCAAATGAAATCAAAAGAACTAGCAATGTTAGCACAACAATCCGCTAACTTATTACACTCCCTATTTACAACTTGAATGATAACTTGGTTGAAATTCCTTTAAAAGCTGAGATCATCATAGAAGAACCCTCCACTTGGTCCCTCTCTTTATGCAACCCTTTATGTACGAATTCCATCACATTGTAATTATCCCCTTCAACAATGATGCCTTTCGCCTCATACATCCACTCTTGGACAAACTTTCTCAAAGCAAGGACCTCTTCCAACTCCAAAGCCGAGCTATCCCAATGCAACCTTTTAAGGCCAAAAGCAAAGAAAAATCTACCTTTGCTATCTCTTATAACACCACCTACACCTACTTTAGAAGACTTTTCCACAGCTGCATCAACATTGAGCTTAATCCAATCGGTTGGAGGGGGATTCCAAAAGAAAGAAAATAGCCTAGGCCGATTAGAATCCCAGTGGACCAAAATAAGGCTAGCTGGAAATGAAAGTGAAGCTAACCCGATAGCATTAGCAGCTATCACATTAAGATTATCCTCTTTATTTTCATGCACAAACTTGTTCGTGCTTTTCCATACCAAGAATACCATTGAACAATATAAATTGCCCATAAAAGGATTAGAATAGGATAAGGTTGCCAACATCTTATAACATTCTTCCAAAGAAGAAAAACCAGAGATATGATATCCCCAAGAATTAAGAACATTCTTCACTTTATGAATACCTTGACAATGGACAGCTATATGAGATGAATTTTCCACAGCACTACATCCTCTCGGGCAGCCATTGTATTTGATAAATTTTCTATACATCAAGAAATCATTAGTAGGAATTGAGTTAGGATTCAATCTCCACCAAAATAAATCCACTCTTGGTCTTAATTTTAAATCTCTTAACCATTTCCAGTTGCTGTCATCCGGTTCAAATTTACTGCAGTTAGCTGAAATCAATGACGCCAAGTCATCCCTGAATGCCTATACAGGAGCACCCTTTCATTACAAGGAAGTTCTCGATAGATTGGAACCGATTTAATGACCTCTACCAGATCCATTCCAAACACCTGCTTCAACTCCAGCTCATTCCACCTTCCATCCTGAATAAAACAGTTAACAAAATTATGATTTCTTTGTAAATCAGCTACAAATGTGGGCCAATGATTCAAACTTTTATCTAGTACCCAGATATCAGAAGAAGTATTCACCTCCTTACCATCAACCACTTTCCACCTCAAAATCTCTTGCAGGAAACTAGCACCGTGAGCTATCACTTTCCAAGAAGCTAATTTTCCCAAAGTAGCTTCAGCTTTCCAGAAAGAGTCCCCATATTTAGCAATTAAAATCCTATTCAATAAAGAATTAGGCTTTTCCAATAAATCCCAAGAAAATTTAGCTCTCTAAGGACCCAAATTTTCAGCAGCTGACACCACACCTTGACCTCCCAACCTCTTTTGTTTACACAAGGTATTCCAATCCACAAAGTGAAGTCCTCGGCTCTTATCTTGTTTCATCCACAAGAATTCCCTGCTCAGCTTATCAAGATCTCTTAACACACTCAGTGGAACCAATGAATGAGAAGATAGAAAAATGGGAATAGTCATGATGGAATATTTAATAAGTAATATCTTCCCCGAAAGAGAAAGACATCTATTCCCCCAAATATTTAACTTCTCATAACCCTTTTCAACCAAATTGAAAAAATTCGCCACCTTCAATCTCCTTAAAGCCATTTTCACTCTCAAATAAACCATCTCCTTAACCTCTTTGATGCTCAATACTTTGGAAAGAACTTTAGCCTTGAGTCTACCCACCAATTTCCCAAATATCATAGAGGATTTTAGCACATTTATTTTCCGCCCTGTCCAACTGCAATAAACCTTCAAGATATTCATTATTTTTCTAGCACATCTTTTATTGGCTTCAGAAAAAAATATAACATCATCAGCATATTGGAGGTGAGAAATCTTCTGAACAGTAGGGGCTACTCTGATCCCAATTCTAGCACCCTTTTGATTGAAAGCTTCAGTCAATAGTTGAGAGCACAAAATAAATAAAAGAGGTGATAAAGGACACCCCTAATGAAAGCCACATTTTACCTGAATCCAACCAGAATAAGTGCCATTCACCAAAATAGTAAACTTAGCATCCATAACACATCGTAAGAGGAGATTTGCAAACTTCCAAGGAAACCCAATCTTCTCCAAGACTTGCCTTAGCGTATCCCAACACATGTAGTCATAGGCCTATTCCATATCAACCTTAATCTCCATCAACCCTTTTTTAGCTTTAGAATACCTGAACTTATGAAAAATCTCTTGGGTAAGCAAGATATGATACGACATAAATCTACCCTTCATAAATGCCACTTGATTCTCAGATATCAACTTAGGGATTAAGCCAACAAGTCTATGCAATAACATCTTTGCTACAATCTTATATATTGATTTACAAAGACTAATTCATCTAAAATTAGAAGGCACCAAAGGATTCTTTATCTTGGGAATCAAAGTAATTGATGTTTCTTTCCACTCCTCACACATCACCCCCATTTTAAAAAATAAGCTAATAGCTTTCCAAACTTCCTCTTTTATAACATTCCAGTAATATTTGATAAAGGAATAGGTTATGCCATCTAGCCCAGGCGAGATATTACCTTCCAACCGAGGAACAACAGCTTCCAACTCTTCTTTGGTGAAGTCAGCCAATAGAACCCTTTTATCAACTTCATCCAGCTTATTTTCAAAAATTGGCCATTCATCCAACATACAACTTTTATGCCTCCATTTTCTCCCAAAATGATCAAAAAAAACTGCTTCAATATTCTCTTGATCCTCCACCAACTCACCTTGACAGTCTTTAATTTGAGAAATAAAATTATCGTTCCGCCTAGCTGAAGCCATAAAATGGAAATATTTAGTGTTAGAATCACTTTCCTTCAACCACTTTACATTTGCTCTTTGCCACCACCAAGAGCTAAGCCGGCCCAATGTTGAATTATACTCCAATACCTTTGATTTCAGCAAAACAATTTTATCATCTGAGAGACTTCCACAATTGGCTTCTTCCTCTTGCAACAACAAAATCTCTTTCAACAGTTGATCCTTTAACATGTCCAGATTTTCATGCTTAGCCTTACTCCAGTGATACAAAGCCTTCAATGCTCTCCTAAACTTCAAATTCAGCACCTGCACATCATTCCCTCCAGCTCATTTTTTTCAAGAAGTCGCCGCAATGGAATAAGAAGCTGGAAAAGAAGACCAAACCTCTTCAAACTACAGCTGCTTTATCTTCTTGAATCCAGAAGAAAACAATTTCAGCACAATAGGACAGTGGTCAGAGCCAATTCTCCCAAGATGTCGAATAACCGCTAGTTGAATAGAGTCCAATGCTACTGAATTGAGAAGGCAACGATCCAATCTCTCTAAAATCCGAGCACCTCCTTTCTTATTGTTGCACCAAGTATATTTGGGACCAATAATGCCAATATCTTGAAAATCACACATAGTCATTAAAGCTTTTATATCTTGAGGACCTTGTGAAAAAAGAAACTTCTTTCCACCCCTTTTTTCTTCTTGAGATAAGATACAATTAAAATCTCCACCCATGATAAATGGAAGATTAGTTTCTGAAAAACCTTCTAAAACTTCCCACAGTTGCCGCCTCTTATTAACATCTCTACTCCCATAAATTGAAGCCACAAGCCATTCACCTCTTGAAGAAGATTTAAACTTGCCAGCCACCAATTGAGTAGAAGCATGAACCACAGAAAACGAACCACTACACCGTTTCCAACATACCAGAATACCACCTGAAAGTCCCTCAACTGGAACTCCAAAAAAATCCCAACAATCTCCAATAAGCTCGTTAATGTCTTTCCTCACCACATTTGAAATCTTTATTTCCACTAAAGCAAAAAAGATAATACCAAATTGCTTAACAAACTTCCGAAGGTACCGAGAGGCCTGTTTCTTCCTAGCCCCCCTACAATTCCAAAAAGCAATGGATGTCATTTATGGTTAAAAGTGGGATTAATCCCACTTTTATTCTTAATCCCAGATTCTCCTTTCTTCCTTTGAGAAAGAACCACACCATTACCCAAAGATTTGAGATCTTTATGTACTTTACCCTGACTTTGACTGAACCACTTTCAGCTCTATCTACATTAGAAACCAATTTCTCCTTACTATCACGAACTATCTCTCCATCTTCAAGTACACCACCTTTTGACAATTTATTTAAACCTTCATCTTCCCCTTCTTGACTATCCTGATTAAGCAATGCAGAATTTAAAACTTTAGAACCTTCATCCTCCTTATCTACTACAACTTTCACCAGCTTGCCTTCTATAGGTACTTGCAACTCATCCACCTTTTGAACACCTTGAGCAATAACCATACCAGCATTACCTTCATCACACACTCCCATTCTTTGAGAAGTTTTTGAAAACTTTTTTTTCAACAAAAATAGTTTTTGGTTTCAGAGTAGGAGAAATAGGAAATCCACCGTTTCCTATTCTTTTTCCTTTATTCCTCCGCCTGACATTATTAACTAAAGTCCAAGGGCCATAGCCTTGCCCATTAATAACATCTATTTGATGATTTTTAGGTTGAGTACCCACTCCAGCATTCAAAGGGACCTCCTTGTTAACACAACCTTTTTCCTTACAATCTTCCAGCAAATGCCCCACTATTCCACAATTGAAACAGAATGAAGACACCTTCTCATACTCAACCTTCTGAAAAAAACGTCCCAATGAGCTTTCCACCCAAACACCTAGAGGAAATTGATGGTCAAGATTCATCCTAACACAAACTCTAGCATACTCCCTTTTACTCCATTGAAACATGTTGCCATCAATCCAGAGAGGATGCCCGACCATAGAGGCAATCCTTGCCACATTCTCTTCATCCCAACACAATAAACGAAAATTTGGTAGTCTTACCCAAATAGTGTTGAAAGGCCTTTCAAAGACAAAGGATCAAATTGAGGTGACCATTTATCAATTCCCACGATGTGTTCATTAACGTACTAAGGGCCTCCTTCCAAAACCTTTTCCACCACCTCCAAATCAAAAAAAGAGCACAGAATCCATCTGAGTCCAAGGGAAGTTATGTGAACCTTCCCAAAAACTGACCATTGCCTCCGAAGTTCAGTGGCTATCACACTAAATGGAATATCCTTCCCAAAAACCTTCACAACTACCGAATTTTGGAGTTTATCTGAGTTACACTTAACATTAGCCTCATTTGGTTTATTGCCACCCCATGTTCCGACATAATTGAAGAATCCTTAACAAAATTCAACTTGATATTAGGCTTTCTAACCCTATTCGAATTACTAGGAATTCTTTCCAATGAACCATTCCCTTCAGCATTTCCATAAACACTAGAGATATTTTCCATTAGATTCTCTGAGAAAGAAACACCTTCCTGCACTAAGCCTGTAGAAGAAACTAAATTAGCCAAGCCATCCTCCAAACAAGTACCAGAAGCTTTAGAAGGAGGAATTAGATTTCCATCAACCAATTCATTGGAACTCGCATTTATCCTACAGCCAAGGACAGGGATTACATTTGAGCTGCCAAACCGATTGACAAAAATCTTCATTCCTGAAGATGAAGCTCCCTGGTCCACATTACGAAGAGAATAGCCAGCTGAATTTCCGCTACGAGGCATAGAATCCTCCTCCAAAACCAAATTATTTTTACCTTGACCTTCCACAAAGTTAGCCTTTTGACAAATCAAATGAGAGGGTTCAGAAATAATTAGATCACCTTTCGCTCGACGCCTGCGAATGTCTTCCTCATCCTGAACAGAACACGAATCCAGACGATTAGAATTATCACAATCCCTCATACTAACATCTGATGCTCTACCAGGAATAGATGGAGATAACCGGAGATTATCCTACGGCATGCCTGCCGACGGCGGATCCTGGCGGATTGCCGTTCCGCCAAAATAGAAATTTTAATTCCGCAGTTTCTCACTCTAGAATCCTGCAGTTTCTCTCTCTATAATCCTAGACAATCTGAATCATCCAATTTGATTAGTTAATGAATCTCATTTAATAATGGGTTCCCTAATTAGGGTTTTCTGCATAACTGATCGCTAGTATAATTTAATTGTACTGTATGATTAGTTCAAAAACAAAAAAAAATTCTAACTCACTAAATCACCCTCTTATGTGTGTGTGTGTGTAAGGTTACTTAGCTTGGGATCCACCAGATACATGACTTGACTCAAGAAAGGTAAAAAGTACATTGAAATTGAAATTACAGACAGACTCAACCCTAGTCTACCTGATATTGAGTTGATTGGCGTTGTAAGTGAACTTGTGGACCTGAAAGGTTAGTAAGCAGGGTAAACAAAATGGATATGCAATAATAGCAGTAGAAAAGAAATAATAATGTTTGTTATCATCAAAATCATGGTACTTTGGTCTAGATTTGCAATATATATACTTTTCACTCCAATTTATAACTTGAAAATTTTATCCTTTTCTCACTTTTTGGTTAAGGATTTTATTAATTTGTACAAGTAAGTTTTATTCATGATAAATTTATTTTATTGGCATGGTCCACAAATTCCAAAAGAAAATTTTAAATCTAATGGATGTTTAAGGGTTGAGCTACTCTTATATTCCTTAAATATTTTTAAAAAAACCAACAAATTGGATTTAAAAATTTATAGATTTATCTAAAAGTAAATATTAAATATTTAAAATTTATATTATATTATTTTTTGAATAAATTTAATAATTTTCAAATCAACATTACTGGAATTTATGGCATAATTTTCTCTATACATTAATCACCATAAGGAACAATAGTCTTCTCTCTAAAGCCTGCCAACTGAAGAAAAAGATTGATACAAAATTTTCAAATTTCAAAATTTATGTTACATCTATAAAACATTAATAATGATGTGGACCTTTTCATATTTCTCTTTAGAGGATACAGAACACACCCATTTGTCTTCCACCATAACTTATATCTTAAGTCCAAAGAACCAAATGTTATGAGTATTATGATGTACATAGCATAGCTGTTTACAATATTCATATTATATTAGATAAATAAAGAAATTGTTAGGTTTAATAAATTAATTTTGAAATTAGCACAATATATATAATTAATTAATATCACAAGTCTTTCAAAACAAATTTAATGATCAAATTTATTTTATTTCTTTTAAAATGTCAAACCTATAATTTCCATCTACTTTGGGAACAAAATAAGAAAGTTGGTAATAAATTTAGTTCTATATACTTATCTACTAGATTGTCAATCACAATTTATAGAGAATCGTAATTGAATTGGATATATAACAATAATTGTTGAATTCAAAATTTTTTTAAGGTGATGAAAGAATCATACTCATTGAGATACGAGGATTTAATAGATTAAAACATAATGAGTGAAAGAGGACATGAGACAAGATATGAGAACTTTAGCCAAGAGAATAAAACCTTAAGATTTTATTGCTATTATCCACTACCCAAAAGACCTATTTATGACCCCATATATTTATAGGTTTTTGGGTGTTCCAAAAAATTATGTAAGAATAATGTATTTATTATGATATACAAAGCATATGAACTAAAATGTATAGCCCAATATAATACAATGTATATGAAAAGAATTCATGTTGATATCCATTATGACTAGGGAGTCATCGTCTAGTTCAACGATGTCCCTGACGTGATGTGTTGTTTGGGACAAGCTATCAGACAAACTGTTGACCTAGTGAAGGAATCATAAAGCTACTAGAAATCCCTGACATATTTTATTGTGGAAATAGTTGTCCTCTAAAGAGTGTTGCTTATTGGTAATGAGTTCATTTATTGTAGATTCATAGAGTAAAGACCATGTCAATTTAGATTAAACATAATGGATTTTTCTTGAACCAAGCTAAATTTTTTTTAATTGATTAAGCTTGAACTGAGTTTTGAAATGTTTAGATGTATAATGATGGTGCACATTAAATATCATGGGGTATCCCTTACTATGAGAGTCGCTTATTTGAGATGAGTTCATTTCCTACTAAATTCTTCAAGCAGGGAGAAAAATCTGTGGACAAATATATTGTGCCATTGAATTTAGTTTATACTTCTATTATCAAATATGCATAACAAATAATATACCATCTTCAAAGATTGCCTAGTGATTGATTATTTTTTGAAAATATAAAGAAATTTTATTTTCATAATCAAACTCAGAATAGAGAATATATTATTCATCCTAAAAGATAAAATAGTATTTAACTATCATTTCAAAAATGAAATTAATCAAGGATAAAATTTTATTTACGTCCAATGAATTTCCCCTACTTTAACTAAATAAAATAGGTTTATTTTTTTACCGGGTTTTATGTTTCCTATAAATACAAGCCTTTATAGTTAATTACATCCCATAATGAATCTTAAGGAAACTCTTTATTAAAATAGTGACTAAACGGCTTTAGACTTTTAATGGTTTAGGTCAAGGATTTAAAATTTAAGCTCCCAATTAGGAAAATTCAAACCCTAAACACTTCTTTATAGAGTCAATGGATGAAAGGTAGAGAGTGCTAGCAATTTTAGGGAAAAACTTAGAAACAGTCTACATTATTTTAAATTTATGTTTAAGTTGATATCTTATTAGAAGATTGGATATCCATCCATGAGGGGAACATAAGAATTATGCATAGGTGTAATCTAAACTTATGCCTGCCTCGAGTGGACAGTCAGCTAACAACCTAAGGATATCTTTATAAAACCATAAATTTTAGATCTAATATATGCATGGTTGATTAGTTTATTTATATAGAAATCAACGATTTAGGTTTAGACTTTAATCGGGGATTTAAAGTCATGGGTTCAAATGCACCTAACTAATGCAATTTAGAAATAAAATTTCCCCTAACTCTAAATCTTATAAATGCTACCAATTCACACTAAATGATGAGATTATTAAGAAAAATCAAGCAGTATAATGACCCTATACCAAAATTAATAGTAGAGTTGGTCAAGTTATATAGCCTGCAACTTACTTGCTATAGGCATTTGTATGTTTGTTTGTGTATGTACCAAAAATTTAAAAAAAAAAGATGAAAATTATATAATTTATAGGTAAAGGAGTTGGGGTGTAAAAGTATAAAAAAACCCCATCATCCAAGGTTCCTAACGTGTATGTATAGACAAAGGTATATGGAATGCTAAGAAATCTAGAAATAACATGTCGTTTCTAATCACAATTATTTAGAATCTATCCAATGTATATGTATGTAGCAGGTGTATATAAGTAAAATAGTTTAAAAGAAAGAAAGTGTCAAATGCCACAATATATAAACCATGGTCTTCTATAATGTAAAGGTTGACATGCTCCACCGATAAAAAGTTTGAATTTCTACACTTATATAATGATCAAAGTCTTTATAAATGTAGATTGCTTATTTAATATCTTCAATGTTTTTTAATCTTCTTGCTCCATGTATGTACAAGGTATATAATTTTTGAATAAATGAACTTCATAGTAAGAAGGGCATTCATTTAGACTTATACACTCTATAAGTAATTTTTATTTTTATTTTTTGAAGAAACTGCAGCAAATTGCATTAATAACTAGGAAGGAAATACAAACTACAACCCATAAGCATTAGATTCCTCCTTTAACAAAGATTTAAAAGAAGGAGGAACCTTATTCACACTAATGTCATCCCAAATAAAAGAACTAAGAAGAGCATAGTTAGCACATACGTCCTCTAACTTATTACAACTTCTATCAATACAATTAAAAATTACATGATTGAATTCTCTAATAAAATAAATAGCTTCCAACCTTGGATCACCACTAGATTTTGCCTCTTGAAGAAACTTGATAATATTAGCATTGTCACCTTCTATGATAATTCCCTTGTATTTATACATTCAATCCTTGATCACCTCCTTGATAGTTTGACTGGCTACAAGCTCCAATGTAAAAACATCCTAATGAACACAAGACTTCCCAAAGGCTAGCAGAAATCTCCCTTTGTAATCATGAAATACCCCGCCCACCATAGCTTTGTAATATGGAAGCAATGCTGCATCAACATTAACCTTGATCCAATTAGGTGGAGGAGGGTACCAATGCAAATTAGACAACCTAGAAGGCTGGTTAGCACCTCATATACCCAAGTTCCTACTAACACCATAAGCAGAGATAGAGGCATAGCTCACAGCATTAGCAGCAATGGCCAGTGAGCTATCATCATTCCCTTTGTGAATCAACTTGTTCTTGATTTCCATGAAAAGAACACTACATTGCAATACAAATTGACAAAAAAATAATTCTGCTTAGACAACCAATTACAGCATTTAGCAAAAGAGCTAAAGGATGGAATCATAAACCCCCATTTATTGAGATATTGTAAAACACCCAGCAGCTTTTTACATTTTACAGCAGCATGATCAATGTCTTCAACTTCTTTGCAGCTCCGTGGACACCCTATTTCCCTTTGCAATCTCCTATAATATAAGAATTGATAAGTTGGAAGAGCATTATTGAAAATTCTCCACCATAATACCTCCACCCGAGGATTCAGTTTTCCCTTTTTAATCCAATTCCAGTATTGAGCTGGAGCACTTTGTTGAATCAAAGCTTCAATGTTATTTTTATTTAGACATTCAAAGCTCTTTAAACTTTGCAACTATTTACAAATTTACACTTTACATTTACATTTAAAAGAGAAGATTCAACTCCCTCTAGGAGTTAGTATAAAAATGTGTATATGCAATGCAATTTATATGTAAGTATCCACATGTCAACATAGAGTGCAATGAAAGTAAGCAATCACATCATAACACACTTACCAAAAAGTATAAACAATAAGTACAAGAAAGTAAACACACAACCCAAGCTTACACTAAAGTTGGTTGTCCTATCAAGAAATTCTATAGTATTTTCTAAGCTTTATGGTTTATATAAATCCTAGGTTGATTAGATATTGATTTTGTTTATAAGTTTTATTTATTTCATTTTAGGCCAAAATATTTAATTTAAGTTTAAGTTTTAATGATTTAATGTTTTACATTTTATTTAGATGTTTTAAATGTTTGAGTTATTTTTAGTTTAAGTTTTAAAGAATATTGATAATTAATAAGAATAATGTGTATTTGAAATCACTAATCAATAAGTCTTAACCCTTTAAGGAATGCATTTGTTTCATCCCCAAAGATAAAGAAAATACATAAAGCCTCTATTTAGTCTTTAATGATTTATTCAATTTATGTTTTAAAAAACCATGTTAATTAAAAAATTCAAAGTGCTTGAAGCTATTAATCAAAAAGTCCTAGGCTTTAAATAAATGCAATTGTTTCCCCCCTAAGGATAAAATAATGCACTTCCTACTAATGCTTGGTTAAATTATAGGAAATTGCAATCTAATAATTGTTGTCCTAGATGGTGTGATGAAATGGAATAATTTAAACGTATTGTAGTTTGTTGTAATAAATTAATAGAAGTGATAGAAATTCTTAAACTTTGGGTATTAGACTTCCTGTTTTATATGATTTACCCCATTGTTTAAATTTTTTTGACAAGGAAGTAGATAGAAATTCTGGATTGATTTGACTCTATATTTCTTCTATTTATCATGTGTGGAAAGCTAGAAACTATTTTAAAGATGACAAATTAATTCCTCTAGCATCTTCAATAGTAGCTTAGGTGTTATCCCATTCTATTCATTTTTAGTTGTTTCCAATCAGTCAGACCTAGGGTAATAATTAGCATGATAAGCTATCTAAAGCTTGGTATCTTTCACTTTCCAATTGGATAAAATTGAATATTGATGCTTCTCTTTCTTATGCTAATGTGGCTTGTATAGCTGGAGTTTTGAGGGATCATAAAGGAAGATTTTTTATGGCTTATGGAAGGAAGCTACTCCATTGGGATATTTCTTTATTGGAACTTTTTGCTGTAAGATATTTTAAAAGGTCAATAAGAGATTGGATGAAGGAAAAGGAAGGCATTATTATTGAAGGAGATAATGTGAACATAATGAAGATGATGCAGAATTTAACATTGAAGACTAAGATGCTGAGAGTTTCTTATCAAGATATATATTTTTCTTTTCTTTAAGTTCTTAAAAAAGTTATATTTATTCATGTTTCTAGAAATTGTAATTGAGTTGCTAATTTCTGTTTACATGAAGCCCTTTTAGGAGATTTTTTTTGGATTTATTTGTGATAAGTAAATTTCCATCAAGTTTTGTTGACTTGATTAGGAAGAGCTATCAAATAGGATTTTGTACCTTTCTATTTCAGTTTAATGCAATCTGCAATGTTCGAAGAAAAAGGAATAAAACAAAGACATGCAGCCTTTGATTAAATTAAGTAATTTATTTAAAATTTGTTCAATTTATTAAGTTCATTTAATTTGGTTTATTTAAATGTGTTGAATTGAATTTGATTTTTAATTTTATTTTATTTTAAATGAATCAATCTTTTTTATTTTCTATTTTGATTTTAGTCATTTAATTTTGTTTTATTTCAATTGTATTTGAATTTTAATTAATTTTTTTATTAATTTAAATTGGATTTATTTAATTTATTTTTATTTAATTATTTAATTTGAATTTTATTTATTTATTTTAGATTTTTATTTCCTTTTTAGTTCTATTTGTTATTTCAATTTATTTATTTTATTTAAGAAAATTCTTAATTCATTTATGAAAGTAAATTTATGGTTTGCTAAATGACCGACAAAACAGACTTCATTTGCCTTGAAATTTAAACCCAAAGTTGGTGATTATCTAAGGTTTTAACCCTATTAATTTGAGACCATCAAAGACTTCTTAGAGTTTTTAATGAATTGCCAAAGTAAATACATCGATAATTTGGAAATTTTATATGTGGCTATGTGGACCAATAACTTGCATGAATTAATGGCTAACTAACCATTTTACATCAATAATTTGGTAAATTTATTTTTTTTAACTATTTTAATAAAGTTTTATTTCATCATATTAATAGAGATTGTAATAAAGTGGTTGATTTATGCACCACTTTTGCTTTGAGTAGTACTTTTATTTGGGATAGTTTTTTTTCTATTAATATTTTCTTCTTCTTTGTGTAGTTTAATAAAGAAGGAATGTGATAGAAGCATTTCTTTTAGTAGGTTGTAATAACATTTAATTGTAATACATTATGCTACTTGCAAGTTTCAAAACAAAAAACTACCCATTTTACATCCATTTAACAATCTACAGAAGTAAATCCCTAGATGATGTATGGATTCATAATTATTGAATTTTAAACTTTTAGGTCAAATTTTGACCTATGAACTTAAAATTCTAATTGAGGTTTCAATTGGATTAAAATTATCTTTAATAATTTTGGTCATGTGTATAAAATGTCCACGAATTATCCCTAAAAGTTGAGCCCAATTGGAATTAATTATGCAAATTGATTCAAGAAATACAAAGGGATGTATTTCTTAAATTACTTTTAATCCAGTTAAAATCAATCCTCAATTTATTTGGGCTTTTATAGTAATCCTCAAACTAAACCCATAGAGCACATAAGCAAACAAATGGTTGAGCGGTTGAAGAGTTACTATATTTTTTAAGTTTGAGGTCAATTATATAAATTATTTCCATGGAATTAAATAGTTAATGTGTGCTTTAATACTTGACGCACTCTGATTGGTTATTTAAATTATGAGATAGACAGTGTAGCTTGTGGATTAAATCTAGTTTGATGAAATCAGTGTCGATCGTTTGAATACATGATGGATCAATAGCTATAATTTTATCTTCTAGCTCTCAGCCAAATTAAACTATAGAGCATCTTTGTCTTGATCATTAGAAACTACTTAGTTGAATTAGTTCAAATTTCTCTTGGAGCTTCATCCATGAATTTTTATGCAATCCATTAGCCAGATTTCCATGGATTTGATGTTTGCTTCACACTTGACCAACATTACCTAGAATGAGTGTTGGGATTGAAAATGACCTCTATATAAGGGTCAACTAAGAGGGGTTTTATTATAATAAAATTGGCCTAGGCTTGGGGAGAAGTTCTCCTTTAGACACCAGTAGTTGAAGAATAATGTATGCAAACTTGACTATTGGCCAAAAGGGTGGTCACTATAGTTGATTGAATTCACTCAAGCAAGAGGATAGAGAATTGTGGGAACTTAGTTATTCACTCAAAAACCTCTGGGAGACTATTTGAACAAAAAAAAGAACCCTCCATCAATTAAATTTAGAGTATTTATCGATAGGTATTTTTTTCCTCTATGTGGGATCGGCAACATGAATCCCTTTTCTCATAAACTTTGGTTTAATTTTAGGTCTTAGAAAAGCCTTTGGGCCAAGTTTATGGTTTCCAAATACTGTGTTGGCAAACATCTTCTCATCTACTCTTTCAAAAAAGGGGGCTTTTTTAATTAGAAAAGATTGTGCTCCATTAAATGGGAAGCTGAGAACTTTATTCAATGGGGTTTTTGGTTGGGTTAGGTTGGTCCTATATGATGTTCACCTAAATATTTAGAGTCCATATGGTCAATTGAGCAAGTTATTAAGCTTGAACCAATGCTTACACTTGCTATTTTCTTGAGTTTCAGCCATGTGAGGTAGCCACATGGCTTGAAATGAGGTGGATAGTTGTCTAGAAGGTTCTTGAGTGAAATTCATTGGTTGGCTAGCTTTGGTTCCATCTAGATTGCAAAAGAGTTCAATGAATGCTTGATTTAGAGGCTTGGATTAGCATATTTGACTAAACCATGTCGCTAATGGGCTGGGCTTGTTGGGGTTTATGCATGGAGTCCCTAGACTCCTATTACATGAAATGGTTTAATTTAATTTTATAAAGATTGGAGTTTTTTTAAAGAAAACCCATTTGGGTTCACTTTCTTAACCCAAATGGCTAGCCTTGGTGGGCCTAATGGCTGGGTTGGCCTAGGCAGACCCTTGGGCTCCTAGTGACTTATCTCAAAGGGATTAGTAACCTTAAATATGTATAGGTTATTTAATTGGAATAAGGAATTGTATATTGCAAGATTCATCAACTTACATTGACTTGGTCAACCAAACTTGACTAGACCGTTTAGGTCCAATGAGCGCCAATTGATTTTTTTAGTTTTTTGGAGTATGTTTTAGGCCATTCCATGGAACAAGTAATGAAATGTATTTAGGGTAACTTTAGGTCATGTTTGGATAAGTAGATAAATAAAATGTGCAAACAGACTCACTATAAATTTATATAATCAAATATGCATAATTTACAACATACCATCTTGAAAGCCAAACTAATGCATCACAATCGATTTCATAGTAGAAATAGAATTTATTTTTATAATCAAATGTAACAAAAAAAATATTATTCATCTTAAAAGATAAAAAGATATTCTCTTATCATTCTTAAATTGAAACAAATGAAAGATTAGACTTTATCGATGTCCATAGATTTTTTCTCATACTTTAGCAAACTAAAGTCGGGTTTATTTTTTTTACTCAGTTCGAGGCTTCTTAAAGAGGATAGCCTCTACAGTTAATTACATCCCATGAAAAGTCTCGAGAAAACTCTTGATTAAAGTGGTAACCAAACTTCTTCAAATTTTTAATGCTCAGACCAAGGATTTATTATTTTGATCTACTAATGAAATCTACACTATACAACAAACTTAATTTATATAACAAATTTTCTAAGAAAATCTAATAGAATACTAGTAGGAATAGCTAGCTCAACCCCATAACTTTAGATATAGCTAGCTTGTCATTAGCTTGTGCACGTTGATTTAGGGTTCATTATAGAAAAGTAAATAAGCATACATGTATACATGAGTATGTAAAGGGGTTCGGGTCTATAATACCAAACTACAACATCCTTAAACTAATGCAGATCTCCCTACAAAGGCAAGGGTTGACATCAAAAAGATACCTAGGAAAATAATTTAACAACCAATGAAATCATCTGCCAACCCACATGTGTGAAGGATGAGTGTATGAATCAGTATATAAGGAACTATCATATATATATATATATATATATATATATATATATATATATATATATATATATATATATATATATATAAAGTACAACCTAGAGTATGCAGGAAAAGTAAAAGTGGTCAAGCTCCACCAACTACAAACTTGAACTTTTACACCTTTATAATGATGCAAATCTACATAAATGTTCTTGATTATTCATTCTATAGGTCTTCTAACAAAATGCCTTCTATAGAATTCCAAAAGATAGTGTCCTTCAAAGGAAGAGAGATCATTACCTTTTGGACTCCTATAATTGTTTATAAGCAGGCATATTTATTAATTTCATAGCTCTTTCACTTTTACATATCTAGATCAACCTATATAAATGAATATAAAGTATACATTTACATGTACTCTTTACAACCTTCATTTATAATTCACAACTTGCATTTATAGCTTGTAGAATAAAAAACTGACTTAGACTAGCACAAATTAAGTGAAGTGCACTACATGAAAGCAAAAGTGCAATATGTATGTATAACATCCATGTTGCAAATCTAGTTTTGATGATGACAAATATGTTTCCAGTATATTTTGCTTGGTTAATCTGTTTCAGGCACAAAAGACCACAAGCCACTCAAGCCAACTCAAGATCAGGTCCAAGTGTGTCAAATGTATGATTTTTCTTTTTATTGAGTCAATTATAATGTAACTGATCCCCTAGCTAAGTAACCTTGCACATACACACTCAGGGGGATAGATTGAGTGAGTTAGAGTTTCTGTTCAATTTTTGTTCCGATCATCCTGGACGATAGTCGCATCGTCCTGGACGATCCAGTTAAAACAAAAACCCTAATTAGAGCGACTAAGTTAAGAGGGTCTGATTAAGCAGATCGTCCTGGACGATCTTAGGATCGTACGGGACGATATGCTCAAATCAGAAATTCCCAGCCGCCAGATTAAGTTAGGCAAGTTTTATTTTAAGTATTTTGGTCTGATCATCCCAGACGATACGTGTATCATCCTAGACGATTCACTACAATCATGCCTAAATTAGTCTGGTAATTAAGGAAAGCAATTAATGTTTAATTGATACGATCACATCATCCAGGACGATCGCAAGATCGTCCCGGACGATCGTGATCGTCTTGTGCATTTCAGCTGTACAACCCGAACTGTGTTCAGGATGATTTTGGGCCTTTTTGAACTAATCGTACAGGACGATGTCCCAATCATCTTGGACAATCAAGTCATTTTTTGGTCGTCTAGCACAGATTTCTCTGGACAACCCGAACTGTCTTCTGGACGATTTTCCTCAATTTGCACTAATCGTCCCGGACGATCGCCGTATCGTACGGGACGATATGAACAACTTTTTCTACTGATCGTCCAGAAGAGCCTAATCATCCAGACTGAATCAGCTGAGTTTGAACTGATCGTACAGGATGATCTACCGATCGTCCTGGACAATCTTGGCCGACCAGCTGAGATTTATGGCAAATTTTAAGCCCTCCTTTAAAAGAACTTTTTCCAATTTTTAGAAAAATCTTTTGCTACCTTCCTTCCTTGAGAAACCCTAGAGAGAAGAGAGAGTTGGGAGAGAGAGAAGAGATCTTGTGAGGGGGAGTTAGTGAGGGATTCACTAAGGTTGCTCCAAGCACGGATCAGAGTCGTCTTCTCCGCTCATCGTCTGTCGTCTAGTCGGTGTTCTTCGTGCGAGGATCGTTCGCAAGAAGATCCGGGGTTCTCTGCCCGCTTCAGGTGGAAGCAAAAGGAGCTCGAAGGTTCTCTTCCTGCTTCAGGAGGAAGCGAAAGGAGGTCAGGTTCTCTGCCTCACCGTGTGGTGAAAAGGAGATGTTTTGTACAAGCTTCTCCGCCTTGCTGTGGGAGCAAAAGGAGAGTCACTTTTGTTTAGTGCAATACCCGGAGGGGAGGCTCCGGGGAGTGGACGTAGGTCAAGTTGACCGAACCACTATAAAATCTAGTTTGCTTTTCTGATTCAGTTTTGCACTTTACTTTTCAATATAAACTGCTTGGGTGAATATCTTTGGTTGATCTTTTCATTCTTGTTTACTTATTTCTGCTGCTAAGTATCGAAAAGATTTTTGTTGTTATCGTGAAATTTTTAAATAACCAATTCACCCCCCCTCTTGGTTAGCCTCGGGACTAGTTCACTAGGGCTTAACATCCCTTTCGAACTTTCAAGTGGTATCAGAGCGGGATTCAAAATTTAGGTTTAAAAACTTTTGAATTTGATCCATGGCTAACTGTAATAATCGTAATACTGCTGAAGGTTATTCTATTACCAGACCACCGTTGTTTGACAATATTCCTTTTAATTTTTGGAAAACACGCATGTCTACTTTTCTGTAATCTATTGATTATCGCATGTGGATGTTAGTTAAGGACGGATACGAACCACCTTTTCGAATGATTAATAATATGAAAATTGAATTATCATTTGCTGATTGGACGTTTGATGATCGTGATTTAGCACAGTTGAATGCAAAATGTTTGAACTGTTTCTTTTGTGCTTTGAAATCTGAAGACTATATGCGTGTTTCTACTTATACAACGGAAAAGGAAATCTGGGATAGGTTATGTATAACATACGAAGGTACAACTGAAGTCAAACAATCTAGGTTAAACATCTTGTTATATGATTACGAACTTTTTCGCATGAAACCTAGTCAGACTATTTCAAAAATGTACACAAGGTTCACTCAGATTGTTACCTCTTTGCATGCTTTAGGTAGAGAACTTACCAACTACGAAAGAGTGAACAAGATTCTTAGATGTTTGCCTGCTTCTTATGATGCTAAGATTACTGCTATTACTGAATCCAAAGATTTAAATACTTACTCTATTGACAGCTTACTTGGATCACTCATTGCTTACGAGCAAGGGGTGAACCATGTTGCAATCCAGGATCCCAAGCACTTGATTTTGATGATGTTAAATAATACTTACTAGAATAATATCATTCATCTCAGAATCTATAAATGTTTATTTTTGTCTATGAGCACTAACATTTCAGGTCTAATACATTTGGCTCAAGATTGCTGGAGACTCAGTTTGGGTAGAATAGGAAATTCAAAATATTGTAATTCTATTTTTCTTTATTTTCTATTTATTGAGTCTGCCACAAAAGCATGCATGAGAAGGGAGAAATTGCACACACACAAACAGGGGGATTTTTATCATTAAGTTTAAGTTTTTTTTAAACTTATCGTACTGTACGATTTTGTATCGTACTGTACGATATGCCATTAATAATCAGGCTAACGGCTAATTGCTGAACTTTCTATTTTTCTGAATAGATCGTACTGTACGATTCATATCGTACGGTACGATTGTATTCAATTCTGAAACCCTAGCCGCCAGAATAAGTTTGGTAAGTTATATTATTTCATCTCATTAGTAGATCGTACCGTACGATAGTATATCGTACTGTACGATTATTTGAATACTTACCAAAATTATCTCCCGTAATCAGGAAATAAAGATCTTGGTTTCTTAATTAAAGTCAATCGTACTGTACGATATAAATCGTACTGTACGACCGACAGAGACGATTTTTGATCGTCCTGATGATCGTACCAAACGAAACCAAGGTATTTGTTCTAATCGTCCCGGACGATATTCCTATCGTACTGGACGATGTCCTGAAAATGAACTGATCGTACTGACGATGCTGGACGATAGGCAGAGACGAATTCTTTCGTCCCATATATCGTCCCGACATTCGTCCCCGTACGAACAGTTGAAATATCCTATCGTACTGTACGATGTTTGAGGAGTACTGTACGATAGACAGAGACGAAATTTTATCGTCCCATGGTTCGTCCCGTACGAACAGTCGAAATTGAACTGATCGTCCCGTACGATTTTCCAATCGTACGGTACGATATTTGTAAAATCAGAGAACTGTTCGTCTGGGTTCGTACTGAACGAAGTCTGTTTTGAACTGATCGTACTGTACGATATTATATCGTACTGTACGATATTATTCGTTTTTGAGTTGAAATTTAGGGTTTTTGGAGCCTGATTTAAAAACAATTTTTTGATGATTGAGTGAGAAGTTGTTGGTCGTCTTTTCTGCTGTGGAGAGCTGAAAGAGAGGAAGGGACTCTTGTGAGGAATCTTGTCTTGGAAGAGATCCAAGGCTTGAGGAGGAAGAAGGTGGGCTTGAGCGTGAGGGAGAAGGAGAGTGAGGGGTTCTCACTATTCTCCAAGCTAAGTTGCATGCTTTGGTCCTCTTGTGGCTTGGGTTGTCTTGGAAAGGTTCTCAAGGAAAGAGAGGCTTCAAGATCAACAATCACCGGGTACTCTGCCATCTCCAGGAGGGAGAAAAAGGAGAAGGTACTCTGCCATCTCCAGGAGGGAGAAAAAGGAGAAGGTCCGCTGCCATCGCCGAGGAGGTGACAAAGCGTTTGGTATTCCGCCACACCGGGGGAGGTGAAAGGGAGGTTTGTAAGGGCTTCTCCGCCTTGCCAAGGGGGGCAAAAGGAGAGTCAACTTTTAGTAGTGCAACTCTCGGAGTAGAGGACTCCGGGGAGTGGACGTAGGTCAAGTGACCGAACCACTATAAAAATTCTGGTGTGCTCTTTTCATTTTCCGTACCGCATTTAATTTTTCACTTACTTGCTCATTGCTTTAATTGCGTGGTGAAAAATCTGGTTTTAGTTCTTTTTATTGTGAGATTTAGTATTGTGTTACATTATCATCTTTGTGATTGTAATAAGTAGCTTCCGCGTTTAATTATTGAGTTGTTATTTTAAAAAAATCCAAAAATATTAGAACTCCTGTTTAGGATTAATTTTTAAAATACCAATTCACCCCCCCTCTTGGCGCATCTCGTACTTTCAAGTGGTATCAGAGCGGGGTTTCAGAATAGTGTTTTAGAAAACCTAGAAACATAAGATCCATGGCTCAATTTGGTAATCGTAACACTGCTGAGGGTTACTCAATAACCCGACCACCTCTGTTTGACAATATACCGTTTGATTTTTGGAAAATTCGCATGTCTACGTTTTTACAGTCTATAGACTATCGCATGTGGATGTTGGTTCAAGAAGGTTACTCTCCACCTTTTCATATGATCAATGGCGTTAAAACTGAACTAGCTTTTAGAGAATGGAGTAATGAGGATCGTGACTATGCACAATTAAATGCTAAATGCTTAAACTGTTTCTTTTGCGCATTAAAATCTGAAGACTATATGCGTGTATCAACATGTACTTCTGGTAAGGAGATATGGGATAGACTGTGCATCACTTACGAAGGAACCAATGAGGTTAAACAATCTAGACTAAATATTCTCCTGCACGATTATGAACTCTTCCGCATGAAACCTAGCGAAACGATTTCTGAAATGTACACTAGGTTTACCCAAATAGTGACATCCTTGCATGCTCTAGGAAGAGATTTATCCAATTCTGAAAAAGTTAACAAAATTCTAAGATGCTTACCTAGTTCATATGATGCCAAAATTACTGCAATTACTGAGTCTAAGGATTTAAATGTTTATTCGATTGACAATTTACTTGGATCACTCATTGCCTACGAGCAAGGGGTGAGTCAAAGACAAAGTGATGCAGGTGATAAGAAGAAGGAGCGAACTGTGGCATTAAAAGCTGACAATTCTGAAAGTGATAGCTCTGCAGCGGAGGAGGATGACGACATAGCTTTGATGACTCGCCAGTTCAAAAGTTTCCTGAAGAGAAAGCAACGACGTCACCAAAGCAACTGGAACAAAGGTAAAAACTCAAAAAATATTAAAGTTTCATCTGACACAATTTGCTTTGAATGCAGAAAACCAGGTCATCTCCGAGCTGATTGCCCAAACATTAAGACTCAACAATCCAGGGATAAGAATGATGAAAGATCAAAATTCAAGAAGGGCAAGTTCAAGACACAGAAAGCTTTTTGGGCCGACTCTGCTTCAGAATCATCAGAAGAAGAGGCAGAGGAGGAGGTAACAAATTTATGTCTTATGGCTAATGATAAACTTGATCAATCCGATCAAGATGAGGTATGTCAACTTTCATATGATGAACTGCTAATCATTTCTGAAAATATTCATGACTCGTATAGGAAATTAAAGAAAATGTATGCTAGCCTTAATACTGATTTTAGTACTTTACAAGAAGAGCATGCTAGTGTAGTTAAAGATCTTTCTGAATTAGATAGAGATCACATGTCCCTACTTGATGAATTTGATACATTAAATAAGAAGCATATTGAATTAACTACTTCACATGATTCCTTGAAATCATCACATATTGAATTAGAAAATGCATGCAAGGAATTAGATGAACTATCATATGTGAAATTTCAAATTAGGAGTCTTGAACAAGAAAATAAATTTCTATTGGAAAAAATTGATGCATATGAGAATAATAAAAAACCACCCACTTTCGAAGAATTCTATGCACCTCCATCTCATTCAAAATCATCACAGCATGCATCATACAAACCTAAGAGGAGGCACTCTCACCCAAATAGATTAGTGAACCCATTTCCCGGTGTTAGGTGTTACTCTTGTGGCATGGTAGGTCACATAGCCCGCACCTGCACTATTCACCATAGAACACATCTAGTGTGGAGACCCAAGGTGCATTCATCACAGCATACCATGCATACATATCATTCATACAAGCATAAGGTGGAACCCAAACTCACTTGGGTTCCCAAAACTGACCTTTGATTGACATTGTAGGGATGCTCTCACAAAAGACCTAGTGAGAGCATGTGGTACCTGGACAGTGGCTGCTCACGACATATGACTGGAGACATAAAGCAGTTCGTGACACTGGAGGCCAGGGCAGGAGGCAAGGTAACTTTGGGAGACAACACCACCAGGAAAGTGGTGGGCACAGGTATTATTGGAAATACTAAAAATCTGGTAATTGAAAATGTACTTTTAGTTGATGGTTTAAAGCATAACTTATTGAGTATTAGTCAATTATGTGATAAAGGTTTTGATATAAAATTTCTTTCTGACAAATGCATGATTAGTTTGAATAATTCACTTGTGTTAGAAGGAAAACGAATTAACAATGTTTACATGTTAGATTTAAACTGCATTGAAAACTCTGACCCTTTATGCTTGAAAACAGTAGCTGATGACTCTTGGCTTTGGCATAGGAGACTATGCCATGCTAGCATGAAAACACTTAGGAATATCACTCAGAAAGACCTAGTTAGAGGCATACCTAAGTTAGACTTCACTAAGGATCATCTATGCGATGCTTGCCAACTAGGAAAACAAGTAAAATCTTCATTTCATTCAATTAAAGACATTAACACCACTAGGCCACTAGAGATTCTACACATGGACCTTTTTGGACCTGTTAGCACTGCAAGCCTAGGAGGGAAAACTTATGGATTTGTAATAGTGGATGACTACTCTAGATTTACTTGGGTAAGATTTTTAGCACATAAGAGTGAGTCATTTGAAGAGTTTAGAATTTTCTCCACTTGGATTCAAAGAAAATTAGGTTGTGAAATTTCAACAATCCATAGTGATCACGGAGGAGAATTTGAGAATGATAAGTTTGAATCTTTTTGTCAAGAGATAGGAATTGAACATAATTTCTCTGCCCCAAGGACACCTCAGCAAAATGGAATAGCAGAAAGAAAGAATAGAACTTTAGTTGAAGCTGCTAGGGCAATGTTAGCTGAATACACTCTCCCTAGATATTTTTGGGCTGAAGCAGTCAATACTGCTTGCTATGTTCTAAATAGGGTAAATGTTAGATCTAAACTAAATAAGACACCCTATGAATTAATTAAGGGTAGGACACCAAATCTCTCACACTTACATGTCTTTGGTTGCAAATGTTTTATCTTAATCAATGGTAAGTCACCCTTAGGAAAGTTTGATCCTAAAGCTGATGAAGGTGTTTTCTTAGGTTATTCTTCTGTAGGTAAAGCCTTTAGGATCTTTAATAAGAGAACTCTTGTAGTAGAAGAATCTACCCATGTTGTGTTTGATGAATCTGATAAGATCTCTGAACCTGATCATGAAGAAGAAGAAGTTGAGATCATTAAGGGGGTAGAAACCATTGCCATAGAGGTTAGAGCAGAACCTCAGGAACAATTGCCTAGAGATTTGAAATATTCTTCTAGTCATCCTAAAGAACTGATCTTAGGGGACCCATTAGAAGGTGTAAAAACTAGGCATGGACTTAGAAAAGAGGTTAGTCATTCTGCATTTATCTCCATGATTGAACCCACAAATATAGATCAAGCCTTAGGAGATGAATTCTGGATCCTAGCAATGCAAGAAGAGCTGAACCAATTTGTTAGGAATGATGTTTGGGAACTAGTTAAGAGACCTAAAGAACAAAGTGTTGTAGGAACTAAGTGGGTCTTTAAAAATAAAATGAATGACTCTGGAATAGTAGTGAGAAACAAGGCTAGACTAGTAGCAAAGGGTTATAACCAAATTGAGGGAATAGACTTTGAGGAAACCTTTGCACCTGTTGCTAGATTAGAAGCCATTAGAGTACTCTTAGCTTTTGCTTGCTTTAAAGGATTTAAACTATATCAAATGGATGTTAAGAGTGCTTTCCTAAATGGGGTAATCAAAGAGGATGTCTATGTGGAACAACCCCCAGGTTTTGAAAACTCACAATTTCCAAATCATGTGTTTAAGTTGAAAAAGGCACTATACGGATTAAAGCAAGCACCAAGAGCCTGGTATGAAAGACTTAGTACATTCCTACTAGATAGAGGCTTTGTTAAGGGTAGTGTGGACACCACCCTATTCTTGAAGAAATTAGGAGATGAGATACTCATTGTTCAAATCTATGTAGATGATATCTTATTTGGATCATCCGAGAAAACCTTATGTGATGAATTCTCAAAAACAATGAGTGATGAGTTTGAAATGAGTATGATGGGAGAACTTAATTATTTTCTTGGATTTAGTGTGAAACAGATAGAAAGTGGAACGTTCCTTAGCCAATCTAAGTACATCAAGGATATTCTTAAAAAATATGAAATGGACAATGCTAAGGCCATGAATACTCCCATGGGTTCAAACACTCAACTAGATAAAGACTCAAATGGAAAATCAGTAGATCAGAAAAGGTATAGGGGAATAATTGGATCACTTCTCTACTTAACTGCCAGTAGACCAGATATAATGTTTAGCGTTTGTCTCTGTGCTAGATTTCAAGCAGATCCAAAAGAATCTCACATGACTGCAGTAAAAAGAATTCTTAGATACCTACTAGGCACCCCAAACTTAGGAATTTGGTATCCTAGGCACAGCACCTCTTTTGAAATCTTAGGATATTCAGATTCAGACTTTGCAGGATGTAGGATAGATAGAAAGAGCACATCTGGTACCTGTCAATTTATTGGACAATCCTTAGTTTCTTGGTCCAGTAGAAAACAAAATTCGGTAGCCCTCTCAACAGCTGAAGCAGAATATATAGCAGTAGGAAGCTGTGTTGCTCAAGTCTTATGGTTAAAACAACAGCTTCTAGATCTTGGACTACCTGTAGGAACCATCCCCATAATGTGTGACAACTCTAGTGCAATCTGTATATCCAAAAATCCTATTCAGCACTCACGAACAAAACATATAGACATTAGACATCACTTCATAAGAGATCATGTAGCAAAAGGGGACATTGAACTGCATCACATTGCCACTGGAGAACAATTAGCTGACATTTTCACAAAACCACTACCTTATGACACTTTCTGTACCTTGAGAACTAAACTAGGTGTCATAGACATTCATGCATGAATAGAAAATAAAAAAAAATAATATATATAAAAATAAAAAAAAAAATTAAAAAAAAAAAATTAAAAAAAAAAAAAAAATTTTTGGTTTCCTGATCTCCACACAATCACCTTCCTGAATTCCAAAATTATGATTTTCTCTGCCTATCGTACTGTACGATACATAATCGTACTGTACGATTATCCCAACTATACAAATCACAGCCCTCCATCTGATCAACGGTCCAAATCCAATTCTATTCTGTTTAAACATATCGTACTGTACGAATCACTACTCGTACTGTACGATACACATTATTGAGACTCGTACTGTACGATGCACCTATCGTACTGTACGATCCACGTGTATTCTGGATTGGGACGAATTAAAAGTCGGTTGGTACGATAATTATTGCTGTTCGTACAGTACGAACACCTGTTCATACTGGACGATCTTCCTTTTTCAACGGTCGTACCGACGACTCCTCGGGACGAACGTCCTTCTCTCACAATCGTACTGTACGATTCGGATCGTACTGTACGATTTGACCAACTTTTTCCCGACAGTCGTCCAGACGAATTGATTGCATATCGTACTGTACGATATACTATCGTACTGTACGATCATCCCGAAATTTCTATAAATTGGAAGGTTTTTCTCAAGCTCATTTCATCTTCATTCCAATCCCTCTTCATTCTCAAGCTCATTTCATCTTCATTCCAATGGCTGGAGGGAGCAAGCGAGGTCGTTTGATCGAGGGGGGTTCTTCCTCCTCCCGCCGCTTCGACGACCGGTTTCTGTCCGCCGCCGACGAGAAGGCATATTACAAGTTCAAGGAAGCAAAAATCACCCCGTCAAGAATGTTAAATCAAGCTGCCCTAAGCTTTGAGGTGATGCCTCTTTTTGCCTCTACCTCTCTTCAAATCCTTCTCACCCTCGCCTTTCCCTTCCATTCTGAACTCCTCTTTGAATTTCTGGCCAACTTAAGAATTCACGCTGAAACCCACACCTTATCTTCTTATGTTTGCAAAACGAATGTTGTCATCACTAAAGACGACATCGCCCAACACATCGGCCTATCCACTGAAGGCCCTCGTCCTCAATCCCTAATTACCCAAGACTACGATTGGACACCAGTAAATCTCCTCCTTCGCAACATACCTTCCAATCAACATCTCCCTCTTGTCCAAAGCATGAACCAAAATGCCCGAGTCATCCAGCACGTCCTTCGCACCTCCATCATACCAAAAGCTGGAGATCGAATTCATATCACTCCACTACTTTCCATTGTAACCTACCTAATTATGTCAGGCACCCGATTTGATGAAGCCCAAATGATCATAGACTATCTGAATAACTTATCCGCCCTTAGGTGTGCAGGTGCCCGTCGCAAACAAAATATAGCCTTAGGCCATGTCATAGGATATATCTTAGATGTTAAGTATCAATTGCATTATCCTCTAGATCCTGACAATCTACCGGTCTTCTATTCAAATGCCTCTTTTCGCGTTCTCTTTCATAGGGGTGCAGCCCACGCTGACCCTGACTTTGATGAAGAAGAGGAAGCAGCCGCAGCAGGAGGACCTCCACCACCTCCTGTTCCACCCCCTGCACCTGCCTACTTTGCCTACCCGCAAGACGACGTTCTACAACGCCTGGATCGCTTGGAAGCTCGTTTGGGTCAACACATTGCCGACCAACAACGCCAGCACGACGAAGATCGGCAGTGGTTTGACGCACGATTTACCAGGATTGATCAGAACTTTGCTTCTCTGAACCTTCACTTTCCGCCACCTCCAACACCACCGGATCAGGATCCCGACTTTTAGATGTGTGTATTTTCTTTTGTTTTAGTTTGTTCTTGTTTCTTTTCGTAATTGTTTGTGTTGTACTTCCCTTTTTGGTGCTGTCAAAAGGGGGAGAAGTATTTATCTTGTTTGTGTTCTTCAATTAAAGCAATCTTGTTGTTATTTTGCATTATGTATTATGTTGTTATTTCATGTTATAAAATTTTATAAATAAAAAAAAAAAGTTGTTTGATTATCCTACTGAGGGGGAGCCAAGAGACAAATAACAATCATGGTAATCAAGAAAATATTATTTGACATCATCAAAAAGGGGGAGATTGTTGCAATCCAGGATCCCAAGCACTTGATTTTGATGATGTTAAATAATACTTACTAGAATAATATCATTCATCTCAGAATCTATAAATGTTTATTTTTGTCTATGAGCACTAACATTTCAGGTCTAATACATTTGGCTCAAGATTGCTGGAGACTCAGTTTGGGTAGAATAGGAAATTCAAAATATTGTAATTCTATTTTTCTTTATTTTCTATTTATTGAGTCTGCCACAAAAGCATGCATGAGAAGGGAGAAATTGCACACACACAAACAGGGGGATTTTTATCATTAAGTTTAAGTTTTTTTTAAACTTATCGTACTGTACGATTTTGTATCGTACTGTACGATATGCCATTAATAATCAGGCTAACGGCTAATTGCTGAACTTTCTATTTTTCTGAATAGATCGTACTGTACGATTCATATCGTACGGTACGATTGTATTCAATTCTGAAACCCTAGCCGCCAGAATAAGTTTGGTAAGTTATATTATTTCATCTCATTAGTAGATCGTACCGTACGATAGTATATCGTACTGTACGATTATTTGAATACTTACCAAAATTATCTCCCGTAATCAGGAAATAAAGATCTTGGTTTCTTAATTAAAGTCAATCGTACTGTACGATATAAATCGTACTGTACGACCGACAGAGACGATTTTTGATCGTCCTGATGATCGTACCAAACGAAACCAAGGTATTTGTTCTAATCGTCCCGGACGATATTCCTATCGTACTGGACGATGTCCTGAAAATGAACTGATCGTACTGACGATGCTGGACGATAGGCAGAGACGAATTCTTTCGTCCCATATATCGTCCCGACATTCGTCCCCGTACGAACAGTTGAAATATCCTATCGTACTGTACGATGTTTGAGGAGTACTGTACGATAGACAGAGACGAAATTTTATCGTCCCATGGTTCGTCCCGTACGAACAGTCGAAATTGAACTGATCGTCCCGTACGATTTTCCAATCGTACGGTACGATATTTGTAAAATCAGAGAACTGTTCGTCTGGGTTCGTACTGAACGAAGTCTGTTTTGAACTGATCGTACTGTACGATATTATATCGTACTGTACGATATTATTCGTTTTTGAGTTGAAATTTAGGGTTTTTGGAGCCTGATTTAAAAACAATTTTTTGATGATTGAGTGAGAAGTTGTTGGTCGTCTTTTCTGCTGTGGAGAGCTGAAAGAGAGGAAGGGACTCTTGTGAGGAATCTTGTCTTGGAAGAGATCCAAGGCTTGAGGAGGAAGAAGGTGGGCTTGAGCGTGAGGGAGAAGGAGAGTGAGGGGTTCTCACTATTCTCCAAGCTAAGTTGCATGCTTTGGTCCTCTTGTGGCTTGGGTTGTCTTGGAAAGGTTCTCAAGGAAAGAGAGGCTTCAAGATCAACAATCACCGGGTACTCTGCCATCTCCAGGAGGGAGAAAAAGGAGAAGGTACTCTGCCATCTCCAGGAGGGAGAAAAAGGAGAAGGTCCGCTGCCATCGCCGAGGAGGTGACAAAGCGTTTGGTATTCCGCCACACCGGGGGAGGTGAAAGGGAGGTTTGTAAGGGCTTCTCCGCCTTGCCAAGGGGGGCAAAAGGAGAGTCAACTTTTAGTAGTGCAACTCTCGGAGTAGAGGACTCCGGGGAGTGGACGTAGGTCAAGTGACCGAACCACTATAAAAATTCTGGTGTGCTCTTTTCATTTTCCGTACCGCATTTAATTTTTCACTTACTTGCTCATTGCTTTAATTGCGTGGTGAAAAATCTGGTTTTAGTTCTTTTTATTGTGAGATTTAGTATTGTGTTACATTATCATCTTTGTGATTGTAATAAGTAGCTTCCGCGTTTAATTATTGAGTTGTTATTTTAAAAAAATCCAAAAATATTAGAACTCCTGTTTAGGATTAATTTTTAAAATACCAATTCACCCCCCCTCTTGGCGCATCTCGTACTTTCAAACCAAAGGCAACTTGATGCAGGTGAACGCAAGAAAGAGAAGACAGTGGCACTAAAGGCCAAAGATTCAGATGCTAGCACTTCTGGGTCTGATAGCGATGATGTTGCCTTAATCACAAGGAAATTCAAAAGCTTTCTAAGGAAGAAACATAAGAACTATCAGAAGTGGAACAAGGGTAAGTTCAATAAAAACTTTAAGGGTTCATCTGAATCGGTTTGTTTTGAATGTAGGAAGCCTGGACACATTAAGGCTGACTGTCCAACACTTAAAGCTCACCCAAGCAAGGAGAAGAGTGAGGAGAAACCAAAGTTCAGAAAGGATAAGAAGCGGATTCAGAAGGCATTCTGGGTAGACTCTGCATCCGACTCTTTTGAGACTGAAGCTGAAGAGGAGGAAACAAACTTGTGTCTGATGGCGGATGATCACCCTGGTCAGTCGGACTAGGAAGAGGTATGTGAGCTTACTTACGATCAGTTATTTGAAGTTTCTGAAAAGATTCATACATCGTATAGGAAGCTTAAGAAAACCCATGCTAGTTTGAAATTAGATTATTTGACTTTACAAAAAGAGCATGATTCTGTAGTTAAAGATCATTCCACACTTGATTCCAATCACATGTCTCTGCTTGATGAGTTTGATGAATTGAATAAAAAATATTCTGATTTAGTTTCTGAGCATGATTCTTTGAAAACCACGCATGTTGATTTAGAAAAAGCTTTTAAAGAGTTAGATACAATGGCATGTGAAGTAGAAAGTAACAATGGCGCTTTAAAATTTGAAATTGCAAGTTTAAAGAAAGAGAATGAGTTTTTGGAAGTAAAAATCAGTGCTTTTGAAAAGAACAAAACACCGCCTACCTTTGAACAGTTTTATGCACCGCCACCTTTTAAAAATTCTGTTGCAAGTTCATCAAAACATGTTTCATACACTACTAGGAAGAGGCACTATCACTCACGACGTTTAGTTAATCCTTTTCCTGGTGTTAGATATTTTTCATGTGGCATGTTAGGACACATATCACACACTTGTATTGTTCACCGTAGTACACATTGGGTGTGGAGACCCAAACTGCCTGTTTCACAGCACAGCACGCATGCATCGCATTCTTCTTTTCATAAGAAGGAACCCAAACCTGTTTGGGTTCCTAAGACTGACATTTGATGATTTTGTAGGAGTGCTCTCACACAAGACCTCGTGAGAGCATGTGGTACCTGGACAGCGGATGTTCTAGACATATGACTGGAGATGCAAATCAGTTCATTTTGCTGGAGGCCAGAGCTGGAGGCAAGGTTACACTTGGAGATAACACCACCAGGAAGGTGGTAGGCACAGGTATAATTGGTGATTCAAAGAATTTTATGATTGATAATGTTTTGCTTGTAGATGGACTGAAACACAACTTGCTGAGCATTAGTCAACTCTGCGACAAGGGATACAGCATCAAATTGCTGCCCACTGGCTGCATTTTAAGCTTAAATGATAAAGTTGTTTTGTAGGGGCAAAGGATCAACAACGTCTACAAACTGGATGTAAGTAGCATTAAATCTGATAATTCAATTTGCTTAAAAACTGCTGCTGATGAGTCTTGGTTATGGCATAGGAGATTGTGTCATGCCAGTATGAAAACCCTTAGGAGAGTCACCCAAAAGGACTTAGTTAGAGGTGTGCCCAAGCTTAAGTTCACTAAGGATCACCTGTGTGATGCCTGTCAGTTGGGGAAGCAAGTCCATACCTCTTTTCACTCAGTTAAGGATATTAGCACCTCTAGACCTTTAGAAGTTCTTCACATGGACCTCTTTGGACCCATTAGCATTGCCAGCTTAGGGGGGAGAGTCTATGGTTTTGTGATTGTTGATGATTATTCAAGGTTCACTTGGGTTAAGTTTTTGTCACACAAATCTGAGTAATTAGAGTGCTACTAGCCTTTGCCTGTTACAAGGGATTTAAGCTGTTTCAAATGGATGTCAAGAGTGCCTTTTTAAATGGGGTAATTAAAGAAGATATTTTTGTAGAACAACCCCCAAGTTTTGATAGTTCCCAATATCCGAGTCATGTCTATAAATTAAAAAAGTCCTTATATGGATTGAAACAGGCACCCAGAGCTTGGTATGAGAGGCTTAGCACATTCCTGTTAGAAAGAGAGTTTGTTAAGGGGAGCGTAGACACCACCCTTTTTCTGAGGAGAATAGGAGATGACTTACTCATTGTCCAGATTTATGTTGATGATATAATTTTTGGATCTTCTGATAAATATTTATGTGATGAGTTTTCCAAAACAATGAGTTAGGAGTTTGAGATGAGTATGATGGGAGAATTGTCCTACTTTTTGGGGTTTAGCATAAGGCAAACGGATGATGGAACCTTTCTCAATCAATCAAAATACACTAAGGACATTTTGAAGAAATATGAAATGGACAAAGCCAAGCCAATCAATACTCCCATGCCCTCCTCAGTTCAGTTAGATAAGGATTCAAATGGAAAATCTGTTGATCAGAAGAAGTATAGAGGGATAATAGGTTCACTGCTTTACCTGACTGCTAGGCGACCTGATATCATGTTTAGTGTCTGTCTTTTTGCTAGGTTTCAGGCTGATCCTAAAGAGTCCCACCTGACTGTTGTTAAGAGAATTCTTAGATATCTTTTAGGGACCCCAAACCTAGGAATTTGGTACCCTAGGCACAGCACCTCTTTTGAGATCATTGGATATTCTGACTCTGACTTTGCGAGGTGTAGGGTGGATAGGAAGAGTACCTCTGGGACTTATCAATTCATAGGACAGTCGTTAGTCTCCTGGTCCAGTAGAAAATAGAACTCAGTTGCACTTTCCACTGCTGAAGCTGAGTACATTGCCTTAGGAAGTTGTGTGGCCCAAGTTCTTTGGTTGAAACAACAAGTCTTGGATTTAGGAGTACCCGTTGGCACAATTTCTGTTCTGTTTGATAATACCAGTGCCATCTGTATCTCTAAGAATCCAATCCATCATTCTAGGACCAAACACATTGACATTAGGCATCACTTCATTAGGGACCATGTTACAAAAGGGGACATTGAGCTACATCATGTAGCAACTGAAAATCAGCTGGCTGACATATTCACTAAACCACTGGCCTTTGACTCATTCAGCATTTTGAGAACCAGATTAGGAGTTATTGATATAACTGCTTGATTCTGATGACTGCTGATTTATGATCTTTCTGATTGGTATTCTGATTTCTGTTAGTTAGGTTTAGTATTTTGATTTCTTATTTCTGTTAGTTAGTTTTTTCTTTGATTATTTACTTTCAGTTGATTTTATTTCTTCTGCTGATTTCTGTTTTAGCCTTACTGTTAGTTTGATTTGAGTATTTACTTTGGTGTGATTTTCTACCTGCTTGTATTCACTAGTTCATATCTTGCACTTACTGTTTTTATGTTTTTCAAAATCTGATCACCGCCCACTATTTCTGAAAATCTGAATTTCTAACTATGAGTTTTTACCTTATTTTTGTTTGGAAGCTGGTACGCAGTGATTGATTCCACTGAACCTGTTAAAGGGAAGAAATATTGATGATTGTTTCTCTTCCTCTAACTCCTTTACTGGTGTATGGTTTCTTTCGAATAAAAATTCTTTTCAAAATTAAAATGTTAGTTTTTGAAATAGAGATTATTTTATCTTCCTACAGTAATCTGCCTCATATCAATAGTGTTTTTCAAAGTCTTGAGTCATTAGTTTGATTTTCTAAACCAAGTGATTGCATTTATCATATGGTGTATGGCTTTTATTTTGTGGATCATTCTTCCTTACCAAGGAGAGTCATCTCCTATGTCTGGAAGATAATCTCACAGCTGAGACTCTTTAATCATTATGAAAAGGAGAAAGCTTATAAAAGATGGGCAGTGCGCCAGATAATTTGAAAAAGAGGCATAAAATGAGCCCAAAATTGAAAAGATGCGAAATTGCCAAATTGGATACACAAAGTGTATCAAAAATCAAAAGATGCGCAAAGCGCCAACCAATTTGAAAAAGAGGCACAAAATGACCCCAAACCAAGCTTTCTTCTCTTTCAGATTGTTAAATGTCTTAGAGAAATCTGTGCGCCACTTAATATTTTCAAAAGCTTGTGTTTTGAAAATCCCGATTTCTGATTTTTTACTTTGTAACACTATTATATCAGATATTTTTCTGGAACGAGGCTTGAAAGGATCTCTTTTCAAATCTAATGTCTTTTCTTCCGAATCAGATTTTTGTTTTGAAAGAGATTTGCATCGATAAGGTGCCCGGGGTCAGAGTTACGAAAGTTGATTATTTCCAACCTTTTCTGGATTTCAGCGCTGTCAATCGTCCTGTCATTGGTTTTTGAATCTAAAATCAAGAAAAGTTCTGATTTTCTTGTTTTGTAGTTGTTCTATTTTATGTTTTATTTCAGTGTTCTATTTTTCCCTCCTCCTTTTTGTGATGTCAAAAGGGGGAGTTAGTTGTAGTCGTGTCTGTTTCTGTTTTCTGAGTCATGTTTTCTGTATTGTTTTAGCTATTAAATGAAAATTTAAAAAATGTTTGTTTTGTTTGATCTCCTAGTTTACTTTTATTTTCAGACTACTTTACAAATGTTTACCATCATCAAAAAGGGGGAGATTATTGCAAATCTCGTTTTGATGATGACAAATATATTTCCAGTATGTTTTGCTTGGTTAATCTGTTTCAGGCACAAAAGACCACAAGCCACTCAAGCCAACTCAAGATCAGGTCCAAGTGTGTCAAATGTATGATTTTTCTTTTTATTGAGTCAATTATAATGTAATTGATCCCCTAGCTAAGTAACCTTGCACACACACACTCAGGGGGATAGATTGAGTGAGTTAGAGTTTCTGTTTAATTTTTGTTCCGATCGTCCTGGACGATAGTCGCATCATCCTGGATGATCCAGTTAAAACAGAAACCCTAATTAGGGCGACTAAGTTAAGAGGGTCTGATTAAGCAGATCATCCTGGATGATCTTGGGATCGTACGGGATGATATGCTCAAATCAAAAATTCCCAGCCGCCAGATTAAGTTAGGCAAGTTTTATTTTAAGTATTTTGGTTTGATCGTCCCAGACGATACGTGTATCGTCCTGGACGATTCACTATAATCATGCCTAAATTAGTCTGGTAATTAAGGAAAGCAATTAATGTTTAATTGATACGATCACATCGTCCTGGACGACCGCAGGATCATCCCGGAAGATCGTGATCGTCTTGTGCATTTCAGCTGTACGACCCGAACTGTGTTCAGGACAATTTTGGGCCTTTTTGAACTAATCGTACAAGGCGATGTCCCAATCGTCCTGGACGATCAAGTCATTTTTTGGTCGCCCAGCACAGATTTCTCTGGACGACCCGATCTGTCTTCTAGACGATTTTCCTCAATTTGTACTAATCGTCCCGGACGATCGCCGTATCGTACGGGACGATATGAACAACTTTTTCTACTGATCGTCCAGAAGAGCCTAATCGTCTAGACTGAATCAACTGAATTTGAACTGATCGTACAGGACGATCTACCGATCGTCCTGGACGATCTTGGCCGACCAGTTGAGATTTAGGGCAAATTTTAAGCCCTCCTTTAAAAGAACTTTTTCCAATTTTTGGAAAAATCTTTTGCTACCTTCCTTCCCCGAGAAACCCTAGAGAGAAGAGAGAGTTGGGAGAGAGAGAAGAGATCTTGTGAGGGGGAGTTAGTGAGGGATTCACTAAGGTTGCTCCAAGCACGGATCAGAGTCGTCTTCTCCGCTCGGCGTCTGTCGTCTAGTCGGTGTTCTTCGTGGGAGGATCGTTCGCAAGAAGATCCAGGGTTCTCTGCCCGCTTCAGGTGGAAGCAAAAGGAGCTCAAAGGTTCTCTGCCTGCTTCAGGAGGAAGCGAAAGGAGGTCAGGTTCTCTGCCTCACCGTGTGGTGAAAAGGAGGTGTTTTGTACAGGCTTCTCCGCCTTGCTGTGGGAGCAAAAGGAGAGTCACTTTTGTTTAGTGCAATACCCAGAGGGGAGGCTCCGGGGAGTGGACGTAGGTCAAGTTGACCGAACCACTATAAAATCTGGTTTGCTTTTCTGATTCAGTTTTGCACTTTACTTTTCAATATAAACTGCTTGGGTGAATATCTTTGGTTGATCTTTTCGTTCTTGTTTACTTGTTTTTGCTGCTAAGTATCGAAAAGATTTTTGTTGTTATCGTGAAATTTTTAAATAACCAATTCACCCCCCCTCGTGGTTAGCCTCGGGACTAGTTCACTAGGACTTAACATCCCTTTCGAACTTTCAAACCATAGTGTAGGAAAGTAAATAAGCAAAGTAAAGAACACCTTTTTAATAAGGTATCTAATCACACATAAGCATATGCAAAGAAGCACGGGCTAGCCAAGACTAGAGTTGGTTGTGTTAATAAGCAAATTCAAAGTGTGTGTTGTGTATGAGTGGCTTTGATATACCTTAAGAAACTTTATGTTTAAGTTGTCTATACATTGAATTAGTTTGAAAATCGCATGCTAAAGGGGATTTTAATTTGAAATTTAAAATTTGATATTTTAATCATTTTTTAGAAAATTTTATTTTGATGGTTAACATTATTAAATTATAAGTTATATATAATCTTAATGAATAATAATTTAAGTGAAGCTTGATGTTAAGAAATAGCAAATCCTAAGGCCCATAATTATAAGCCTGAAATTTAGATATATATTTTTGAATTATATTTATTTAGTTTTGAAATTTAAAAGTTTAATTAAAATTTTAAATTATTTTTTAAGGATGAAACTTAGGGTTATGCAATTGATTCATCAAATGACTTCAAATGATCAAGTGAATGATATCACGGGTCAACGGTAAGGTACAACCACTACAAATTTGAGGTCAATTGGACTAAAAGGTGATTTTATATGATTTAATTTAATTAAAATTTAATTAAAACCTATGTTGTAATTAGGGTTATTTATTTGGGGTAAATTATAACAGGGTTTTTATTTTTTTTTATTATACTTTCAATTTGTGACTCAATGCAATTTATTTCATATTTGTAAAATTTTTATTTTATTATTTCTAAAATTTATAAGTTTCAAGCCCAAATTTGGAGCTAAAATTAGGGTTTATGAATTTTTTGACTTAAAGAGTCCAAATTGTCACCAAATTAATTCCTACGGTTCATAATTTCCAAAAAGTTTACTATTTTTCAGTTTAATCCCTATTGAATTTGAAATAAATTTTCTAAAATTTTCTTAATTTGTGAAACCCTAGACCTATGTTCATTAACCGACATTTGTCTATTATTCAATCGAGTGTCTCTAACTCTCACAAAAAAATACACAGACCACAGCAAAATAAAACCCTAATTTTGTATGAATTGCTTGAAATTAATTTTAAAACATTTAGGTCAAATTTTGACCCAATTGTTTGGAAATTCCTTTGTACTTAGTGGGGGCTTCAAATAGCTGAAGAAAATTATGGGATATAGGTAAAATCCCATATTATACCCCATCCAAAATTCAAGCCAATTTGACAAGTTTTTTGGCGAATATAATAAAATATAATTGGTAAGAAATTGACATAATATGAAAAATTCTTATCCAATCCACTAGCATTTATTTTAATTTCAAAGAGCATATAATTCTTAATCCATAGAGCCTTAGAAAATAGAAAATGCTCTATAAATAGTTTACTATGAACTTGTTGAAGCTCTATGCATTAAAATCCATTAAATAAATAATCTTAAATTGAATGTCAGATGTAGCATTCACTTAGACCTCACTTTACAAGTTATAGAATGCCATTGGATGCGAGATTTGATGGAAGTCAATGCTTATCCATGTCAAATTATACTTCATCCATTCAATCCCATGCTAAATCAATTAAATGGTTGGGATTTAATTCGCTTAATAGTGTGGACTAGGGAGTCAAACAAGGACATAATACAACAAAATCTGGACTGTCCATGCAATTATGCATGGGTTGGATGGTTAAGATTTCATATTCTTCCTCTAGATGGCTGAGGTAGTGGATTTGTATTTGATTTAATATGAGTTATACAATGGATATTAGTGCATGAAATGTTTTACAAAGCATTGTGCAAGTATATACTTCCATTATATGGAGTTTGAAGGCTTCAAACAATGAATTCAAGGAGAATAATAAGATCCTAAAAAAAGGACCAAGGTTTCAATTTTTCCTCTATGTAGGAGATTTGTATGCAAAATTTGTATTTAGTTCTCTTTCTTAGCTCCACGAAAGGATCTTTGTTGAAGATCACTCTACTGGAAGGGGAATAAGGAAGGGGTTGGATGATCAAGATGGAGAAGCTATTAAATGTTATAGAATCTTATCATTGATGGTGTATAAATGGCTACATTCTAAGTGAGAAATATAGAGGAGGCTCTAAGGAGCAGAATGAAATAAGAGGAAGTAGGATTGAGCTCTAGAGATTGAATAAAATTTCTTTTATGGTGTTTTTCCTATTTTTTCTATATTCCATATGTTGGAGGCTAATCCATGGGTTGGGATTGATTAAGGACATTGAGTGGAATGTTTCCATGTGGAATAGGTGGTTAAGGAGAAGGATCCGGAGCTAGAGGTGGTCAAAAAAGTTTAAAAATGACTTTGAGCCATTTTAGCTTGTCAAGATGAATGGGTTGAATCCAATCAATCCTAGCCTACTGGGGTTGGTCTAGAATGTGTTAGAAGGTTCTAGGAGAGATTTCCAACAAGTTTAAATAAAATTGTTTTACAAATTTTAATTTACTTTAATGTTTTGACCATTTGTATATAACTTGAATAGTTGACCATTTTAACTAGTTAAAGCTGGTCAAGCCAACTATGATTTAGCCTTGGAGGCCTCTCAAGCTTAGTTAGTTCATGTGTAGTGGATTTAGTTTAACGGATTGATGTTTGAACACATGAGACCAAGCTTAGCTTGGTTTGACCATTCATGTGATTTGATAAAGTCAACGTAACATGGATGGACTAGGCTATAGTCTAAGAATGTTTAGGAGATCTATTAGGTTGGCCTTAAGTGGTCAAGGAAAGTTAAATGACTACATTCAAGGACTTGACCCAAGCTAGGCTGATTTGACCAATTTGTATTAAGTTGACTAAGTAAAACTTTAACCAAGGGGATATACTATGTGAGTGTGACACTGTAAGTGCTTGAATATATCCAAATAGGGGAGACTAATGGAGTAAAGCAGGCTGTTGGAGGTTAATACAAGTTTGACCTATAATGGGCTAGTTTGGCCATGCTCAAGTGGGTTAATTAGGTGAAACTCTATCTTAGGGAGCAAAGGTTTAATGTAGTCTACTACAAAGGATTTAAAGTCAACATGCAATGTTATATATGATGTAGTCTACTAGGCAGCAGGGTGTGGATCAGGGTTTTGTTTTGATTCTTGGGTTAACCATGGCATGCTTAAAAAATTAAAAGAGTTTAGGGGAGTTTAGATATACACTTAGGAGCTTGGGGTTTATTAGCTATGTCTAGGACACTTATAGTTATCATTAGACCCAAGAAAGGATATCTCAGGCATGAAGCAGTATTTGGTATTAATTTATGTTAAAAAAAAATTAAGTAGGATTGGACATACTGTCTTTGAGTTACCTAGACTGGTTTAGGTATGATCCTACTAGGTTCAGAATTTAATGTTGATCAATACCATTCAAGGATGAAATGAATGAAAGGAGTAATGGAATAAAAGTACTTTAACCAACTATGAGAGAAATTATACTATCGATTTAATGTTTAATTAACACTAAAGATGAAGTGAAGAATGAATCCTTGGTAGAGTTGCTCGAAAAATCTATGGACAAATAAATTTTGCCAACATATTCGCTTTATATTTCTATAATCAAATATGCATAGTTAACAACATACCATATCAATAGATAGACTAATGCTTCAGTATCTAATTAAGAATCAAAATAAAGTTTATTTAGATAATCAAACTCAGTATAGAGAATACACTTTTTATCTTGAAGGATAAAATGATATTTATCTATCATTATGAAAGTTAAACAAACCAATGATTACAATTTATTTATGTACAGAGATTTTTACTCTACTATAGCTAACTAAAAAAGGGTTTGTTTTTTTTTTATTGGGTTTAAGGTTCCCTATAAAGATAAGACTAATAGTTAATTACATCCCAAGATAAGTCTTCAGAGAACTCTTGATTAATGTGGTGACTATAATTTTATAAATTTATAATGATTAGATCAATAATTTAAATTTTCAACATACCAATTGTGAAAGGAACAAAGTTTGAACACTTCATTTCTGAGTCAAGTGAAGAGATATAGAGAGTGTTTAAGATTATAGATGCCCAGTTACACTCTAATCTATTATATAGTTGGAATTTTAACAACATAGATCAAGATTTAATTTTGGTTTAAATTTTATAATATATTAGAAGATTGGGATAATCCTCCTAGAAAGAAATATAAGAAGTGTATGCAAATCTAGAATTATGTCTATTTGAAGTTGACAGCCAGCTCATCACCTAAGCATACATTCTTAAGATCATGCTTTTAGGTCTAGTGCATGCAAGGAAGATAACTATTTTTTTTAACTATAGTGAAGGATTTAAATTTAGACTTTAATCAAAATATAGAAGATTTCAATCCCCTAGTTAATGAGCTTTAAAATGATTTTAACTTATACTCTAGATTCTCTACGATGCACTTAATGTAATTTATGTTACACAACTTATGTAATCTACATGTCTAGTTTTTTAAGAAAATCTAGCAGCATAATGGCCCTAAACCAACATGAATAGCAGACTTGGCCTCATTCCTTAGGTTATCCTTAGCTTGTTAGCTTGTATTCCTTAGTTTTTTTTACATTGAAGAAAAGTAAATTTGTGTGCATGTATGCATGTACATGTAAAGGTGTTTGGATCTAAAATATCGAACTCCAGTATCCTACAATTATTGCAAGTGTCTCTATAAAGGCAAAAGGGCAAACACATTGCAAAGAAACCTAGGAAAATAACTTACCCACAAATGCAATCGCTTACCAACCCCCATGTATGAATGTATGTATGTATGAAATAATATATAAAAGATCTATAATATAAATATATAATAAAAGTAAAGTATAACCTAAGGCCTATAGAAATAGTAAAGGTGGCTTTGACTACAAGCTTGTATTTCTACACCTATATAATCATACAAATCTATATAAATGTGATTGCTTATATAGTCTTTAGGTCATCTGACTTTTAAGTCATCTATTAAATTCCAAAAGATAATGTCCCTTAAATGAAAAGAGATCATTGCCTTTTGGACTCTTACTAATTTATATAAGTAGGCACATTTATTTATTTTCATAATTCTTTAGTTTTACAACTTGATCTACCTATACAAATGAATATTTTGTTTAAATTTACATTAACTCGTTACAATCTTTCACATTGACTCTTTACAAAATACATTTATAATTCACAACTTGCATTTAAAGTTTATAAAATAAAAAAGCTAACTCAGACTAAACTGGTATATGTGTATGCAAGCTAAGTAAAGTACAGTGCGAAAGAGTAAAAGTGTAAAACGTATGTGAGACATCTAGCAAATAGGAAAGTAAACAAATAAGGCATAGAACACCTTACATGCTTGACATGCTATCATATAAGAGCATATGAAAAGAACCACCGGCCAAGCCTAGAATAGAGTTGGTTGTCATAACAAGCAAATTCTAAAGGGTGTGCTAAGTATTTATTTTAATGGTTAATGTTATTTAATTTAAATATATATAAAGTCTTGATAAATAATAACTTCAAGTGAAGTATGATGTTAAGAATAATCAAATCCTAAGTCTCATAAATGTAATTCATAACCCCCCCCCCCCCCCCCCTCCCTCTCCCTCTTAAGGGATAAAGCAAGTACATATAGTCCATTATTTTATTAAAAATTTATTTAATTTAATTCTAAGGAAGATAGGAATTAAAAGTCTTAATTTTTTTTTCAAATCATTAATTAACAAGTCCTGGGCTTAATAATTTAATGCATTAGTTTCCTTTCTAAGGAATAAATCAAATGAAGCCTTATATTTTGTTTTATAATTTATTAATGATTTAAACATTTGAATTCAATTAAATTTTTTAATTAATTAAATGGAATTAACTTGATTTAAATATTTAAGTTTATTTAATTTAAATCTTTTAATTTTCTAGAATGTTCACTTTTTAATTTTATTTATCTAATTTTATATTTTCAAAATAACTAAAAATTGTTTGGATTGTGAAATATCATCATATCTTAAAATAAGAAAATACATGCTAAGTATTTTTTTTTTTACAAACAATTTATCAATAAAGAAAATACCTATTCCTCAAATTCAGGATATGCCAATTATAGTCCAGGTCATTCAACCTTTGATGCTCAAATGATTTCTTCTCTTTATATGAATTTGTTCAAAAACATATATAGTAATTTCTCTCACATCCGAAAGAAGAAGTTCAACAAGAATTTAAATAGCCAACCTCTATATATTTGGAGCACATGAGCCAAACTTATTTCACTATTCATCTAAACATCATAAGATAATGAACGATTTTAAGAAGATGCATCTATAATAAATAAAATGAATTAAATTATGAAGAACTAACCAAGTTATATTTCTTTGGTTAGTATAGACGCAATTAACAAAGCCTTCTAAACAATCTTGATAATTTCTGACCTCATTCATTACAAGTTTAAGTTTATTACATACGTGCTTATTTTCAATAACTTCAACGAAACCTTACGTGATCTTAGGTTTGTGATAGTAGTTATCTTTATCATATTGGAAACAAGGGTTCATGAAATATGCAACAAAGTTAATACCTTAGTGAAGCTGACAAACCCATCTCTTCTTACTAATATTTATAAATGGCTTATAAAAAATCTTATAAAAAATTGTTGTATCTTTTAACATGATTTTAATTATCATCCTTGCTTTGTACATTTCAACATAAACATAACTGAGCAATGAATTCTCATCAATATCAACCACTTGTAATAATCTTTTGAGTGGGATTGCTAATTTTAATATTATTAAGCATTCATTCTGAAGCTTAGTATATAAAATGATAAAAATTATTTGTTTTCCATTCATCATTTTTAACAACTTCAAATTAGTAAGTACATTCTAATTATCCATCATTATAAAGCATGTTTATAATCACTAACACTTTCCAAAGTAATAAAAGTTATTTGAAAACATGTTGCCCCATGACGCACTATCTCTTACCAACTAGGTATGTTACTTAACAAAGATAATAAGAAAATATGATTATAAATAAACATAGTCACTTTAGAAGCACTCTTGGGATGATCTATAAAATGGGTCATGCTACCAATATTTTTTTAAGGTGAAATTTAAAAAATGTGCATCATAAGGCGATAATACTTATTGTCATATTTTTTCTAGCAACTTTGCCAATTTTTTATAATTTGTAACAATGTAGGTAAACAATTGAATCACATTTTATAAACCAAACCACTCAAAGCTTTAGTAAATAAAGAACATAAAGGAATGTGTCCTTCTTAATATTTGAGGTGTCAAGTTATTCTTAAAAAGACAAGCAACATTAACAATAAATTAGGAAGTTAATCAATGTTCTTTTCATGTTATATGTCCAACCAATTGTCATCAATGTGCATCCAGTTTCTTTCCAACGAGATCGAATAGTCTTAACTAATATCCAACATTTTTCCTTGTAATATCATTGAAAAATAAACTCATATCCTATAATACAACAACAACAACAACAACAACAAGCCTTTATCCAACTATGGGGGATCAACTATATGAATCATTTTCTCCATTATGACATGTTTACAGTCAAGTTTTCATCTAAATCAAATAAAGAAAGGTCATTTCCAATATTCTCTAACCATGTCTTTTTAGGTCTACCTCTACCATTCTTAACATAAGTCAAATTTAATACATCTACTTTCCTAGCTAGGTCATCGAAAGTCCGGCATTTTGTGTGACCATACCATCTATGGCGACTTTGTCTAATCTTATCTTCCACTGGAGAAACTCCAACCTTTTCACGTATATGCTCATTTCATATCTTATCTCTAAGAGTAAAGCCACTCATCCACCTGAGCATCCATTTTATGGAAATTAATATATAAGCTCAATAGCATGGTCACATTACTTTTTATGTAAATGGTAAATTCAATACATTCATAGGTATGCATCTATCCAAAAACCATTTTGTAAATGCCATATAAGCACATTGTATAACCTCTTTGGAAGCCAACATAGCATTAAAGATGATTATTTTTCGGGCTTAATTCTAAGAACAAACAAATTTTCCATCTCATTAGGTTTTGTTTTTTCCTTTATTTAATCCTTTGTCATGTGTAGTTAAGTTTTATGATTTTGAATAAGGAAAACCTCACTCATTTTCAATCTCACTACCATCATATTGTTGCATATTCTCTTTGTCTACTTATACTTTTTGCTTCTTAGTTTTGAGATATTCTTTTTAGATTTTTTTGTATTTGGTAATGAATATATTGTGACACTTTCTTACAAAGAGCAATATTCCCCTTAATCCTAGCTTGGTGTTACTTCATTATATTAATACTTCAACCCTTATTTGTAACTATATAATGCAAATACTTGTATTATTTTTTTTCATCAAGACTTTTGGATTCATTAAAATGATTCCATGCTGGATCTCTTTTTTTTTTTTTTAATTACAAACACTATGTGCTGAATTTTAGGATGAGATCTTAATGTTTCCATTCTAAAATAAATAATACACTTAATTGTCCTCAAAAGTATAACAATGAACATATAAATAAAAGAGAGCAATAGCATTAAGAATTGTCAAGTTTCCTAGCACTTAATACTCATTATATGTGATTGGAAGAGTTTTTTCATTTATTAGGTTAAAGTTGGAACGAATTTTGCTCATCTATATCATTAAGTTGAAATGAATATTTTTTTAGATGACAAATCATGAGATTCCCACCCAAGCCATGAATTAATTTGAAAATCTAACATTTAATCATCTTGGCACAAATAAAGTCTAATAAATCTATAAATAATTCAATTTCAGCCACTCTCCATGCAATGATATTTGGCATAACGGAAGCAAAGATAATCCAATTTTGAAAAAACTCAAGGCAAATATAACTTGTATAAATTTGTACTAAGGAATCCATATATAATTTAGTTAATGTTGATTTCCACACTAAAAGCACTCAAAATAAGACAAATTTGACAACTTAAGTGACTGTCTATAGGTGCAATGCCTCACTTAAATGGTCAAATGACCTCAGATCGCCAAACAAATTACATCGCTGAGATTAGAGAGTCAAATTTGACCAAGATGGAGCACCTTATAATCAATTTGGATGAAAGTGGTCAAACGTGGTGACTAACACTTGAATTTAATGAGCGATACTTCCCAAACGACGTTCGATTGCAAAATGGACTTCACCGTTGCATTCAAAATGTTGATAATATTTAAAATCAACTATAATTTTGCACAAAGAAATTCAACTGAGGAAATTGGTGTGACTCCCTTGGAAACATTATGCAAATTATGGTGAAAGCGGGCGGATTTTGAAGGAATTCATGTGAATCGAGATATAATCTCTCAGGCCTATCTGTAGCAATTTAATAATAAAAATTATTTTATAGATATAATTGAGATATTATCTCTTTGTTCATTTGCACCTGTTTGGCACTGAATCTGCTCGTCTCTTCCCACGTTCTCTACTCAAGGCACAGACAATAAAGATGTTCACACTCTAATTATTAAAATGATAGTGAGCAAAGTTCTTTAGCTTAATTTTTCATTCACACACTCAAATTCTTAAACCCTTCTTTCTTTCTTCCGCATACTTGAATGAATGAAGCCACCTCTTCTTCTTGATTGTGAACCTTGTGTACCAATCTTTACTATCATTAAATCCCTCTTCCCTTCCAACTAACTTCTAAACCTCCACCCTTAGACGAGACCTCCATGAGTCTCAGCCTCTAAGTGCCGACCTCAAACTGTCAGATCTATTTGGCCTCTCAACAATCGATTCCTTTGTTGATCAAACTTTACACTACCTGTTCAAATAAGCTCCTTACTCCTTTGGTTTTGCATATTTCAATCACTTATTTGGCCCAGTGCATTTAGAGATCCCATCCACACACACCAAGGTTGACCCTCCTCTAACTAGCCATACAGCCACTGTTGACCTATCTGACCTGATCCTTACCAAATACGATGCCTAGCACTGACTCCCTGCTGTTCATGCCTTCTTTCATGTGAGCCTACCTGATTCAAGCTTTACATTAATAGTTGCACTCTGATCCCTCTCCATACCCACTTAATCTTCTTTGCACACTCAAATCGTATAAGCTGGCCATTATTTTGATGTCATTCCATGCCAACCTATTCCAACAATCATCGAAATCCTCCAGCCCCTCATGCATTCTATACCCGTCTATAAGCAAGACTTACTATGGTTATATCATCTCCTTAAGAATTTACTACATTTTATACCCTATGCCTAGGTATGCCTATGTAAATTCAATAATCCTAGTTATGTCTACTTTTCTCCATCGAGGCTCCATATTATGTTACAATCTAAGATCCCTAGTATGTGATTTTGATGATGATAAATTATATTAATTAAATTTTTATAGTCTTCCTTAAATATTTTAGATGTTATTTTTGTCTATGAGCACTAACATTTCAGGTAAAATATACACCGCTCAAAACTATTGAATACTCATTATTGGGTAGAACATGATGTAAAAGAGTCTGTAATTTTTATTTTCTTTATTTTTCATTTCTTGAGTTTGTCCATGTAAGAGTGTATGCAAATTGGGTGACCATGCACACACAGGGGGAGAGATTTTTTTTTTAAAAGGTAAATTTTTTTCTAACAAATTCTACTGTATGATTTTAAATTGTACTATACAATCTATTATCTGAAAGTAGGCTTAACAGCTAATTGGAAAAATAAGTTTATGTGAACTAATCATACTGTAAGATCATTATTCGTACAATATGACTCATTTTCAATCTCAAAACCCTAGCCACCAAATTAATTTAAGTAAGATTTCAAAACTTAATTTTTGAACTAATCATACTGTCGATGTCAATCGTATTGTGTGAATATTTGAAATCTTGCTAAAATTAACCCCCATGATTAGTCAATTAAATCATGGTTAAATTAATTATAGTTGATCGTAATATATAATGTCATTCAAACCAGATGACTGATAGAGATTAAATCTACTCATCCCAGAGATTGTACAAAATGAAACTATGATTTTTTAACTAATCATACAGAACGATATTGATCGTACCAAATAACTGGCAGAGACAATTTTGGTCATCTCAAAGATCATACCAGATGAAGCTACATTTTTTGAATTAATCATACCATATGATATTCTTATCATATTGGATGATTTTCCTAAAAACAACTAACTGTGCTGTACGATGAGTGCAATACGGGATGAGAAACAAAGATGACTTTTAGTAGTCCTAGGAATAGTCTCGTACGAATAGAGGAAATTCAATAGATCATTAGACAATCTCTAGATCATACTGTATGATGTGTTCATAAATTTTGAACAGTTCATTTGAATGATTATTTACATCATACTAGATAGGACTAGTTTTGAACTGATCGTACTGTACGATTTTTGATCATACTATATGAACAGTGACAACCAACTTAAAATTTTAGGATTTCTTTAAACCTATTATAAAAGCTATATTTTAACTTTTTCTTCAAGAGTTGAGAGAGATAGAGGAACTTGGCTGAAGAAGGGACTCTGGGAGGGAGCTTTTGAGAAGAAAATTAGGATTTGGGAGAGGAAGGAGAAGGTGAGCTTGAGTGTGAGGGAGAAGTATTGTGAGGGATCACACAGTTGCTCTGGGCTAGCTATACCCGTGCTCCTCTTATGGCCTTGGTGAGTCTTTTGGAAACTCTTTAAGGAGAGAGGCTTCTTATTCCAATCCTCGAGGTTCTCTGCCTTCTTCAAGAGGGAGAAAAAGGAGTTGAGGTTCTCTGCCTTCTCCATGAGGGAGAAAAAGGAGTCAAAGTTCTATTCTTGTGATAGGAGCTTCAGTCCTCTCCCACACCAGGTTGGTGGGAGAGGTTGGCTTCTCTGCCATGCTGAGGGAGCAAAAGGAGAGTCACTTAGTATTAGTATAATATTCAGAGTGGAGGACTCTAGGTAGTGGATGTAGGTCAAGGTTGATCGAACCACTATAAAAATCTCTGGTGTGCTTTTTATTTTTAGCATTTTACTTTTTCCATTTAATTTCTCATTATAACTACTTAGTGAAAATTATAGTTAATTTGTTAGCTTCTGTATTATGAAATTAAATTGCTTATTTTAAAAGTCTGAAAAATCTATAAAAAGTTAGTACTCCTATTTAAGATTATTTTTAAAGAACCACTTCAGCCCCTCTTAGCGTATCTCGAACTTTCAAGGGGAATCAGAGCGGGGTCTCAAAAATAGTATTTTAAAAAACCTTGAGATAAATTATCAATGACACACTTTGGTAATTATAACACTGTGGAGGGTTATTCAATAACACGTCCACCTTTATTTGAAAACATCTCATTTGATTTTTTGGAAAATTTGCATGTCTATATTTTTTCAATCCATTGACTATATAATTTGGCATATTATTCTAACTGGTTATTCACTTCTATCGCATATAGTTAATGGTGTTAAAACTAAAATTCCCTTTACTGAATAGAGTTATGAGGATCGAGAACTCGCACAACTAAATGCTAAATGTCTTAACTACTTTTTTTGTGCTTTAAAATCTTAGGATTATATGCAAGTTTCTACTTGTACAACGGGGAAGGAAATATGGGATAGATCATGCATCACTTTTGAGCGAACCAGTGAAGTTAAACAGTCTAGGCTTAATATTCTACTGCATGACTTTAAACATTTTTGCATGAAGCCTAGTAGAATTATCTAATTATGAAAAGGTCAATAAGATTTTGTAATGCTTACCAAGTTCTTAGATGCAAAAATAATTACAATTATTGAATCAAAGGATTTAAATGTTTACTCTGTTGATAATTTTCTTAGATCACTCATTGCCTACAAGTAAGGAGTGAGTCAAAGGAAAAATGATGTAGGAGAACAGAAGAAGGAGAAAACCATTGCACTTAAAGTAAATGCCTCTAACAATGACAGTTCTGTAGTGGAGGGAGATGATGACATCACCCTAATGACATGATAATTCAAGAACTCTGAAAAAAAAGAAAAAGCATCATCAATAGCATTGGAGCAAAGGAAAAAGTAATAAAAGTGTGAAAGTTTTTGCTGACACAGTTTGCTTCGAATGTAAAAAACCAAGTCACCTTCAAGCTGACTGCCCCATTCTAAAGACACACTCGAACAAGGAAATGGGTGAAGAGAAGCTTAAGTTTAGGAGGGGCAAGTAAAAGACACAAAGAGCTTTTTAGGATGACTCTGCCTCAGAATTGTCAGAAGAAGAAGTAGAGGAGGAAGTAACAAACTTGTGTCTAATGGCTAACAATAATCTTGATCAATCAAATCTAGATGAGGTATGTCAACTTTCCTATGATGAATTACTTATTATTTCTGAATATATTCATTATTCATAAAAGAAGCTTAAGAAGATACATGCTAGTCTTAATACTAAATTTTCTTCTTTGCAAAAAGAGAATGTTAGTTTAATTACTGAGCACTCTACTTTAGATAGTGATCATATGACTTTATTAGATGAGTTTGATTCATTAAATAAGAAGAATATTGAACTTTTAATGCTCATAGTACCTTGAAAGCATCACATATTGAGCTAGAAAAAGCATTTAAGGAATTAGAAGAACTTGCATGCCATTTAAATAGTAGTGAGCATGCATTAAAATTTGAAGTGGAAAGTTATAAAAGGGAAAATAAATTTTTAAGAGATAAAATTACTACAATTGAAAATAACAAACCATCACCTTCACTAGCTCAGTGGCACAATCCCTCAACACAGCATACATCATATACACCTAGCCCTAAACCCTAAACCCTAACCCTATACCCTAAACCCTAAACCCTAAACCCTAAACCCTAAACCATAAACCATCACTAACACAGGTTAGTGATTACATTCCCTGGTGTTATGTGTTACTCTTTGGCATGTTAGGATACATAGACCACACTTGTATAATCCACTATAGAACACATCTAGTGTGGAGGCCTAAATTACACTCATCACAGCATAACATGCATATATCTCATTCATTCAAGCATATGGTAGAACCCAAACTCACTTGGGTTCCCAAATCTAACCTTTAAATGACATTGTAGGGGTGCTCTTATAAAAGGCCTAGTGGGAGCATGTGGTACCTGGACAGTGGCTGCTCGAGACATATGACTGGTGATATAAAGCAATTCATTACACTAGAGGCCAGGTCAGGAGGCAAGGTGACATTAGGAGACAATACCACTAGGAAAGTTGTGGGCTCAGGTATACTTGGAAACTCTAAACACCTTTTGATTGAAAATGTTTTGTTAGTTGATGGTTTAAGAATAACTTGTTAAGTATTAGTCAACTGTGCCTAAAAAGATTTGATATAAAATTTCTTTCTAACAAATACATGATTAGCTTAGATGATAAACTTATGTTAGAAGTAAAATGAATGAATAATGTTTACATGTTAGACATGAATTATATTGAATACTAAAATTTCTTATGTTTAAAAATAATAATAGATGATTCTTGGCTATGGCATCAGAGAGTATGACATGCTAGCATGAAAATAGTTAGGAATATCACTCAGAAAGACCTAGTTAGAGGCATACCTAAGTTAGACTTCACTAAAGACCACCTATATGACGCCTACCAACTAGGAAAATAAGTCAAATCTTCATTTCATTCAATTAAAGACATCAATACATCTAGGCCACTAGAAATCCTTCACATGAACCTATTTGGACCTATTAGTACAGCCAGCCTAGGAGGGAAGACTTATAGATTTGTCATAGTGGATGACTACTCTAGATTTACTTGGATAAGATTCTTAGCACATAAGAGTGAGTTATTTGATGAATTTATAACTATATCCACTTGGATTCAAAGGAAATTAGGATGTGGAATCTCAATAATCCATAGTGATCATAGTGGAGAATTTGAAAATGGTAGGTTTGAATCTTTCTGTCAAGAGATAGGAATAGAACATAACTTCTCTGCCCGTAGGACCCTTCAGCAGAATAGAATAGCTGAGAGAAAGAATAAAACCTTAGTTAAAAATGTTAGGGTAATATTAGCTGAATACACTCTCCCTAGATATTTTTTGGTAGAAGTAATGAATACTGCTTGTTATATTTTAAATAGGGTGAATGTTAGATCCAAACTTAATAAGACACCCTATGAACTCCTTAAGGGTAGGACACCCAATCTTTCCTACTTACATATTTTTTGATGTAATTGCTTTATCTTAATCAATAAAAAGTTACCCTTAGGAAAATTTGATCCTAAATATGATGAAGGAGTCTTCTTAGGTTATTCATCTCTAGGTAAAGCCTATAGAATCTTCAATAAGATGATCCTAGTAGTAGAAGAGCCTACCCATATAGTATTTGATGAATCTGATAAGACCTCAGAATCTAACCTAAAGAAGAAGAAGTAAAAGAGGTCATTCAGGGGGTAGAAACCATCAACATAAGAGATAGGGTAGAACCTCAACAGCAATTGCCTAGAGATTAGAGATATTCTTCTAGTCATCCTAAAGAACTGATCTTAGAAGACCCATCTGAAGGTGTAAGAGCTTGGCATAGACTTAGGAAGGAGGTTAGTCATTCTATATTTCTCTTCATGATAGAAACCACCAATATAGATTAAGCCTTAGATGATGAATTTTAGATCCTAGCAATACAAGAAGAGCTAAACCAATTTATTAGGAATGATGTGTGGGAATTAGTCAAGAGACCTAAGGAGTATAGTGTGGTTGGAACAAAGTCGTTCTTCAAAAATAAGACAAATGACTCTAGAATAGTAGTGCAAAAATAAAACAGATTAATAGCTAACGGGTATAACCAAATTGAGGGAATAAACTTTGAGGAAACCTTTGTCCCAGTAGCTAGACTAGAAGCTATAAGGGTTCTCGTAGCCTTTGCTTGCTTTAAGGGTTTTAAATTATATCAAATGGATGTTAAGAGTGTCTTCCTAAATAGGGTAATCAAAGAGGATATTTATGTTGAGCAACGCCTCGGATTTGAGAATTCACAATTTTCGAACCATGTGTTTAAATTGAAAAAGGCATTATATGGGTTAAAGCAAGTACTTAGGGCTTGGTATGAAAGGCTGAGCACTTTTCTTCTAGATAGAGGCTTTACTAAGGGTAGTATAGACACCACCCTCTTCCTAAAAAGGGAAGGAGATGAGATTTTCATTGTCTAGATTTATATAGATGATATCTTGTATGGATCTTCAGATAGAAACCTATGTGATGAATTCTTAAAAATAATGTGTAATGAGTTTAAAATGAGCATGATGGGGGAACATAATTATTTCCTTGGATTTAGTGTGAAATAGATGGATGATGAAACCTTCCTTAGCTAATCTAAGTACATCAATGACATTCTAAAAAAATATGAAATGGATAATGCTAAGGCTATGAACACTCCTATGAGCTCCATTATTCAATTAGATAAGGACCCAAATGAAAAGTTAGTACACAAAAAAAATATAGGGGCATAATTGGATCACTTCTCTATTTGACCACTAGTAGATCGGATATAATATTTAATGTATCTCTCTATGCCAAGTTTTAGGCTAACCCAAAAGAATCTCATTTGACCACTGTCATGTGAATCCTTAGATACCTATTAGACACCCCAAACTTAAGAATATGGTATCATAGACAAAACACTTCTTTTGAAATCTTAAGATATTCAGATTCTGATTTTGCAAGATATAGGGTAGATAGAAAAAGTACTTTTGAAACTTGCCAATTTATAGGACAATCCTTAGCTTCCTGATCTAGTAGAAAGCAAAACTTAGTAGCACTCTCCACAACTGAGGCAGAATATATAGCAATAGGGAGTTGTATTGCTCAAGTTTTATGGTTAAAGCAATAACTCTTAGATCTTAGACTACTTGTAGGAACCATTTCAATTATGTGTGATAACACTAATGCAATTTGCATATCTAAAAATATAATTAAACACTCTTGCACAAAGCATATAGTCATTAGGCATCACTTCATAAGAGATCATGTAACCAAGGGAGATATAGAGTTGCACCATATAGCTACAGGAGATATTTTGGCAGACATATTCACAAAACAACTAGCCTATGACACCTTTAGAACCTTGAGGATAAAATTAGGTATTATAGACATTAATTCTTAATCCAAAAAATATCAAAAAAATTTTTAATTTGTATTTGAAAGCATTCCTTCATATGTGTTTTTAAATTGCATGTGTTCGTTCATGTACCCATTTTTGTTTTATATGTTATTATTTGTTAAAAAAAATTTGGATGTTTCCTGATCATCACACATGTACCTCACTAAATCACAAAAATCTCTAAAATTCTTCCCTGATCGTACTGTATTATCCACATTCGTACTATACGATCTGCATAGATCACAGCCCTCTATTTAATCAACGGTCTAGGTTAGGTCACTGATATTCACATCATACTGTACGAACCACTACTCATACTGTACGATCCACGTGTCACTAACCATTGTGTATTTCAATCCATTTGGTATGAAATTATTACCAATCGTATTGTACAATACCTCCCTTTGTACTGTACAATACACGTGTCAAAATGGATTGGGATGAATTTAACTCGATCGATATGATAATATTTGCACTTCGTACTATAAAAACACCTGTTCATACTATATGATACTTCTTCTCAAATGCCATACTGATGACCCCTTAGGATGAATGAAATTTCTTTAGATCATCCAATATGATACTGATTGTACTGTCCGATTTGACATCTTTTTTGACAGGTCATCTAGACAAAATAACTCCCTAATCTATTATATAAACTTCTATCATACTATACGAACATCAAAAATTCTATAAATTGGAGGTCAAACTAGTTCAATTCATTCAAACTTCATTCACATTTCTACTTTCTAATCCTTTCTAGTCAATGGCAGGTGGAAGAAAGCAAGGAAGAATAACTCTAGGGAGCTCCTCCTTTTGTCGTTATGACGATCATTTCCTATCTATAGCAGATGAAGATGCATATTACAAATATAAAGAGCCAAAAATCACACCCACTCGAATGCTAAACCAACCTACACTTAACTTTGAGGTGATTAGCCTTTTTGCCTCCACTACTCTCTAATTCCTCCTTACCCTAGCCTTTCCATACAATTTTTTACTTCTGTATGAATTCTTTTAGGATGATTCTAGAAGCCTCCACCATGTCTTCATTTATCTTCCACCAAAATGTAGTAATCACTAAAGCTGATTTAGAAGAACACATAGGTTTTTCTAATTAAGGACCTCACCCTCAATCCTTAATCTCCCATGATTTTGATTGGACTGCTATTAACTTACTCATTCAAAATGTGTCTTCAAATCAATACCATCCCTTAGTCCAAACCTTAAATCAAAATGCATGTATAATCTAGTATTTATTTTGCACCTCTATTATACCCAAAGATGGAGATCGGGTTAACATAACCCCACTTCTTCCTGTTGTCACTTACCTGACAATGTCGAATACTCAATTCGATGAAGCTCAAATGATTCTTGACTATTTCCATAACAAAACTCATATGAAAATAAAATGTAGCCTTAGGACATATCATAGGCTATATTCTTTACCATAAATACCAACTACCCTTTCCTACAGAACCCAATAATGTCCTATTTTCTATAAAGATGCCTCTTTATGTATCCTGTTTCATCGAGGATAAGAGCATGCTGGGCTAAATTTTGATGAAGATGGGGAAGTTGCTCCTCTAGGATGACCTCCACCACCACCAATACCATTGCCTAAACCTTCCTACCCTGCCTACCGTCAGGATGATATTGTTCAACAGCTCTAGTGACTCAAAACTCAACTAGAATATCATATCCAACAACAACAACAACAATAACAACAACACGAGGACAACATACGATGGTTTTGAAAAAGATTTACCTCTATAGATCATCAACTTGCCTCCATCCATCATTTCTTTCAGCCACCACCACCACCACATGATCAAGATCCACCTTTCGAGTTGTCTTTATTTGCTATGTCTTTCTTTTTTTGTATACTCTTTCTTTCTTAGTTTATGTGATACTTATTTTTTTGGTGATGTCAAAAGGGGGACAAAATGTCTATTTCGTTGATTGTATGTTATGTTATTTTTAATAGAATCTTCTATTTATATTACTTTATATTCTATCTTCTTTTTGTATATTAAAAAATACTTTAACAACACCCCCAATTTTTCAAATCCATCATCTAATGAGGGGGAGCTTAGGAAGAAATAACATTTATCTTGGCCATCAACTAACATTTTTTGACATCATAAAAATGGGAGACATTATTGCAATCCAGGATCCCTAGTCTGTGATTTTAATGATGATAAATAATATTCATTAAATTATTACATTCTTCCTTAAATATTTTATATATTATTTTTGTCTGTGAGCACTAATATTTTAGGTAAAATATAAACCGCTCAAGACTACTGAAGACTCAAAATTGGATAGAATAGGATGTAAAAGAGTCTATAATTTTTATTTTCTTTATTTTCCATTTCTTGAATCTAGCCACATAAGAGTGTTTGCAAATTTCGTAACCATGCACACAGACAGAGGGAGAAACTTAAAAAAAAGGTAAAAAAAGTTTTTAACAAATCATACTGTACTATTTTAAATCATTCTGTATGATCTGTTATTCAAAAATAGGATTAATGTTTAATTGAAAAAATTAGTTTCTGTGAACTAATCATATAGTACGATTCATTTTTTTATCTCAAAACCTTAGTCGCTAGATTAATTTAAGTAAGATTCCAAAAATTGATTTTTGAACTAATTGAACTATACGATGTCAATAACTCTATACGAATACTTGAAATCTTACTAAAATTAACCCTAATGATTAGCCAATCAAATGGTGGTTTATTAATTATAATTGATCGTACTGTGTGATGTTGTTCGAATCAGACGACTAATAGAGATGAAATCTGGTTGTCCCAGAAATCATACCAAATGAAACCATGATTTTTGAACTAATCGTACTGTAAGATATCAATCATACCAAATGACTGGCAGAGATGATTTTGGTTATCCCAAAGATCATTCCAGATGAAGCTACATTTTTTAAACTAATTATATGGTATGATATTCATATCATACTGGATGATTTGCCTAAAAATAACTAACCATACTATATGATGAGAGCAGTACGGGATGAGTGATAGAGATGACTTTTAGTAGTCCCAGGAATCTTCCCGTATAAATAGAGGAAATTCAATAGATCGTACTGGACAATCTCTGGATCGTACATTACGATGTGTTCATAAATTTTGAACAGTTCGTTTGAACGACTGTTTACATTATACTAGATGGGACTAGTTTTGAACTAATTATATTGTATGATCTTGGATCATACTGTATGAACAGTGACTACCAACTTAAATTTTACGGTTTCTTGAAGCCTATTATAAAAGCTAAATTTTAACTTTTTCTTCAAGAGTTGAGAGAGAGGAACTTGGCTGAAGAAGGAACTCTGAGAGGGACCTTTTGAGAAGAAAATAAGGGTTTATGAGAGAAAGGAGAAGGTGAGCTTGAGAGTAAGGGAGAAGTGGTGTAAGAGGATCACATAGTTGCTCTGGGCTAGCTGTACCCTTACTCCTCCTGTGGCATTGGTGAGTCTTTTATAAACACTCTAGGGAGAGAGGGAGAAAAAGGAGTCAAGGTTCTTTGCCTATGAAACGAGCTTTGGTCCTCTTCCACACCAGGTTGGTGGAAGAGAGTTTGTAAAGGCTTCTCCACCTTACTAAGGGAGCAAAATGAGAGTCACTTAATATTAATGCAATACTCGGAGTAGAGGACTCTGGGGAATGGATGTAGGTTAAGGTTGACCAAACCACTATAAAAATCTATGGTGTGCTCTTTTCCTTTTCAGCATTTTACTTTTCACATTTAATTTCTCGTTATAACTGCTTGGTGAAAATTGTAGTTAATTTATTAGCTTTCGCATTGTGAAATTAATTTGCTTATTTCAAAAGTCTGAAAAATCTACAAAAAGTTAGTACTTCTATTTAGGATTATTTTTAAAGTACCAATTCACCCCCCCCCCCTCTCTTGGCACATCTTAAACTTTCACATTACACTTGATTTTAACTATACATATAGCCATTATATATATTAAATTAAGATCTGGTAATATTGAAAAACATCATTTTAATCATTTAAAAAATAAGAGAACTCATTAGTACTATATATAGTATTTATATTATCAATCCAAAACTAGGGAATTTAGCCTGACATGGAGTAGAATTGAAGCAAACTCATTTTCATAGATTGCATGATAGTAAGAAAATACGAGAGATAGATATCACAAGAATGGTTCAATGGATCTCCTCTACACTCCTTTTTTACTTATAGAATTGATTCCATAAACACAAGCCAAGCACTCTAATGGTCGTATCACTTACTTCCCTAAATTCCCTTAGTTGTCACCTTAAGGGAAATTTAGAGAAGCACCCTAGATTTAACTCACCCATGTGACTGAACTCCCTTATAAATATAACACAATAATTATTTATAAGAAAACAAAAAGTAGGCATCTGTCACTACGGCACTTGAAAGATCGACACCATTGCACCAAATAAATGAACTAACGTTGCTGCACTACTATTTTGGCTCCACTGCACTGCTTGCTGATATAGATTAGTTACTTAGTGAATAGTCATGTCATTTCCCTGACAAGTCATATCCTTTGGAAGTTATAACTGGTGGCTTCTGAACATTGCTGGCTTTTGAACGTTGTAATGCTGGAATGGCAATTTTAATGCCTAGGCATGATAGATTATGATGTTGCAGCTCTTTAAGATAGAGAGCATTGCACTATAAAGCTGATCATTTTGACACTATGGCACTGTCCACCATAGAAGTTGGCGCCGCCACGTCAATATTGTGGCACTCCTACGATGCCTTTGATGGCGATGTGGCATTGTTTTGTTTAATGCCGCGGCACTAGACGAGACTTAAAATATGGTACCTTTTTTGTATTTTGCTTGCACAACACAACTAAAATAACACATTTTCATTGAAATATAACACATAAAATAACACCTTATTTGCACTTATAAAATTTTCTCCAGCTTAAACTCTTACTTGTCCTCAAGCAAAAGAAATTTGTAATTCTGATTAAATGATTAACCAAAGTAAAAACTAACAATTTAAAATTACTAAAATATAGGATAAACATCATAGTCTAGAAGTTGTAAAAATGAACAAGATTGTAATTCTAGATTGGAAAAAAATATAAATAATTACACTAATCTATCATCCTTATTATTGCTTAATTTGAATTCACAAGTTATAGATTTAATTATTAATTTTTGAATTTTAAAGTGAATAATATAGTTTAATGATTAGATATGTTAGTATTTAAATTTGAAACATTCATTAGTTCACCATCATTTGTACTAGTTTTCTAATTTTATCCTTCATAAATTTAAGTATAAGATTGGAATTAGTCTCTAAGCTTTTAACTGATACTAATTTCTGAATGTACTCATATTTTATTTTTCTTCTATTTCTTTCTTTTTCTTTTTAAAACTACTTTTACAACTCTTTTTCTTTTATTTTATGGAGTACATAGTTAATAATTTTTTAATATCAATTTTTGCTTCGAACCCTTTTACAATCATAATGAGTTTTATGTAAGGATTTGATAAGATTACCAATTCAAAATTTGGATTGCTAATGATTTTCAATTTAAATCTACTCATACCTAATCTTTAGTTCTAATTGTTCATCATCATCTCAAAAAATTAATACATAAAGATATTACTTATAATTTTAAATTAAAGCAATTACTTAAATGGTATAAATCAGTTAATTATTAACTTTTTTTCACTCTATGAAGTATAAATAGTGTTCATTTGAACTATGATCTAGGGTTTTATTATTATCCTAATTTTCTATAAGTTTTAATTATCATTTTACTAAGATTAATTAAATAATAAAAATATAAGAATTCATGAATATTATAGTATGCATGAGAGGAATTTCTATAAAATGTAAATAAAAGAAACACAAGCAATAATTAACACTATACATTCTTTCATCTGAATGATAAAAAATGTATAAAATATGTGATAACATAACATAGCATAACACAGGATAACTTGTGCACAATAAAATAAAATAAAAAAATAGGTGCACTAAGCACCATATTGATCATGTCACTGGGTTGCCTCCCATAAGCGCTGAGTTTAAAGTCTTCAGCCAGACTATATAATCCAACAAATCATCAAAATAAAATAAATATGCTCTCTCTCTCTCTCTCTCTCTCTCTCTCTCTCTCTCTCTCTCTCTCTCTCCCTCTCTCCAAAGAAAAACAATCCCTAACTCTCTAAATTAGGGTCCTCCTTATCTTCCTCATCATTTTCCTGATGAGCTTTATCTAGTGGATGCCACACAAAGAGATTTTAGGTAGGTGCAGATGGAAACTAAAGCTACTCAGGATGCTCCATGAAAGGGCTACACATAAACATTCCAAAAAGTACTTCATTAAAATCTTATATGTATCTATAATACTTTTCCTATTGGTCCATACTATAAGTCATCCTCAATTTCATCTCAAATTCTCAATCTCTAGTTTCCTTATAAAAGTGAGTCACCTCTTCCAATTTTTTCTTAGATCAGCCACCTGTTCTTCTAATATCTCTGGAACTCTGGCAAACTTGCTATTGCTATTGCTTCCCGGTCTACTAGATACTTGAGGCTCACTAAAATTACCTTCCTCCTCATCCTTTCCGGCTTGCTTAAAACTTAAAATCTTTCGTTTATGAGAGTTTGAATAGGGTAACTATATTTCATTCCGTTTCCCCCTAATACTAGCTACTATACATAAGGAATAAATAAGAGAAGGGTACCCTAACCCAATAGATGTGGTACCCCTAATGATGTACATAAGAGATGAAAATATAAGTTTCCCTACATAAATAGAATACTTCATATAAATTGAATAATTCATGGGTGACTTTACTAATATTACTACTAGGCACTAATTGGGAAGAAATGAAATATTGCCAAGCTTTAGAGGTTTGGGTCATAAAGGAGATAGGAAAATTGATAATTCTATTATTTTTCTTCTTCTAACATGCTTCACTATTAGGTCCACATAAAATATTCAAGATATCATCTAAATTTGTAGGTATATTAATGAAGGCATTGTACTCATCAAATTCAAAGTCTCTAAGTCGATAAACTTTGTTAATGGCTATAGAATCAAAAGAGACCCACTTACCCCGAACATAACATATATTGTTTACCGCCTCTTTTCCATTTGCAAAAATTCATGACCAAGATTAATAATGGCAGTATATGTTCTTAACAAAATCTTTCCCAGCCTCTACTTGCTATGATTTCCATAATGGTTGGAGTTGGAATCTAAAACCTCATTCTGGAATCAGTTAGTTATTAACAACTGAGTCAACAAATCCTGATTCAACATCAGCAGAAATAAATTTGCTCTTATAAAAAGAGGAAGAAGATTCCTTCTTACCAAACATCTTAGGCACCATTCTTCTAGAGAAGATTTCAAAGAAAAGAGAAGAGTTTGAAGAAAATGGAAGATATTGACTAAAATAAAAAATTATTCCCCTACTTATAACACGATGAAGCACTACGGTACTACAAGATATGGAACTGTGGCACTCTATGCATAAACAAAATGACAAAATGGTCAACTAACAAATGATGTAGCGGCTCAGGCCAAATGGCACAACGACAATAGTTTTGGGAAATTCGAGCATCACTTTTGGACGGGCCACCAATGCAGACTTTTTCACGTGTTGATGCCACGACACTTAAGTCAATGAAACACTGCGATGCTATAAGTGAAATAATTATGATGTCTGATAATGTCGCGGTACTTGATAATTATGTCGTGGCACTCACCTAACCATAATAATTAAAGTTATAACCATACAATGTACTTCTAGCATTTGGCAAGTGCACACTTTTGACTTAAATGACTGAGCATTGTGGAGCTAAATATTATATATATGTAATTAAATGTACCAATATTTATATTATAAATTTAATTATTAATACAAAATATAATCGAAAATGATTTTAGATAGCAATTAATGCAATAATGAATATGCAATCACAAACAACACAAAAAATAAAAGATATAAGTAAGTCTAATTATGCAATTAATTTAATAATATAGTTAGAATTTTACCAAAAGTGAAGTACTTCCCCAATAATGGCCCCAAAAACTTGATAAGGGCTGTAGAGTAACCTATATAATTATGAAATGATTTAGGGCTCTGTCAATCCCTAACAATGCTTAGGTTTTCCTTTATATAAAAATTATAAAACCCCACTTAATATATGCAAGTATATGTGCCGAATAAAGCAATATAGTAATAGAGTGGAGTATAATTCCCAAAAGAAAAAAATGCTCACTTACAAATACTAGTACTGTCTACTAAAATTTTAAAAATTATCCAACTCAATAAAAATGGATGTTGTGGAGATTCAATCACTTAGATAAAATTAGATAAAGATAATGAACACGATATGGATATAAGGTTTTGGATTGATTAGTATAAATAGCATATTTTTTCTAATGATTCTCTTTTAATTGTGATGTTGTTCAGAGCATATGCATCTCTAGATCTCTGTCAAGCTTATAGGGTCAATATGTCTACCAACTTTCTACAGTTATATCATCTCCTTAAAAATTTAGTACATCACATGCCCTATGCCTAAGTATGCCGCATACTAATTCAAAATTCCTAGTTAAGCCTGCTTTCCACCATCGAGGCTCCATATTACACCTAATTTTAACTACACATATGGCCACTTTGTGCATTAAATTAATATATGGTAATATTAAAAACATGATTTTGATTATTTAAATAATAAGAGAACTAATTATTACTACATATGATACTTACATCATCAATCAAAAACTAATAAATTTAGCTAAGTATAGAGTATAATTAAAGCAAACTCATTTTCATTGATAGCATGAAAGAAATAAAATATAAGAGATATTATCACCAGAATGGTTCAATGGATCATCTTTATACTCCTTTGTTTTACTTACAGAATTGCTTTCACAGACACTTGCTGAATACTCTAATGATGGTATTAAGTACTTGCCTAAATTCCCTTAGTTATCACCCTAAGGGAAATTCAGAGAAGCACTTTGAATTGTATTGAAATTATCCAAGTGATGGAACTCCCTTGCAAGTACAACATAATGACTATTTATAAAAAAACCATAAAGTAAGCATCTAGTACAACAGCGCTTAAAAGATTGGCATCGATGTGCCCAACAAATAAACTAACCCTGCTACAGTAGTATTTTGGCTCTTCCCCGTCGCTTGCTAATATGGATCAATTACTTAGTGAACCATCCTATTATTTCGTTAACAGGTAATGTGCTTTAGAAGTTATAACTACTACACCACAGTGCTGCTGTCTTTTGAATGTTATAGTTCCGAAATGGCAATTTTGGCACTGAGGCATGATAGATTATTAAGCTATAGCTCTTAAAGACAGAGCATAGTGTTCCATAGCTAACCATTGTGATGTCACGGTGCTATCAACCCTAAAATTTGGTGTCTCCATATAAATAGTGTGATGCTCTAGTGGTGCCTTTAATGGTGTTGCAGCATTATTTTGTCCAACGAAGCTCCACTAGATGAGACTTAGAATTTTGTGCCTCTTTATATATTTTTTCTGCATAACATAACAAAACCAACACATTTTTACTAAAAATATAATATATAAAATAACACCTTATTTGCATTTATCACGTGCCTACGAGAAAAAATCTACACATTTTCAAACAGCTACCTCAATGACCCATACACTCTTTTCTTAGTGGTATAAAAAACATGATCATGGTGTCTCACTACACCTAGCATACATACTTTTCTTAGCATAGTGGAAAGGCCCAGCTCCCCAAATTTCCTCTAAATATGGGAGATGTCGGGAGGTTTCCAAAATTCAGAGAGTAGATGACCTGACTTAAGCAAAATCACAGGGAACATAACTTAAATGGATAATAGGGAACTAGACCTTAAACTTTAAAATACACAATCATACTAAAATGCAAATACTAACTAAAAAGCCATGGTCATTTAAATGAACATCAATAAGCCACTATAAAGATTTCTAGTTTTCAACATGACTCGGTCACAAACAATGAAATTGAAGGGAATGTATAACTTGACTATAGACAGACATACAAAGTCCTTGAACAATATTGTTGCTTCAAGCATAACAAAGAACCTACCATCTATGAACAATAATAAGAGACATGCAATAAATATCATACTTTACTGATGGCTTTGTATGATGAATACAACATGTCTACAAATAAAGAAAGAGAGTTGCAATGAAGATAGTCTTCTGGCTATTGATTCTAATTAACTCACAAACACATTACACTACCCTATAGACATCAACAAGAAGTAACAGTTGGTCATGCAATGAATTACCAACTAAAAGCTATTTAAAAACTTTATAGTGAATGCAACTTGCATGTAACTAACATCACTCAAATAAATAAATAATCACTTATGAACGATGATTGATTGATGTGTAATGCTCATGCTTATGCAAGAGGCGTGATAGTTGTAATTCATTGGTGAAGTACGAAGTGCATGGGATGAATATTGTGACATCCATGTAATCAATGTCAGCTCATTGATAAATGAATATGACCATTCTTTGTCAGCGATGATGACTGATATGGTCTATTTATGGATGAAATAATGGATATGTCATTAATATGATGAATTTCCTATGAACACAAATGCACACACTACCTACAAGCAAGATTCAAGAATCCACAATAAATACTAGCACCTACAAGCAAATATAGGAAGTTCAACATGCATAAAATAAATGTCCTATGAGTTAAAGAGGCGATGGAAAAAATCTTGCAATGCATATAGTGATCCTATTTATAAGTAGTAGTGATAGTAGATATGTTGTAAGTATGATGAGTCCCCTTTGAACATACATAAGCATGCAACATACTATTTACGAGCAATAACCAAAGATCACATCAAATGCAAAAGGAATAAAGCAAATGCAAGCATCTACAAGAAAGTATAGGAGATTCATCAGTGCATGATAATCTACCTGCCTAAAGTAGTAAATGACCCATCATGCAAATCTACAATTCACCTCCAAGTAGAAGTAGGGAATTTGTAGTAAAGAACTATGGGCCACTGCTAAATTGGAACTGTAGATTTGCATTACCAAATTGTCATGCTGAATAAATTAGTTTACTTGTATAGCTCATTTGTAGGCCGAAATACACTCTTGCAAGTAATGTACTGAAGAAAATGATAGCTTATAGAAGCTAAAAGGAGCTAAATTGCACTGTTGATGCATGATAAATGAGGTGTAATGTGCTGCTAACTGATGCCATCAGATCTGCAACACTCGTATAAGCAGACATAAAGCACTCACAAGCCCCTCAAGGAAACTTATGTTCTAAATGATGATCATTCACACAATTGAGCATATTTCAATAGTGCAAAAATTCCCATCATGCATTTGCATACTAACACATTCATAATATGCATATATTTATAATAAGCAGTGTGCATCATATGAATACATCACTTAATATGAAGTTACAGCACATTGTGACAGTGCATTTTATTAACACATTCATATTATGCATATATACATTACGACATGCAAAATGTATTATGCATTTTCACATTGCAATATGTAAAATACATTATGCAAGCTTACTATCTAACATGTAAAATACATTGTATAGTGGTACCATGCTATGTGACACGTAAATATATTATGCACCATGATCATGCATTAAGCTATTATGCAACATATCAATACATCATGTAAGATGTAAATATATATGCTAATACATATGCATACATGTAAAAATATAAGTAAATACATGAGTATGTTGACATACAGATGAAAGTATAAGAGTGTATGTGAGTACGTAGATATGTCATATACACATACTATATTATATACATACAACCAATATACAATACATCATGCAAAATACATTTAATAGTATAGACCCACATGGGCCCCGACGAGCATGATGTATGCATACATGTGACATTTGAGGATGTTATAAGGGTCAAGAAATGAACTTAAGTTTGAGCCTGATCCCTCTATGTAAAAAATAAGAGTCGACACTGCTCAAACCACCAAATAAATATACGTTCATGATGTTGACCAGGATATTTATTTTATACGTTCATATTAGGCCTTGAAAATTTATAATAAGAAAATTCACTAATAAAGGTATAAAGCCGATAATGAACCAAATCCCCTTTCAACAAGTTAACAAAGTCCAAAAGATTTAACCAATAAAATTAAATTGCCCATAATAAACCCCGATGATGGCCATGTTGATAAAAATTTTCAACCAAAGAGGACCCCAAATACTTGAAAATGCCTCCCAAATCCCCACAAAAATTCAATGCTCAAAAATCACCAAAACCAAAAAATTTTAAAATTGAAATAAAACACTTAAATATTTAAAGAAAAATAACCATCCATCCTCCATAACAATTTGTCGAGGTGGATAAATTTGAAAATCACTTTAGCTCACAAAGCACAAATATCTGATCTAGAATATCAGGAGGATTCATTCTCAATCCATCTCTTACCAATAAGGACATGGCGCGTGTCCTCTAACTGGTGGTTTTGCCGTCAAATGGCACCACACATAATCGGTTATGACCAGCTCCCTCTAATAGGGTGGTTTTGTAGCTATATGTATAATTAAATTAGTTAGAGCCTCTATGTTCTCCAATGGCTCTGATCCTTGAGTAATGAATTAATAGGATATGATCGATATGGCACAAAGTCCTCTATTACCTAAGGTGGATACAAATTTATCCCCTTAGATAAATATTCTTCCCAAGTTTATAAGGTAGCCTTGGACAAAGTAACCCATAGCTGCCAATAAGTATCCTACTATGAGGTTGGGTCGACCACTTCCTTTGACTAAGTATACCACAAACCATGATGACCCGGGATGATAGAACCATGAGATCTTGATCGAGTCTATCATTATTCCCCCATCATCCACTTTAAGTACAAGGTGGTGAAATTCTAATTTTAAATGTTAAATTCTAAATGCCCAAATCATGTTGCTACTATATGTCAGATACTACATATCTATTTAACGACTAGCCTTAATCAAAAGTTCTTTGTCATTATTGGGAGGGATAATTAATTATAGGGGCTTGCGCCTATAAGAAACCTAAACTCAGATCATAAAGTCCTCACAAAATGAGGATGAAATCTCTGGGTAATATTATATCTAAAACTCAATATGCCTTTTGAAAACTTGCCTTGGAACTTAAACGTTAAAACTCTCTGCGATTACCAAAAGAAAAAGAAAAGGGCCGCGGAGAGGCCAGGGCACAAATTTTAAATCTCGTATCAATCCAATAATGATTTTCACAAATACATCAACTATAAATTGACATATTTGGCTATAATATGATTCGAATATTCGGACAAACCAAATATATTGATATATTAGGTGATATTTTTAGATTCTAGCACATATCATGCAATGTTAAATGAAATGAATTGACAGTTTATATCAAAGAATCATTTTTTAGTCCACTTATTTATTTCATTCAATATTTTACATTTCCTGTATTGAGTTACATTTTGATTAATATTTAAACTTTAAACTTTACATATTCGTAATTCCATTTTAATATACAATTTAAATTTTATTTAAGAAAATTAAAATACTTTGTCTACTAAATATTTATGAAATTTCAATTTCATGTAATATTATTCATACTTTTGATATTTCTATAATTTTTATTATTTCAAATTATTTAACTTTATTATTTAGAATTATTTTTTTGACATATTTTTTATAATAATTTAAAATTATTAAAGATAATTTCAAATATTAGCATTTGTTTACTTTAATGATTTAGGCTTCATTTGGGATAATTTTCTAACTACTTTCTAAAGCAACTTTTTTGTAATTTTTTTTTAAAGTAATAAAAAATAGTAGCTAAAAGCTGTCCCAAAGGAAGCTTTAAATTAATTATACTTTTTCATCTCATTTGTGATTTTCAAATTATACATTTATGGGTACATCCATATATAAAAAAATGAAGTTTAAAAATAATTGAAATTTTTTTTTTAAATCAATAAAATGTTTAATTTTACATATTTTTATTTTTAAATTAATTTCATTCATCATATCCATATGAAAATGAACTATGTGCAATTAGCTAGAACCATTCATAATAAAAATGCATAACTTAAGGCTTTATTTGGGATAGCATTCTCATCACTTTGCGTTTCAGTCCACAGCCATAATTTTTTTTAAACTCTGCTTTTTGACTTCTTTCAATAATTTTTTTTTCTAGGAAGCTACTTTCTATAGCACTTTCAAAAAGGTTGCTTTCTCCATAGTAGCTTTACAACCAATTTTATGGCAAAATGTCACTATCCCAAACTGACCCTAAATCATTTTATTTATGATAATAAAACTATAAATTCTTAATTAAAGGTTAACAATCAAATTAATTATTTAAAATTTGGAAATATAAGAAAAGAGTATATTTTATAGCATTTTTTTGAAAGTAATTAATAGTTATAGATATTGAAGAAAGGCCATCATGTCATTTTCAATAACTTCAAAATTATTATTAAAACTCTGAGAGGGTTTAAAAGTTGTATCAGCCATTGAACTAAAAGAACATGACGTTCAATGTCCAAAAGTTTAATTAAGTGAATCAAGGGTTGAAGAGAATGATGCAATATATATATATTAAAATTAATTTAATATGATTTAAATGATGGATTAATGATATTTACACCAGTCCAATATACAATATTCTTAAACAAAATACACCACCAATGAATATTTCTAATATGATTTTAAATTAAAATTTTCAAACATAATGTTTTGATTTCTTTCTGCATATAAAGTTATATAAATACTTGCAAAATTATGTTGAGCACTATTATTAGATTGAAAGAATAATGGAAATTAAAGTTAAAAGAAATTTTTGTAGGTTAGATCCAATTGTGTCCATGGTTGGCCCTCAACTTTACTAGAGTTGGCAGAGAACCATGGGAATCCTTTTACTCCCTCCTGGAGTAGGTAAAGAACATGACAATCCTTTTACTCCCTCCTGGAGTAGGCAGAGAACCTAGCAATCCTTTTACTCCCTCTTGGAGTAGGAAGAGAACCTTCATCTGATGCTAATGATCATCTCCCCAGAGCTACTAAGGAACCAACGATGAAGAAGGAAGAAGATGATTGAATCCTTGCTTGGAGCAACCTTTGTGAATCCCCTCACAAACTCCCCCTCACAAGATCCACTCTCTCTCCCAAACTCTCCTTCTCCTTCTCTAATTTCTCTCAGGTTAGAATAATAGTAAAAGATTTAATCATAAGCAATTAAGAGAGCTTAAATAGGAGACCTCAAAAAGTGCCCTTATTTTTAGCTTGCCATCAAATATCATCCAGGATGATCAATCAGTGTAAATCAGCCCATCCAGGCAGAATAATCTGAGTTGCATGTATGATCAGAGCAACAAATTTATGTTGATCATCGAGGATGATTAGTATATCATCCTTTATGATTAGTTCAAAACATGATTTATTATCCGATAGATTGTTCAGGTTATTCAGGATGATTAGAAGAAAAATGTACTGATCATCTCGGATGATCAAATAAGATGATTAGAAGAAAAATATACTGATCATCCTGAATGATCTTAGGATCATCCCGTATGATTAGTTCAAATAAAAAATATCATCCTGAAAAATTGTTCGGGACGTCCAGTATGTTTGGAAGAAAAATCATGGATCATCCTGTACTATTATAGATGATCATCCTATACGATATGATAGTTCAATCTAACCATACTTAGATCCCTAATCATGGGATCAATCCAGGCATGATTGCTACACATCATCTAGGACAATCAAATTCATCTTGTACGATTAGAATAAAGTTTTAATTATCAAATCTTGTCAAAATCATATTTGGCGGCTCAATTTTTTGATTAATGCATATCGTCCCGTATGATGATAAGATTGTCCAGGATGATTGGTTTAATCAAGCTTCTTTGACACATAAGCCCTTATTAGGGTTTTGAGCTAAACTGATCATCTAGGATGATACATAATAGTCCTATATGATTTGTTTAAAAAATTGAAAATTTAACTAACTTACTTACTCACTCCCTTGAGTGTGTGTGTGCAAGGTTACTCAGCTTTAAGATCCACCACATTATATTTGACTCAAGAAAATGTACAAAAATGTATTCAAATTAAAATTACAGATTGACTTAGTCCTAATCTACCCAATCTTGAGTTATCTTACAAGTGAGCTTGTGACCCTGAAATGTTAGTGTGCAGGGCAAATAAAATAAATAAGCAAGAATTGTAGTAGAAAGGAACTAGTAATATTTATTATCATCAAAATCACTGTACTTGGGCTAAGATTTGCAACACTGAATTAGTTATTTATAAAGTTCTTTAACAAAATGAGAAATTTAAATATTTTTGAATATTTTAAAAACAAACAACTTGTGCAGAAGTAGATAACAAAATCAGAGATTTCAACTATAAATCATATCACAGAAAAATATGGAAATGAAATTCAAAAAAATAAATAGAAAGAACACACCAGATTTATAATGGTTCAGTTAACTTGACCAACATCCACTCTCCGGAAACCTTCTTTCTAGGTATTGCACTAAAATAATAGTGACTCTCCTTTTTCTTCCACAGCAAGGCGAAAAAGCCCTTACAAAATCTTTCCACCAACCCGATGAGGTAAAGAACCTTCATTCCTTTTACTCCCTCCTAGAGTAGGCAGAGAACCTGTAAATCCTTTCTTGCCCTCCTCCTGAAGGTAGATAACCTAGAAATCCCTTTTTACTATCCTGGTGAAGGCAAAGAACCTGGATCTGATGCTGATGAAGATCTCGCTCAGAGCCAACAAGGAACTAGGACCTCAACTTGAAGAGGACGATAAACACCTTGCTTGGAGCAACCTTTGTAAATCCCTCATAACTCCCCCTCATAAGGATCTCTATCTCAAGCTCACCCTCTTCCTTCTCTAAGCTCTCTCCCAAGTAAACTGCACTAAAAAAGATATATCTCAAGTGATAATACAATTGCTTAAATAGTGGGCTTAAAAAAATCCTATATTTTTAATTATGTGCTACTAATCATCCAATACGATCGATAGATCATCCTATACGATAGCATAAAATATCCCTTTCAACCAGGATGATCATCTCTGCTTTATACGATTATTATAAGTATTTTATACAGATCATTCTGTACGATTCTTTGATCATCCATATAACATATTATATTGATCATCTAGTACAACATGGGATGATGGGTAGGAATCGACATATCATCCCGCAACCCTCTAGGGGTATCCAACATGATCACCTGGAAGATTATAAGAAAATTATGATTTTAGTCTTAGATAATAGGGAGATCGTCCTACAAAATATAAAAGATTGTTTAGTATGATCCAAGTAGATCATCCTGTATAATTTGATTAATCAATCTAACCATAATTAGTCTCCTAATCATAGGATCAATTTAGGAATGATTGTCATAAATCATCCAGGATGATGCATACCGTTCTGTGTGATTAGAACAAATTTTGAAAAATAAAATATTACCTAAATTGTGATTAGCGTCTATTTTTTATAATATAAACTAATTGTCTTCTACAATCTAAATCATCCAGGATAATTAGTTAAGCAAACTTAATTACTAGGGATGTTATAATTAAGGTTTTTATTTTTAACTAATCATCCAGTATGATTTAAAATCATCCTGTATGATATGGTTAAAAAAATAGAAAAAACTCTAACTCACCAAATTACTACTGCTGAGTGTGTGTGTGCAAGGTTACTTAGCTTGGGATCCACCAGATACAAGATTTGACTCAAGAAAGGTAAAAATACATTGAGATTGGAATTACAGACAAGCTCTACCCTAGTCTACCTGATCTTAAGCTGATTTATATTATAAGTGATCTTATGGACCTGAAAGTTAGTGAGCAGGGCAACATAAAACACATATGCAAGAATAGTAGTAGTAAGGAAATAACAATATGTGTTATCATCAAAATCATTGTACTTGAGCCCAGATTTGAAATAATCTCCCCCTTTTTATGATGGCAAATATTATAGCAAAAAAATTTTCAAAGCCAGGAAATTTTTATTTTTATTATTATTATTATTAAATTTGACATAAAAAATAAAACAAAAATAGAACTAAGCAAATTCCACTAAAACATAAGCAAACAATATAGTAAGTAACATACTAAGCAAATAATATACTACTCCCCCTTTTGACATCACAAAAAGGAGAAAAAAAGAAAACCACTAAATAGAATAAAGTACAAAAAGAAAGACCAGTATAAACATAAAAATAAAAGCACTAACAAACTTGAAAGAAGAACTTTGATCAGGTGGAGGTGGTGGTGGCTGAAAGTGTCAATGAAGAGAGGCAAATTGCTCGCCACACTAGGCCATATCCTGGTCATGCAACTACTACTGCTGGGTGGCGTAGCTTTTAAAATGAGCAATATCCTCTACATGCTATTACTATTGCTCGTTGGCATAGGATTCAAACCTAGCTTCCCACTGATCAAACCTCTCAACCAACTGATCTATCTGGGAGTGCTGGTGGGTAGGGAGAGGTGCATGAATAGGTCCTTCCTCTTCTGCCCCAGCCTCCTTGTGCATAGGGTGATGACAAGTATTATGAAGGATGTGGAAGGAACTATTGGAGTAGAAAATAGGGTAGTGATCAGGTGGTGCTGGATATTGAAGGCTGTATTTGGATTCGAGGACATAAGCAATGATATGTCCTAAGGCTAGATTTGGCTTTCTTTTGTGGCCAGGATCCCTAATGCTGGTTAGATGTTCAATATAGCGAATTAGAAGATCAATGGCATTAAAATCTTGATGAGCCATGATGTAGTAGGTAATGAGTGATAAGATGGAAGTAATATGAATTTGATCCCCAGCTTTAGGAATAATAGAGGTGTGAAGAATGTGCTGGATTGTTCGAGCATCTTTCACTAAGGTATTGGTTGTAGAGTCATGATAGCGGGCATTGGTTCCTCTACGAAGGGTATTAACCGGGCCCCAATTAAAATCATAATCTGAAGCCAAAATATGAATTTTTTTCTCTAGAGGTGGAGAGGTGAAGAAATTCATAGAAATCCTGATAGGTTATTTCAACAGGGCGTCTATTAATATATGATTGGAGTGTAGTAAAGTTAGCATTTAGATGGAGATTGGCGAAGAATTAAAAAAGCAGTTCAGAATTGAAGGGAAAAGCAACTGTAAGAATAAAGCCAAAGGTAGTGTGGGTGAATAGGTTTAATGCCTGATAGGTCAAAACCTCCTGATTGATAACTTTTGAGGGATTAAGCACAATAGATTTATAGCGGGTGTAAGCAGCTTCATCAGCTGCTTCAGTAAACCAGGAGTCGACAACACTCCTAGAAGAGCTGCCTGTGAGCGCATGAGATCTTTTACCGCCAAAAATATTCAAGAATTGAGATCTTAAATGAGAGAAAAGAGATTTGGAATGCTTTGAGTAAAGAATAAGGCTTGAGGTTGGCTATTTATATAGGATCAGGAAAATCATCTAAGATGATCGTGACATCATCTAGGATAATCAGGTGTATTAATATCATCCAGACAATTGATCAAAAAAGTTGGTCTTATTATTTAGGATGATCAGATATCATACTAGATGATTAGATAAAGGATAATCTACCTGAGGAGTCAGTAAGATGATTATTGACTGGCTATATTGTACACGACAAATAGGTGGATCATCCAGCATAATGAGCAATAATGGATCAGTCTAACAGCATTCAATTTATCCAGTGACTCCTGCCATGTGAATCATCCAGTATGATGTACAAATCATACTAAACGATCACCAATAATTAGTTTAAATCAGCCATCAGATGTGTTGTGATTTTCAAGATGTATATTTGTTCACATCAAACACGATGATGTGGATCGTCCTGGATGATGTGAGCAAAACTAGAAAAATTCAAGAATGGAATGTGATGATTAAGAGGATTTCAAAAAAAATGAAAAACATAAAAATAACAGAAAAACCAAATAAAACCAGTCATAAATCAAATTAAAAGATTTTTTTTAATCGATCAATCTCAAGAAAATGATAAATTTTCCTTTGTAAGTGGATGAAAAATCAATAAGAAATGAATTAACAATGATGAAATCTAGAAAGGGTAGAAAATCGATCTTGTTAACCCTAGCTCGAACTCTTTACAGGTCAAAATTCTTTTTAAACAAAAATCTAATTCAGAAAAAAATTAGATAAGAAAAGAGATCATTTTGAACTTCATTTTAGAAAAATATCTGATAGAATATTGCATAGTAATCAATTAAAATCATGATTTTCAAACTCAAGTATTTGAAAATATCAAGTGGCACATAAATTCTTCTAAGATTTAAAGATTTGAAAGAGAAGACAGCTTATTTCTTTATGGGCTCATTTTACGCCTCTTTTTTAATTATTTGGCATAATTTGTGCATCTTTTGATTTTTGATACACTTTGTGTATCAAAAATTATTTGCGATCATTTTGCATCTTTTCAGTTTTCTTTTGGGCTCATTTTCAACCTCTTGTCATTTTTGCAAGCTGGGTTCCGTTCAAAACCTTTAAAGACTCTCCGTTGTGAAATTATCTTCTAGATATAAGAGAAGAAAACTCACTCTCTAATATAAGGAAGAATATACCATAAATTAGAATCATATCCAAATGATATATGCAACAACTTGATTGAGAAAACTTAAAAATTATTTAATGACTTTGAGCATTATTCATATGAGATAGATTACTATATAAAGATAAAATATATCTCAATTTCAAAATCCAACATTTAATTTGAAATAGATTTTTCTTCAAAAAAAAATACACCACTAAAGGAGTTAGAGGAAGAGAGACAATCATCATGTTTCTTCCTTTAATTGATTTAGGGAAGTCAATCACTGCTTACTAATTTTTAAAACTAAAAGCAAGGCAAAAATGTTATTTAAGAAATCAATATTAGTAGTGACCAAGGATCTAATTCTTTTAAAATATTTAAAAAGAAAAAAATAACAGACAAAAAGAAAACATAAAATAGAAATACATAAATAGAAATAGACATACAAATAAAACAAAAACAAAACATCAAAAAATAGAAAGCAAAAATTTCAAGCATTAATATCTATTACAACTAATCTGGTTCTTAAGATGCTGAAGGTTTCAAATGTAGTGGTTTTGTAAAGATATCAGCAAGTTGAATTTTAGCGGCTATATGGTGTAGCTCTGTCTCCTTTAGTAACATGGTCCCTAATGAAGTGGTGCTTATGTTAATGTGTTTGGTCATGGTTTGTTGGATTGGGTTCTTTGAAATACAGATGGCACTAGTGTTATCACATAGGATTGAAATTGTGCTTATAGGTAATCTTTAATCTAGAATTTATTGCTTTAACCAAAGGACCTGGGCGACACGACTTCCTAAGGCTATGTACTCAACTTCAGTAGTGGGCAGGGCAACTGAATTCTATTTTTTACTAGACCAGGAGAATAAGGATTGTCCGATAAATTGGCATGTCCTAGAAGTGTTTTTTCTATCAACTTCGTATCCTATAAAATTTAAATTAGAATATCCTATGACTTCAAAGGAGGTGTTGTGTCTAGGATACCAGATTCCTAAGTCTTGGGTCCCTAAGAGATATCTAAGAATTCTCTTAATAACAGTAAAGTGGGACTCTTTTGGATCAGCTTGAAATCTAGCACAGAGATAAATACTAAATATGATATTAGGTCTGCTAGTAGTCAAGTAAAGAAGTGATCCAATTATTCCTCTATATTTCTTTTGATTAGTAGATTTTCTATTTGAATCCTTATCTAAGTCCATAGTGGAACTCATGGAAGCATTGATTGGCTTGGCTTTATTCATTTCATAGTTCTTAAGGATATTCTTAATGTATTTTGTTTTACTAAAGAAAGTTCCATCATCCTTCTATCTTATACTAAATCTAAGAAAGTAAGTTTTTTCTCCCATCATACTCTTTTCAAATTCCTTACTCATTATTTTGAAAGCTCATCACAAAGGCTTTTATCATAGGATCCAAATAAAATATCATCAACATAAATTTGGATAATCAGTAATTCATCTCCTACCTTTTTCAAAAATAGGGCGGTGTCTATGTTCCCCTTAATAAAAGTTCTTTCTAGTAGGAATGTAGTTAGCCTTTCATACCATGCCCTAGGTACTTGTTTTAGTACATATAAGGCCTTTCTCAATTTGAACACATATTTAAGACATTATGAATTTTTAAAACCTAGGGGTTATTCAACATACACATCTTCTTTTATTATCCCATTCAAAAAGGTACTCTTAACATCTATTTGGTACAGTTTGAATCTCTTAAAACAAATAAAGGTTAGTAGCACTCTAATGACTTCTAATCTAGCTACAGAGGCAACAATCTCTTCAAAGTTAATCCCTTCAATTTGGGTATACCCCTTAGCCACTAATTTTGCCTTATTCCTCACCACTATACCATAATCATTCATTTTATTTTTAAAAACTCATTTAGTTCCAACCACACTCTAGTCCTTAAGTCTTTTAACTAGTTCCCAAACATCATTCCTTACAAGTTGATATAACTCTTCTTGCATGGCTAGAATCCAAAATTCATCTAATAGGGATTGATTTAGGTTGGTTGATTCAGTCAATGAAATGAAGGCAGAGTGGTTTGCTTCTTTTCTAAGTTCATTCCTAGTTTTAACACCTTCAGATGGGTCTCCTAAGATCAGTTCTTTATGATAACTTGAAGAATATCTCCATTCTTTAGGTAATGTAATTTTAGATTCTACCCTTTTCTCCAGATTTATAGATTCTAATCCTTGGATGACTTCTACAACCTCTTTCTCTTCTACCCTAGACCCTCCAGAGTTATCAAATTCATCAAATATAATGAGTAATCTCCTCAACTACCAGTATTCTTTTATCAAAAACTCTATAGGATTTCCCAGTACTTGAGTTACCTAGGAACACTCCCTCATCAAATGTTGGGTCAAACTTCTCTAATTGAGAATTTCCATTATTCAGAATGAACACTTTACATCTAAAGATATGAAGGTGAGAGAGGTTGGGTGTCCGACCCCTAAAGATTTTATAGGGTGTCTTATTCATCTTGGATCTAACATTCACCCTATTCAGAACATAACAGGCTATATTCACCGCTTCTGCCCAAAAGTATTTAGGGAGTGAGTATTCATCTAACATGGCTCTAGCAGCTCCTACCAGAATCCTGTTCTTTCTTTTAGCTACCTTGTTCTGCTGAGGGGTCCTTGGAGCTAAAAAATTATGATCTATCCCTTACGCTTTATAAAAAGATTCAAAATTTTCATTTTCAAATTATCCACCATGGTCACTATAAATAGTTACAATTTCACAAACTAGCTTCCTTTGAATCCAAGTGGAAAAAGACTTAAACTCCTCAAATAATTCACTTTTATGTGATAGGAATCTAATCCAGATGAATCTCGAATAATCATCAATAATCACATACCCAAAGACTTTCTCTCCTAGGCTTGTAGTGCTGATATGTCCAAAGAGATCCATGTGAAGAACTTATAAGGGTTTGCTATTGGTAATGTCTTTGATTGAGGGGAAGGAGGATTTGACTTGCTTTCCTAACTAATAGGCATTACACAAGTGATCTTTAGTGAACTCTAGTTTGGGGGTACCTCTCACTAAGTCTTTTCGGGTGATATTCCTAAGGCTTTTCATGCTTGCATAACACAATCTTCTATGCCACAATGAAGATTCATTAGCAATTATTTTTAAGCAAAATGAACCAGCACATTAATATTATTTAAATAAAGCATATAGATGTTGTTGATCCTTTTTCCTTGCAAAATAATATTATCATTTAAGCTTATAATGCAACCAGTTGATAGAAATTTTATGCTGAAGCCTATCACAGAGCTGGTTGATGCTGAGCAGATTATATTTCAAGCTAACTATAAGTAAAACATTTTTAATGATGAAATTTTTTGAATTTCCAATTATACCTGAGCCTACCACTCTCCTGGTGGTGTTATCTCCAAGTGTTACCTTGCCTTCTACCTTGGCCTCCAGCAAAATGAATTATTTTGCATCTCTAGTCATATGCCTTGAGCATTCGCTGTCTAGGTACTACATGATCTCACAAGGCCTTTTGTGAGAGCACACCTACAAAATTATCAGATGTCAGATTTGAGAGCCCAAATAGGTTTGGGTCTCATCTTATGGAAAGAAGAGTGAGATGCATGTATGCTATGCTGTGAGTTTTGAACTTTAGGTCTCCACTCCAAATATGTTCTATAGTGAATGGTGTAAGTGTGGCATATATGTCCTAGTATGCCACATGAAAAATATCTAATACCAAGAAAAGGATTTACTAATCTAATTGGGTTATAGTGCCTCTTCTTAGATTTGAATGATGCATGCTTTGATGAAGGTTTTTGAAATTCTTCAAGTGAAGGTGGTTTTTAATTTTCCTTAAAAGTAGTTAACTCAGCTTGTAAAAACTTGTTTGCATTTTCAAGAATTAAATTTTAAACATTAAATGCATGCTCCCTACTATTTATTTGAGATGTATGAGTTTTTAATTCCTTGAATGCATTCTCTAATTTAACATGCGATATTTTCAACGAATCATATTCAGCAATTAAATCAAGATGATTTTTGTTTAAAGTATAAAATTCATCTAGTAAAACCATGTGATTTCTATCTAGAGTGGAATTATCTTTCCTTAGGATTTCATGCTCTTTCTGCAAATTTAAAAATTCAACTTTGAGGCTAGCATGTAATTTCTTGAACTTCCTATATGATAAATGATTTTTTTAAAAAACTTTAAGTAATTGGTCATAGGTAAGCCCACATACCTCTTTTTGATCAAAGTGATCAAGATGATCATCAGCCATTAAGTACAGATTTGTTATATCCTCTTCTGAATCAGTTTTAGAGGAGTTTGATGTTGAGTCCACCGAGAAAGCCTTTTGGGTTTTTTGCTTGCCCTTCTTAAACTTAGGTTTTTCTTCACCCTTCTCCTTGCTTGGGTGAGCTTTAAGAGTTGGGTAATCAGACTTCAGATGCTTTGGCTTCCTGTATTCAAAATAAATAATATCATATGAAACTTTAAAACTTTTATTATTCTTACCTATGTTCAAATTCTAATGATACTTTTGCTTTTCCCTTAAAAAGCTCTTGAATTACCTAATTATTAATGAAATGTCATCATTTTCATAACTAGAAGAATCAGTGTCAAAAACATTAGCCTTTAATTCTACAGTTTTCTTCTTTTTCTTCTCACCTGCATCAAGCTGCCTTTGGTTTACTCCTTGCTCGTAAGCAATGAGTGATCCAAGTAGGTTATCAATTGAATAAATATTTAGATCCTTAGATTCAATAATGGTAGTAATTTTTACGTCAAAGGAAGAAAGTAAACATCTCAGAATCTTGTTAACTTTTTCATAATTTCTGAGTTCTCTTCCTAAGGTATTCAGGGATGTAACAATTTCTGTAAACCTATTATATATTTCAGAAATAGATTCACTAGATTTCATGCAAAATAGTTCATAATCATGTAGTAAACTATTCAGCCTAGATTATTTAACTTCATTTATACCTTCATATATTATACATAGTTTATCCCAAATTTTCTTGCCAGTAGAATAAGTAGAAACACACATATAATTTTCAGATTTTAAGGCATGGAAAAAATAGTTCAAACACTTAGCATTTAGTTATGCTAGATCTCTATCTTCAGTAGTCCATTCTGCAAAAAAAAAAAAAAAAATCATTTTTAACATCATTTACTAATCTAAAAGGTGCAGAATAACCTTCCTTAACTAGCATCCATATGTGATAATCAATTGATTGTAAAAAGGTGGACATGCGAGTTTTCTAAAAATCAAAAGGAATATTATCAAATAAAGGTGATCGAGTAATTAAATAGCCTTCTGCAGTGTTACGATTATCAAAGTTAGCCATAAATTTTAATCCAAAAAGTTTTCTAAAAAATGATTTTATGAATCCCGCTCTGATATCACTTGAATGTTCGTAAGGGTGGTTAAACCCTAAATAATTCGTCCCGAGGCTAACCAAGAGGGGGGGTGAATTAGTTATTTAACAAGTTCTTTACTAAAATAAAAAATTAAAATATTTTGAAATTATTTTAAATATTTTAAAAATAAACCACTTGTGCAGAAGTAGATAACAAAATTAGTAATTTCAACCACATATCAGGTCACAAAAAATATGGAAATTAAATGTAAGAAAATAAATAGAAAGAATACACCATATTTATAGTTGTTCGATCAACTTCACCTACATCCACTCCCCCAGAAACATCCTTTCCAGGTATTACACTAAAATAATAGTGACTCTCCTATTGCCCTCATAGCAAGGCTGAGAAGCCCTTATAAAATTTCTCCACGATCTAGTGAGGCAGAGAACCTCGAATCTTTTAACTCCCTCTTGGAGTAGGTAAAGAACCTGGAAATCTTTTTTACCCTCCTGATGAAGGCAGAGAACCTGGAAATTATTTTTCACCATCCTGGTGAATGCAGAGAACCTAGATCTAATGCTGATGAAGATCTCCCTCAGAGCCATGAAGGAACTAGGACAGCAGCTTGAAGAAGATGATGAACACCTTACATGTAGCAACCTTTATGAATCCCTCATAACTCCCCCTCATAACGATCTCTCTCTTAAGCTCCCCCTCTTCCTTCTCTAAGCTCTCTCTCAGGTCAACTCCACAACAAAAGATATGTCTCAAGTGATAATATAATTTCTTAAATAGTGGGCTTCAAAAAATCTTATATTTTTAATTCTGTGCTACTGATCATCCACTATGATTGATAGATCATCTTGTATGATTATTACAAAATAACCCTTTCAGCCAGGACAATCACCTTTGCTTTGTAAATCAGTATAAGTTTTTTATACAGATCATCCTGTACGATTCTGTGATCATTCAGGATGATTAGTTCAACATGCTATTTTGATCATCCAGTACGACATGGGATGATGGGTGGCGATCGATATATCATCCTGTCACCCTCTCGGGATATCCAGGATGATCATCTGGATGATTAAAAGAAAATTATGATTTTTAGCTTGAATGATAGGGGATCATCCTACGAAATATAAAAGATTATCCAATGCAATCGAAGTAGATCGTCCTGTATGATTTGATTGAATAATCTAATTATAATTAGTCTCATAATCACAAGATTAATTTAGGAATGATTGTCATAAATTATCCAGGATGATGCATATTATCCTATACGATTAGAATAAAATTTGAAAAATAAAATATTGCCTAAATTATTATTGGCGACTATTTTTCATAATCTGAACTGATCGTCTTGTATAATCAGAATCATTCAGGATGATTAGTTAAGCAAACTTAAATATTAGGGATACCCTAATTAGGTTTTTTATTTTTATCTCATCATCTAGTATGATTTGAAATCATCCTGTATAATATGGTTAAAAAAAAGATAAAAATTCTAACTCACCAAATTACTCCCCTTGAGTGTTTGTGTGCAAGGTTGTTTAGCTTGGGATCCATCATATACAAGATTTGACTCAAGAAAGGTAAAAATACATTGAGATTGAAATTACAAAAACACTCAACCCTAGTCTACCCGATCTTTAGTTAATTTACATTGCAAGTGATCTTGTGGACCTGAAAAGTTAGTGAGTAGAGCAAAATAAAACAAATATGCCAGAATAGCAGTAGTAAGGAAATAATAATGTTTGTTATCATCAAAATCACTATACTTGGGCTCAAATTTATAATAATCTTCCCCTTTTTTATGATGGCAAACATTGTTGTAAAAAAAATTTTCAAAGCCAGGAAATTTTTTTTTAGATGAGATATTAAAAAATAGAACAGAAATAGAACTGTTGACCCTAGTTTTCTCCCTGACCTTGTCAAAGTAGTTGACTTGGTCAAATTGACTAGACCAAGACCTAAGACCCTCTCCCTTGTGTTCAGTGGGTTAAACTGTGTCTGCTGAGCCCAGGCCCAGGCCTTGGGTCAACCTGGTTGACCCAAAATGACCCATATCTTTCTCCCTTGGCCTCAAACCCATTCCAGGGCTCTCTAAGCCCTATTTTCTCCTCCACTAGACTCAATGGGTCAGGTTTGACCCATTGGGCCCAAGTCTTGTTCTTGGGTCAACCTGGTTGACCAAGTCAACCTAGGTTGACCCATTTGGCTTTAATGGGCCCACCCAAGCTCTAATCAAATCCAAACTCAATCCTTGGCTCAACCCCTCACCTCCTTGACCCTAATTGGCTAAGTTGACCAAGTCACCCTTGACTTGGTCAACCCACGCCATTAATGGGTCAATTTGACACATTAAGACCCATCTAAGGAACTTGATTCGTTCCTAATTGATTCTAATTCAAAACCACGACCTAATCAACCTAATTTCCCTCAATCCTATCCGTTGAGCTTAGGTCTAGAGCTTTAAATAGTGAGTTTTAGGGTTTGTTTAGGGACTCGTGCTCTTACTTTCTCCCCAAGTACCCTCAGCTCTCAAAACTTGGTGGGAGAGCTCCTAAAACCTTCTTCAACCCTTCCCAAGTCAAACCCCACCGGTCAATCCCCGTCGGCGGTGAGATCTCCGGCGAACTGAGGCAAAGAGAGTCCAAGGTGATTTCCCTTCGATCGAGAATGTTTCAAAGCTCGGATTCAATTAAGAAATTATACGAGGATAATCTAGAAGCTCAACTGCGTCGAGAATCTGAAGATCCAACGGTGAAAACTCCTTAAAACCCTTAACCTAGGTCACTACACTTAGGGTTAATTAGCTTTCTATTAAGCGCGTATAAAACCAAACAAATCCTTCCACATGATTTCTATTCATGCTTAGATTATAGGTTTAAAATTTCACTCGATTTGGTTGATCTGATCACAAGAACGAGGTGATTTTCATTCTAGGGTTTCAGTTCTCGCCTCTGTTCACCGGGCAGCGATCTGAACCATTGATCTCGTGATCAACGGCCCAGATCTAGTTATTCCGCAGCTCGTTGCGACCGCGTGGATCGATCCATGGTTCATTCCCTCATCTAACTGAATCTCAGCCGTCCATTTCATAATCGCTGAGATCCAGCGGCTCCCGCAGCCCGCTGACGTGGCTACGTAATTACGATCGCGATAATCATTGCCACAGTCATTGCAGCAATGATTGCCCGCTGCGGCAATCATTACCGCGGACCGCGGGACCAATCTGCTCCCTCCGCGTGGCCAGCCAGTAGCTGCCGCCGTGGTCTCTTCCCAATCATTGCTCGGGACCGCAGAACCAATCCTAGGCCGACACGTGGCCCGCCGCCGTGCCGTCGTCGTCGCCATCGCTAGGGATTATTTTATTTATTATTAATTTAAAATTTATTTTAAATGTGTCTTAAAAAATCAAAAAAAATCCCAAAAATTATTTTAAATCATTTTAAAAATCCAAAAATTTTATTATTATTATTATTATTATTATTATTATTATTTTTTTTTTTATTATTTTATTATTTATTATTATTATTATTATTAAATTAATTCATTATTATTATTATTATTATTATTATCTTATTATTTATTATTACCATTCTTCCTATTTATTTATTTATTATTATTATTATTATTATTATTATTATTATTATTATTATTATTATCATTATTTTAGTATTATTTCCTAATTATTATTTTAAATTATTAATTTTTATTACTTATTATTATTTTTATTATTATTATTATTTAAATTATTTTATTATTATAATTATTACTATTATTATTATTATTATTTTCCTTTTTTAATTTATTATCATTATTATTATTATTTCGAAATTACTTTTTTTTATTATTTAAATTATTTTTTTAATATTATTATTATATTTATTATTCTTTTAAACCTTTTATTATTATTATTATATTAAAGTTATATTATCATTATTAGTAATTATAAAATTAATTTATTTTAAAATCAGAGAATCTTTTTATACTTAGTTTAATTTAATTTAATAACTATTTAAAAATTACTTTTAAATGCATTTTACTTCTAAAATTCATAACTAACTCATTTTAAATCGGATTTTGATGCATAATACCTTGAATTTTTCAAAAAAATATGAACTTTAATTTAATGTTATTCTCTGAATTCATATGTGTCTATTCTGGATAATTTCTATATTACTTAGTTATTTAATTATTTAAATACTATTTAAATAATTAATTTAATTAATTATTTAAAATTACAAGTTATTTTAAAACCTCAATTTGGGTGGCAGGTAGACCCCTCATACCTATGCAATGGGCTATTTTAAACTATCTTATTTTCAAAGCCTATATAATTATGTATCTTAATATTTATATATATTTAAATTTATTTTAAAATTATATAAATATTTAAATCCTTCAATTATGAGAGGCTTACCCTTTGGAATTTTAAACATAGACTGAGCTTATGAACAATATTCATGTGGTGAGGATTAGTGGATGATTGGGTCTTAATCATTCACTAATCACTTCATTAGTCTTATTTTCCTTAGTTTTTCGTAGTCCTTGCATGTGTAGGATGCACAAACACTTAATTTTGGCTCTCCTAGATCTAAGACTTGGTGTGTTTAAGTTTATATTAAATTCCCTTTATGTTACCCCAAGGGTTAGTCTCAAATACTTATTCAAACCTATACAACGTAGTGGCACCCTAAGGACAATAATTAAGGACCCGTCTAGCAAATTTAGAGAAATTCTAGGAGCTAGGGTACACCTTTGATTGACTTGAAACTTGAACCCTATAAACTTCGTGACATCCTAAACCTCTCAGAATTTTCTAGGAATTTTTAGAGCCCTTTAAACCCTTTAATTAACAAACCCTAATTTACCCTTTAATTAGGACCCAATAACTTTAGAAAATTCTAATAAATTAATTTTAAATCAAAAAAATACCTATAATATATCAAACTCTTCAAAATTCAGTCCCTAATACACAAAAATTAAAATCCCCTTAATTAGACTTCAATATGAACTTTAATTTAATTTTGACTAAAAAACCCCTTTTAATTAAATTAAATAATCTAAAATTATTAAAAATTCTAAATTTTTCCCAAACACTTGGGAACACTTCTTTAGGTCATTCCTGACCTTTGGGGGTGATTCCAAGCAGTTTGGAATTGATTTGGATCAAAATACCTAAAATAACCTTGAATTAAATAGTTTCGATAATTCATTAAATAACCCAAACTTTGAAAATTTATAACTAATTACAGAAAACTCCAAATTGGACAAACTCAAAGGCATCCAGCTCACAATAGGCTCTAGTATTTATTAAAAAATCTTAAAACTCCAAAAATCAACTTAAATCAAAAAGTCAATAATTCGGTCAAACTTAGTTCAAAATAAGACCAAAACTTTAGAAATTCATAACTTTGGATAGAAGAATCCAAATTGGACATGCTTACAGTCTAACTGATTGGGTTAAGGTCTATTATTTTATAAAAATATTAACTATTCACAAAACCATTTTAATCAAAAAGTTAATTTTGGACCCCTTTGACCTATTGGATAGGGTGACCCCGGACCTTTCGAAAACCACCGGCTTAACTTGAAATTTAGAAAACATTGCCCTTAACCTAAAAATAACATACTCACATAATAATAAATAAATCAATATACCCTTTCTTTTAATCTTCAACCAACTAAATCAACTTAATCAACCCCTGATTGCTACTGGGTAATCAGGCCTACGAAGCTATTAACTTAGCCCCAAGGAAGGTGAAATAAACTTCACGGCCTCGATATGAAATAAAGGTAGTAATCACTAAACCCTTAAAATATACCTAATTTAATCTGTAATGCATTAATATCTAAATCTATCCTGGGGACCTTCAATAAACTTGGACATTAGATAACTTCAACTAATTACCCAGCTTAGGATCTATCTCAGCTCCACAGTCTTTTACACACACTTAGATGGTTTGCTAGGGCACCACTTCTAGACCTAGGATAGGTCAGTGTTTACTTTACTACATGTTGTGATTGGAATGATGTTGATATGTTTTCTTACTTTTACTGCACTTTGAGAATTGATGTGATTACACGATAGATTACCCATAGGTTATGATCGATTTTGATACTAACGATATTTTCTGTAGGTGGCCATGCTCATGAAGTGCTAATAAAAGGGGGCAATAGTCATGATTTAAATATTAATATTATTTTATGCAGGGGCTTCATAAATTGCTCAGCCCCCTACATAAATGAGGGCTAATTAAAAATCCTAGTTATAAATTGCTACAAGTGCTCTAGAGTTTGCTTGGCCCTCAAAACAATTAAGAGTATGGCCAAGTGTGGCTGTGATGAGTATTTTTATTTCCATATAAACTTCTTGGGATGATGTATAAACTGGTTGGGATGAAATTAATAGGATAACCTTGCAGGAGAGTCTAGATTTTATTGTTTTCATTTAATGTAAATTATTTGTAATATTGGTTTGAGTTGTGAAAATATCTTTTGAGTCGAGATACCTTTATCCAACTTGATTATAAAAGAAGAAGGCATCCTCAAGAGGGAGAGTCTTCTTCCATTTGGAAGATCGCGTTCGGATGGCTTTTAGATATCCAAAGAGAAAAGGCAATACCCCTTTAAAAGAGAATTTCCTTTTCATTTGGATATTCAAGCCACGATGAATCCAAGGAGACCAAAGAGGAGAGATCTAAGGAGTCTAAGGAAGAGAAGATCAAGAAGATGAAGACCTAATATCCCACTCAAAGTCATTTGCGTCATTCCTAGGATTAGAAATTCGTGTTGTTGGTTGTTGGTAGGGTGCGGTTATGGGATCGTGGGGAGCAATGGTTAGAGTCATGAGCTTGCGTGGCTGAGGTGGCAAGCAGTTGTAGGTCAACACTTATAAATCTATTTTGCAATGTGGTGTACTTCAACTGGAAGGCTTGGAACAAGCTTGTTCATAATGGTTCCAAAGTTGGTTCGTTCTCCATAGTTGCTAACGCTCTCAGTTATGCAGCTACAACGGTGTATGGTGCTACTTACTTGGGTAAACAGGGTACTAATCAGCTGCTTAGGCTATCCAATTCTCATTGGTATCCTTCTCCACCTGATTGGATCAAGGTGAATGTTGATGCTGCCTTACTTCTATCTTATAAAGGTGGAGTTGGGGGAGTCTTCAGGGACCACAAAGGAAGGTTTTTGCTGGCATTTGTAAGGCTTGTATTCATTGGGATGCATCTTCCTTGGAGTTCATGGCTACTCTTTCCATAATGGAGGTGATCAAAGATTGGATGTTTAAATTCAAGGGTATCATCATAGAAGGAGATAATGCTAATATCATGAAGGTTCTTCAGGAGGCTCATGTCATTAATGGAAATAATGGGGATGAGGTTTTCAATTCCTTTGGATTCAATCATGTAATTTTTAATTTTGTTCCTAGAAAGTGTAATAAGTTAGCGGATTTGTGTACTAACTTCGCTATTTTTAGTTCTTTTACTTGGGAAGATTGTAGTTTGGATGTGGTTCCTCTTCCTTTATGTCCTTGTTAAAGGAGGAATCGAAAGATTATGTCTTCTAGGTTGTTCTCTCCTTTCTCTGATTAATGCAATTTGCTGTATTTACTTCAAAAAAAGGGGAGAGTTGAAATGTAAAGTTTTATTTTATTTTATTTTATTTTTTTTTTTATTCTTTGCCCCCTTTTCTATGTGGGCCAGGTTTTGAGACGGAAAATAATGTGTGTATCTCTTATTCTTTGCTCTTCATTATTATCAATAATAATAGAAGAAGAAAAGTTTACTTCTATTCTTTACTTTTTTTTCAACTGTCTACATTTAGGGGAAATAATGATTTGAATTAAAAATAAGGTTTCTAATTTATGATGAATTAAATAATACGTATTTTTTATTTAAAATTTACAACTTGTTTTTCATAGAATAAATGGATCAATAATTTTCTTTTAATTTAATTAATTCTTGTTATTAATTTGTGATAGGGCTTCACTTGAAATAAAAATTTCTCAGTGAATTGTAGCGATAGCGACTTGGTTATTAAATAGGATTTATGGCCTAAATCGGTTCAACCATAAACCAATCCTATGGCCTGTTCGGTCTTCCTGAAATATCGGTCTAGCATCAAACCAGTTTTGAACAGCCAACCAAGTTGGCCAATCGTTGAATCGGTCGGTTCTTAGAATCGAGACCGGTTCAATTCATAATATATTTAAATAATATAATTTAATATAAAATATTTTATTAAATATTAAATTAATTTAAATATAATATATTTTATTTAATATTATAATAACAAAAAATTTATAGTTTTATGTTAATCATACTCAAAAAATTTTATCATTCCATGTGAACTCTTAAGTTATGGATTCAAAAAAAGGTATATAAACAACACAATATGCAGTTCCTAAGTGATGTGGGACAAAACAATTAGTAGTTTTTACAATGTGTGCAAGGTGGATGCCTCCATGAGAATTTTTGGCAAAATTTTGTATAGAATATTCAAATAAAAAATGATTATAATAATTTTAAAAGTTCTTAAATTTTGAATTATTTGTGTATTTATAATTATTCAAATAAAAAATAAATATTTATAATTTTTAAAAAGTTTTAAAACTTCTCTCTAAATATGAAATTAAATGATAATAAGAAAAATAAAAAATCTTAAACAAATAATGTTGTATGACTTTATAAATATAATTTTATAATGTGAAATTTATATATAATTTATAGATGTAAATTATACTTAAATATAGAATATGAATTTAATTTTTTATTTTAAATTTATATATTTATATATAAACTAAATTTTTATTAAATATGAATTAAAACAAAAGATTGGAGATATTTATATTTAAATTTAAAATTAATAATTATTTATATTTAAATATATAATATAAATAAGATAGTTATTTATATTTAACTTTAAAATTATGTAAAATATATTATAAATGTTTTGAATTTTACTTATTTTTAAAATAGTCAAAATCACATGTTAAATAGACAACGACTTGCAGCTGACTCATAGTAAATCGTTCGTTAAATGGGCGACTCACTATAGCTGTCCATTTGAATTTATGATGAGATAGTTTTATTTAAGATAAGTGATTAAAGTTTTTTTAAATCATTTTCAAATTTAAGAATTTAAAAGATATCAACCTGCATTGATTTTTTTAAGTATAATAATAATAATATTATGATGAATTAGATGATTAAACTTCAAAGTTTTTTCTCTATTTGGTGAATTATTTCTTTTAAATAATTTATTGTTGATTTTAAAATTTGTATTTGATTTTAATTAAATTAGCTAAGAAAGATTTTATACTCGTAGTTTTAACTTTAGTTACACTCTAGGTTTTGGTAATTTTAAAATTTATGAACAATTATTTTGAAAAAAGAAATAAATAAATTTCAGTAATACTAAAGGAAGGAGGCAAAATAAAATGAAATTTCAGCTCTAAAAATGATATCCCGACCTCACCGACCGATGAAGACACTTACCCAGCGAATGAAACGAATGGGATGCTCAACTGGGAAGATAAATAACATGTTTCATTGTAGCAAGTTGCCCGTTCTCTATCTCCTGATCAGTCGCCAAGTCAGAAATTAAATGACATTTATTGGGCGACTTTGACGATTATTAAATTTATTTTTCTGTAATTAATTAATTATTTATTTATTTAATTTTTTATGTTCTTTAAAATTTTGCCCAATAACTTATACAGTAAATAATTTCTTTAAACACAGTTAATAATTAAATTAATCATTTAAGTATGGTTAAAATTAAATTTACAACTAGGCAAAGTCGCCCGTTATCATGGCGACTTATGCTGAGTTGGCATAGATGAGTCGGCTAGGCGTTATCTGTAGACAAAATAAACGAAAATGGGGTATGGAGTAAGTCGCCGGTTAAACAGGGCGACTTTAACCTTGATAAGAGAACAACTTTCCCTTTAGCGATGTCTCCCTCAAAGACCCAAAAAATTTCTCTTCCCCGAGCGCTACGTCGCCGATCTCCTGTTCTCACTATCGTTTGGAGTCTTGAGGTAAGGGTTCTTTTAATCTTTAATATAATTTAAGTTAGATGATTCATGTATAGTGTTTTATTTACTTAGATCAGATAAAGTTTAAGAGAGAAGTGTAGATTTACATATTCTGTGATTTTTGTTTACATTTAAAAAAATTTGAGAAATATACGTTTTATATATATATATATATATATTGTCATGAAGATGATGTTGTTGGAAGCAAATATATATATTTTTTTCATATTTTTTTCCTTTGGGATGATGTGTTTATCTTGTTCTTTTGAAATTTTTTTGTGTATTTCTTTTGCCATTGGGATGAAGTGTATTTTTGGTTTCCCTTAGATTTCTTTAAAACTGATTTTAAATTTGAAACTTTCTATAAAATCTAATCTTAGATCAATTGTATGATTATAGATATCTATAGTCTTTAAAGGAAATTTTACGAATAAAGAAGTAAGAACAAAACTGAATTAAATCAATTGGAGTTAATCAATGGAGTTACTACATTTTGAAAGATGTATTATGCTAGATGTCTTAAGATGCCTTCTCCATTTCAAAAAAACCACAACGAATTTAAGCTATAAACCCACTTTTTTTATCACATTTTCTTAAAACAATTAAAAAATCTTACTTTGATGATAGATTTATATTTTTTTAATCTTATTCACATTCAAAAATTTTGGGAAAATCTAATAACAATTTTTTGATAAAAACCTTGAAAAAAATATATAAAAATTAAACCAGTGAGGTTATGTATATCTTTGAGGTCATTAGAATGAGAACTCCTTAATATATTTGTTCTCTAAAAATTCTAAAAGTTTTTGCATACAATCCTTAACAATTATTTTATATCCAAGATGAAAATCAATATAGTTCATATTTCCTCGCCCTATGAAAGTCTTCTCGTGAAGCGGACTGTGCTTTGAATGAGCTAAATGAAAATATCCAATGCATATAAGTGGGTAGGGAAGATGTGTGAGGATGTGTTTTTCTTGTTCTTTTGATAGTTCTTGTGTTGTATTTTTTAGAGTAAATTTGGTTAAAATTATTTTTTTGGAAAAGTTTAAGCATTAGTTTAATTTTATTTATTTTATGGTGATGATTTTGTTAATTTTTGTTTGAAGTTATTTTTATATAATGTGTTAATTTGAAGTTATATTTTGGTATTATCAAGTTATATATAATATTAAGAGGGTAACTTTTTATATTCTATTAAGAGAAATTTTTTGTTAATTTATAAATTTATTCTCATAGAAATAGTATGTATTGTAATTATGATATTGTATAACGAGTTGAATTATGGTCGTGTTAATTAATAATTAACATATATTAATTATATGTGATCTGTCGATCTTACATAGCGAAACGAGCGATTTCAGTAATGAGTGGACATGCTGCAATGTTCATTCTAATGTATAGAGGCGAATTACAAGTGGATGCCAATTTCGCCCCAACTTATTATGGGAGTGGGAATCATCCCCTGCAAGTGCCAAGAAATATTGACTTCGAGCAGCTTAAGTTAAGGGTTTTCAAAGCCCTGAAGTACGATGCTTCCAAGTTTTCTATGAATTTAGTATATCGAGTGCATGTGGGCAATGACTTTGTTGCTTCACATTTTGAGGATGATGAGGTTTGTGAAGTTATATTATGTCAAGCTATAATAGAATTTCTCATCATTAAGATTGAAGTTGAAGAGATTAGTTTGACTAGAGAAAATAGTGAGCCTCTAAATTCACAAAGATATGAAACTTCAACACAAGCTGAGAGGGTTGATGTGATCGCGGTCCTTCGAGGCTTGAACTAGTAGAAGAACCCTATGACTAGTGAGTTCCCTATATCGCATATTAGTAATTTTCTAACATAATATTTTCTCACCGATTAATAAATAAAGAATAATGTTTTTAATATAGTGATATAGAGAACCAATAGATGCCGAAACCTCCAGGCCATTCCACACAATCAATCCCTTTTAATCATTTTGGTTATGATACTATGAGTAGCAATTCTAGCGAGCAGTGCTCTGATGATAAAGCTGATGATCTTTCACCAGTGGTTAATGATGGAGTTGTAATTGGTGATGAAGAAATTTGAAATGTCATCCAAGATTACTACTCCAGATCTATTGCCACTGAGGATGCAATGGTGGTAAATAATATTTATATTGATACCTGTAGGACTATACAATAATGAGATCAGGAAGTTGAGTTTGATGATGTCCATGAAGAGGTGATAGTAAAGGATGACTTTTTCAATTCCTATTACAAACCTGGATTTATGGATTATAATTTTGATGGTAACAAATATTTCTGTGTTCTGCTTTGATTGGCAAACATTTCAGGTACAAAAGATCAAATGCAATCAAAGCAAACTCATGATCGGGTCCGCGTGTGTTTAATTATATTTTTTCCTTTCTTGAGTCAAATCTAAATTTAATTGATCTCCTAGCTAAGTAACCTTACACACACACACTTAGGGGGAGAGTTTTAGTGAGTTAGAGTTTTTATTTTTTAATTTTTATTCATATCATCCTGGACGATCCAATGAAAATAGAAACCCTACTTAGGGCGACCATGTTAAGTTAGTTTGATTAAGCAAATCTTCCTGGACGATAGACCCATCGTACAGGACGATATACTCAAATTCAAAATTCTCAGCCACCAGATCAAGTTAGGCAAGTTTTTATTTTTAGAGTTTTGGTCTGATCGTCCCAGATGATATATGTATCGTCCATGACGAACCTTCACAATCATGCCTAAATTAGTCAGGTGATTAAGGAAAATAATTAAGGTTTGATTGATTCGATCATATCATCCTGGATGATCGCAATATCGTACGGGACGATGGGTTAAAAATCCTGACCGTCTAGTGCCTTTGACCTGTACATCCAGAACTATGTACCGAATGATTTTGGGTAATTTTGAACTAATCATACGGGATGATACCCATATCATCTTGGAAGATGAAGTCATTTTGAGATCGTCCAGCATAAGTTCCCCTTGACGACTAGAGCTGTCTTCTGGACAAAATTCCTGATTTACACTAATCATCCCGGACGATCATAGAAACGTACGGGATGATCTGAACAAATTTTGTCTACTAATCATCCAGAGGAACCAGATCGTCTAGGCTGATTCATGTATTTTTGAACTGATCATCAAGATGATCGACCGATCATTTGGATGGATCATTGATGACCAATTGAGATTTAGGGTAATTTTTGAGCCATCCTATTTAAGATCTTTTTCTTCTAACAAGAAAAATCTTTTGCCACTTTCCTTTCCAGAGAAAACCTTGAGAGAGGAGAGAGAGAGCTTGGGAGAGAGATAGAGGATCTTGTGAGGGGGAGTTTGTAAGAGATTCACAAGGTTTCTCCAAGCAAGGATCTGAGTCGTCTTCTCCTTTCGTCGTCTCTTATCTTGTCGGTGTCTCTATGGGAGGATCATTTGCAAGAAGATTTGGGTTCTCTGCCTACTTCAGGAGGAAGCGAAAGGAGTCCAGGTTCTCTGCCTGCTTCAGGAGGAAGTGAAAGGAGTCCAGGTTCTCTGCCTGCTTCAGAAGGAAGCAAAAAGAGTTCAGGTTCTCTGCCTCACCTGGTTGGTGAAAAGGAGTTTTTATACAGGCTTCTCCACCTTGTTATGGGAGCAGAAGGAGAGCCACTTAGTGTTAGTGTAATACCCAGAGGGGAGGCTCTGGGGAGTGGACATAGATCAAGTTGACTGAATCACTATAAAATCTGGTTTGTTCTTTCTGATTATTTTCCGCACTTACTTTTCTATTAATGATTGTGTGATTGTGATTATTATTCTGTTATCATTGAACATCTGTAAATCATCACATAACTGTAAATATTTTTTTAAAACATTCAAAAAGATTTCCTAAATCGCTGTTTGCTCATAAATTTTTAAAACTACCAATTCATCCCCTCTCTTGGTTAGCCTCGAGACTAGTTCATAAGGGCTTAAAATCCCTATCGAACTTTCAAGTGGTATGAGAGTGGGATTCAAAAATAAAGTTTGAAAACTTTTGAATTTGATCCATGGCTAACTTTCGTAATAGAAATACTACTAAACGTTATTCAATTACATATCCACCATTATTTGATAATATATATTTTAATTTTTAGAAAACTCGTATGTCCATTTTTTATAATCAATTAATTATCGCATGTGGATGCTTGTTAAAGATGGCTATGAAGCACCTCATAAACTTGTAAATGGCATTAAAACTGAACTTCCTTTTATTGAATGGACATTTGATGATCGTGATTTAGCACAAGTGAATGCAAAATAAATTGAACTATTTTTTCTGTGCTTTAAAATCTGAAGATTACATGCGTGTTTCCACTTGTACGACTAGTAAAGAAATCTAGGATAGATTATGCATTACTTATGAAGGTACATCTGAGGTTAAGCAATCTAGATTGAATATCTTGCTTCACAATTACAAACTCTTTCACATGAAACCTAGTGAATCAATTTTTGAAATGTATACAAGGTTCACTCAAATTGTCACTTCTTTACATGCTTTAGAAAGAGAACTTACAAACTATAAAAAAATGAACGAAATTCTAAGATGCTTTCCTTCTTCCTTTGATGCCAAGATAACTACAATTACTGAATCCAAAGATTTGAACACTTATTCTATTGATAACTTACTTGGGTCACTCATTGCTTACGAGCAAGGAGTGAACCAACGACAAAT